>OX638369.1:1236650-1836650 GCA_951812925.1 Calliopum simillimum
TGTCATCATTCATGTTGTGTGGAATTTTCGATTCTTGCAAAACATTGACTAAAGTTCATAAAATTAGTATAATTTTCATATAGTCAACATAAACCATTTTAAGTAATAATGGAGAACACGCCAAATATGTGCAACTGGCAACACTTGTCAGTCATATAATATAACGGTATTGATTCTCAGCCAATGGCTGAGCCTTACAAAACAAACACAACATGAATGATGACAAAGGAGTATAGAGAATGAAACCACGCTACATGCATATAGGCACTTAAGCTACCAATTTTTCCGAGGGCACACAGCGCAGTCCGTTGATAAATGCGCTATGTAGAGAGATTGATTTCGAAAGGTTCATAGATCGATCCCGGCCTCAGACAAAAAGTTCAAAAATTTTTCAATTGTTATTTCATTTAATTTAAAATATATTAAATAAAACATAAATTGGTCTGATGATGGTTACGTGGCGGTAACCGAAACATATGTCACCATAGCCATGTTCAGTAGTTTTTTCTCTTCTCCTAATTGTCATAATATTCTAAGTTGGAAAATGCATGGAATTTTCGATTCTTGCAAAACATTGACTAAAGTTCATAAAATTAGTATAATTTTCATATAGTCAACATAAACCATTTTAAGTAATAATGGAGAACACGCCAAATATGTGCAACTGGCAACACTTGTCAGTCATATAATATAACGGTATTGATTCTCAGCCAATGGCTGAGCCTTACCAAACAAACACAACATGAATGATGACAAAGGAGTATAGAGAATGAAACCACGCTACATGCATATAGGCACTTAAGCTACCAATTTTTCCGAGGGCACACAGCGCAGTCCGTTGATAAATGCGCTATGTAGAGAGATTGATTTCGAAAGGTTCATAGATCGATCCCGGCCTCAGACAAAAAGTTCAAAAATTTTTCAATTGTTATTTCATTTAATTTAAAATAAATTAAATAAAACATAAATTGGTCTGATGATGGTTACGTGGCGGTAACCGAAACATATGTCACCATAGCCATGTTCAGTAGTTTTTTCTCTTCTTCTAATTGTCATAATATTCTAAGTTGGAAAATGCATGGAATTTTCGATTCTTGCAAAACATTGACTAAAGTTCATAAAATTAGTATAATTTTCATATAGTCAACATAAACCATTTTAAGTAATAATGGAGAACACGCCAAATATGTGCAACTGGCAACACTTGTCAGTCACATAATATAACGGTATTGATTCTCAGCCAATGGCTGAGCCTTACCAAACAAACACAACATGAATGATGACAAAGGAGTATAGAGAATGAAACCACGCTACATGTATATAGGCACTTAAGCTACCAATTTTTCCGAGGGCACACAGCGCAGTCCGTTGATAAATGCGCTATGTAGAGAGATTGATTTCGAAAGGTTCATAGATCGATCCCGGCCTCAGACAAAAAGTTCAAAAATTTTTCAATTGTTATTTCATTTAATTTAAAATAAATTAAATAAAACATAAATTGGTCTGATGATGGTTACGTGGCGGTAACCGAAACATATGTCACCATAGCCATGTTCAGTAGTTTTTTCTCTTCTCCTAATTGTCATAATATTCTAAGTTGGAAAATGCATGGAATTTTCGATTCTTGCAAAACATTGACTAAAGTTCATAAAATTAGTATAATTTTCATATAGTCAACATAAACCATTTTAAGTAATAATGGAGAACACGCCAAATATGTGCAACTGGCAACACTTGTCAGTCATATAATATAACGGTATTGATTCTCAGCCAATGGCTGAGCCTTACCAAACAAACACAACATGAATGATGACAGAGGAGTATAGAGAATGAAACCACGCTACATGCATATAGGCACTTAAGCTACCAATTTTTCCGAGGGCACACAGCGCAGTCCGTTGATAAATGCGCTATGTAGAGAGATTGATTTCGAAAGGTTCATAGATCGATCCCGGCCTCAGACAAAAAGTTCAAAAATTTTTCAATTGTTATTTCATTTAATTTAAAATAAATTAAATAAAACATAAATTGGTCTGATGATGGTTACGTGGCGGTAACCGAAACATATGTCACCATAGCCATGTTCAGTAGTTTTTTCTCTTCTCCTAATTGTCATAATATTCTAAGTTGGAAAATTCATGGAATTTTCGATTCTTGCAAAACATTGACTAAAGTTCATAAAATTAGTATAATTTTCATATAGTCAACATAAACCAATTTATTTTAAAAAATTTTAAAAAATTCAAACCGCCTTAACCGACTTCGCTATTTAAATAAAAACAAATCAAAAAGTTTTATTTTTATAATTTATTGTAGATGCATTTCGACTTTTAGGTCATCATCAGTCAAACGAATTTAAAGACTAACAAAATTGAGTACGCCTATTAACATTTTTGGCGTATATAGCATAAAACAAATTTTAATAAAACAGAAGTGGGAAGAGAAAATTATTAAAACTAGGAACAGTTTGTTATTGTTGCTTATAAAAGTAAGTAAAAGGAAAAGCTAAGCAAACTAGCAAAATGTAAATACGCAAAGCATACAAAGATTCAAAAACAATATCCAAAAATAAAACAATATCAAAAAACACGAAAATCGCGTCATAAGAAATTTTTTGTACATAAGCAAATAAATGCAAAAAAGCAAAAAACAAAACGCAAAGCATAATGTAAACAGAATTAAAAATAAAAACACGGCCTAGCAATAAATATGCAGCAAAGCGCAGCAACCATCAATTTGAAAATTTTACTTTTTCAGAATACTGAAAAGGGATGACCTGATCGGCGCTTCCATTGTGTTCATACTTCTGTTCTGGTTTTTATGCATGTAAATGCTTTCGTACGCGTCCAAGCTTTTCTCGTCTCTGATTTGTTTGATTAGCTTTAGATTTTCTATGCTAAAGCTGTGCAAAAAATTTCTTATGACGCGATTTTCGTGTTTTTTGATATTGTTTTATTTTTGGATATTGTTTTTGAATCTTTGTATGCTTTGCGTATTTACATTTTGCTAGTTTGCTTAGCTTTTCCTTTTACTTACTTTTATAAGCAACAATAACAAACTGTTCCTAGTTTTAATAATTTTCTCTTCCCACTTCTGTTTTATTAAAATTTGTTTTATGCTATATACGCCAAAAATGTTAATAGGCGTACTCAATTTTGTTAGTCTTTAAATTCGTTTGACTGATGATGACCTAAAAGTCGAAATGCATCTACAATAAATTATAAAAATAAAACTTTCTGATTTGTTTTTATTTAAATAGCGAAGTCGGTTAAGGCGGTTTGAATTTTTTAAAATTTTTTAAAATTGCATAAAATAAATTAGACTTCGCGGTATTGTCCGTTTTATTATTAGTATACGGCTAATAATAAATATAATTTAAAGAGACTGTTGCTGTAATTTACAGATCACCAAGTAGTTCAGAACGTGAATTTTGTGCAATCTTCTCAGATTGGCTTGATAGAATGTTATACTCAAATCTTAATATAGTAATTTTTGGAGATTTTAATATTAATTTGCTAGACAATAACTATACTTACACTAAAGCTTTTAATGATGTCCTAATATATAACAACTTAATACAAATAATTAAAAAACCTACAAGGATTGCGGAATTTTCGAAGTCGTTAATTGATTTTGTTATTTGCCCCAGAGAAAGAAATATTAAGGCAGACACTGTTCCAGAATTTAAAATCGGTGATCCCGTGAAAAATAAGAAATTTAAAAACGATAAAATATATATTGATCGATTTATATATAAAAAAAAATCAATTTAGAGAATTTCTTATTGAAATGTGTGGCAATATTAATTGCAATACAGACTTCAATGTGTTGGCCTTGACGTTAGAAAACAGTTTAATGCATTGTGTAAAAAAACAAATAAGAAAGTCAAAAGTCAATTACGATAATAAATGGTTTACAGATGAAGTGCGTACCTTAAAATATAACAAAAAACAGTGCTTCCGTAGGGCTAGTATTTTAAACAGGCCAGAAGATTGGCATGCTTACAGAAACACTCGCAACACGTATAAAAATAAGATTAACCTTGCTAAAAGAAATTATACGTGTAACAAAATTTAATCATGTTCCAATCAAAAAGATATGTGGAAAACAATTAAGAAATTAGTTTTGAAAGAGGAAAATGCAAAAATCAGTGAAATTCGATTCGGTGATAGTTTGGAAACAGATAATTCTGTCATTGCTAATAAGCTCAATGCTCACTTCATAGAAAGCATTAATGTAATTACTAACTCAATACCTTCGGTTAATAATCAGTGTAACGTGGACATTCCTGAATCCCAAAAGTTTTTTAAATTCAAAGAAATAAATTTAAATGAGCTAAAAGCAGTTTGTAGAAAAATGAATTCAAAAAAAGCGTTTAATGTAAATATTAACATCATCCAGGATTGTTTTGATATAATTGGTCCAATAATACTACGAATAGTTAATGAGTCTTTCCGGTGCGGTGAGTTTCCAAGAAACTTAAAGAAATCTACCGTTATTCCGATACCTAAAGAAGCAGCTACAAATGACTGTGAAAAACTTAGACCCATAAATATGATGCCATTACTTGAGAAAATTGTGGAAAAGTGCGCGTACGAACAATTTTATAAATTCGTGTGTGATAATAAAATTTTGATTGAAAATCTGTCAGGCTTTCGCCATGATCACTCATGTGAAACGTCTTTAAATTGGCTACCAACAACTCTTAAAGAAGAGAGACATGGTGGCAATAAAATAATAACACTATTTTTGGACTTTCAAAGAGCTTTTGAAACTATTGATCGAGATATACTTCTCAGTAAATTATCCAAATATGGTATTAAGGGCTCTGAGCTGGAATGGTTTAGATCGTACTTAACAGACAGAACACAAGTGACAAATATAAATAATGAAACGTCGAGTGCAATTAAAAGATGTTTCGGTGTCCCACAAGGAACCATTCTAGGTCCCTTACTGTTCCTGTTATACATAAACGATATCTGTAAAGTATTAAAAAAGTGTAAAATATCATTGTTTGCAGATGATGCCCTATTGTTTATAAGTGGTAAAAACTTGAGTGAACTCATTGAAGGTATAACAGAAGATTCAAACAATCTTTGTGTATGGCTTCGAATAAACAAATTAAAAATAAATGTTAATAAGACTAAATGTATGGTGGTCAATAGTAATGAAACAGTAAATTTAATGATAGATGGAAAACCCATAGAACAAGTGAATGAAATTAAATATTTGGGTGTTATACTCGATTCTAAACTGAACTTTCATAGTCATATGACATACGTGGCGAAAAAAATCTCAAAGAAAATAGGGTTCCTCAAGAGAATAAGAAAAAATGTTACCATAATGTGTGCCATTAATATATATAACACAATAATTAAACCTCATTTTGAGTTTTGTTCAACTATTTTGTTCATGGGCAATAATGAACAAATAAATAAATTTCAAATGCTACAAAATAAAGCTATGAGAACTATTCTCAAATGTAGTTTTTATACACCAATTGTGTGGATGCTATCGTGTCTAAAATGGCTAAATATTAAACAACGAATCATCTTTAACGTCCTGCTGTTCGTGTTTAAAATGAAAAACAACATGGTACCTAAGTATCTAACGTCGAGCTTGATTTCCGTTGGTGACTCGCAGCCGTACACTTTGAGATCAAACTCTGATTTTCGACTTCAGCAGTATAGAGACTCCAGAACTCAAAATCAATTAAATTATCGTGGCCTCAAATTGTTTAATGAATTGCCATCAGCAATAAAAACAGAAAATAACTTAAGAAAATTTAAAAGACTGCTTATTATTCATCTCAAAGATAATGTTATATAATTATTTTGTAATTTGTTTTCTAAATAGTCTTAATTAAATATTATGTAATTTATAAATTTATAGCAGAATTTAATAGTTATATTAACTAAATAAATAAATACATACATACATACATACATACATACATACATTACAAAGTTATAGCGAAAGCAATTTTGACTTTTGTACTACAATGTATGCATAGAAAATTCAAAAAAAAAGTTCTACTGTAAAATTTGTTTTTGTTGGTTAAGTCTTTTTGGCGGTTAAGTTGATATATTGCACTAGTTTTGTCATTTTTTGTAGACGGGTTTTGAATTTTGAACTTTGAGTTGTTATGATAATGACCGCTTTTCTGATAAAATTTCCTTCATAAACTACAATCATTAAACCGACGGATTTTCAGTATATCGCTGACGTTTAATGATTTTAAAGAATAACAATTTATGTTTTCAAAATACTCCTCAGCTCACGCTGAAAGTGTGTTATAAATTGTTAATCATTTGTATGCAAAAAAATACAAAACTAATATTTTTAATATTGTAATTTAAAGTCAGTGGGTAAGCAATCATTAAAGTTAGTTTTATTTCCGTACTTTAATTCAACCTAATTGATAAAGCCTCTATTCCAACTTATTTGATGGGGTTGCATCAAATTGAACTATACTGTTGAACTATACGCGGAATGTAGACGAACCAGTTAAAAATCAAATCTAGAAAAGACCTTTTACTGGTACCGTTATTTAACACATTGACTGCCATGGCTATTGATTTCAATAGCCAGTACAGTTTCATTCAGGCTTATGGCTATGGATTTCCATAGCCAGTAGTTTTTTGTTATTTTACCTCGTCATGAAAAGTGCATAGCCTCTAGAAACAAAATTCAATACAAAATGGAAAGACTAGTACCACTCTTAGAGCTAAGTGAACTTGGTTTGAGGAGTTTGTGGTTTGCTTAGATTTTATAGACATTTATTTTGAGAAATAATAAAAACTATTTCAGTGTGAGAAAATTCTAATAGCTAGAAGTCGAAAAAATAACGCTAGGGTTCTCAAACAATGCATACCTTAATATTTCTAAGCTATATGTGTAAGTTTGGACGAATTTGAACAACTCTAGCTTTATTTTTCCGACTTGGTCAAAATTAGGATTAGCCCACTATGTGTGCATTCGCCATCTTGGATTTAAGAATTCTCAAATTCTGGCTTCAGATTCGTGATCAACGACCCCCAACACCCCCTGTTGATGAAATTTACGTCGATATATTAAAAAAAAAAATTTATTTTACGCCCCTTTTCGGCGCGTTTTACAACGTCACCATATTGAAATTTTAAAAAGCGCCACTGTGCTTTCGAAAGCTTTTAAACAAACGATAATTTTGGGATCCAAAACTTTATTTTCCGTCTCCACAAATTCTCGCGACGAAGGTGACCGGTTGACGTGAAACGTCCCATATATATTTATATACATATCTGCATATATTTATATACAGATAGACGTCTATCTTTACATAGGGTGCCGTGGCTATGATATTCAATAGCCAGGACTAAATCTTTTCTAGGACTTCCAAAAGTTGTAGAAACGTAACTAAACACCTAACAATGACTGTTATTTTATATTAAACACGAAAATAAAAAAAAAATTTTGGCACCCTGGGAAACAGTACAAAAATTGGTCTGGCAGTCAATGTGTTAAGAAAACGGCCGAAATTTAAGAAAAAATCCTTGAAGCCCTTATTTCGACCTAATTTATAGAGTTGTATTAAATTGAACTTTACTGTAGAAGAGTACACGGAATGTAGATGTAACAGTTAAAAATCATATTTAGAAAAGTCCTTTCAGTTGCACCGAAATTTAGCGTTCTTATTTTAAGGCGTCGTTTTCAATTATATTAAATAGAGTTCCATTAAATTAAACTTAACTGTGGAAAAGCTCACAAAATGAAGTTAAGAACACTGCTTAAAAATATATCATTCGTACACTTTCTAATAACTGACGTAAATTAAAAAGAAAAGCATTAAATTTTTTTTTATGAAATCTTCAATTTAAAAATTTAAATGTTCGGGCAAAGGATAAAGGTAAAACCTGATTCAATGAAGCTAAATTTTTTCAATTTTCTCTTTATATACTCTAACATTCGTAAAAAATTAGGAAAATTAGATGGTCTTATAGCTTTGAATAACTTAAGTTTGATTTTTAATTTTTTCCTCTGAAAAATAGGTTATTTAAAACGCCATCCCGTGACACCCTGTGACAAAAAGTAACTCTTGCTCGAACCCCCTCCCCCCCCTAGAAGCGTCACGGAGTTTATGGACAGCCCCTTAGTATAAAGAATTCGAACATTTTTATTGAAATAAACTCAATAAATTTAATGAAATAATAACGATGTGTTAGTGAAATTGGAGACAATGCGGACATAAGGCAATTTTGAAAGGGATAAAACAATGTTTTTTTCGTTATTTTCAGTTAGTGAGTGCTTACTCATAAATGTTTTAAGCTTTTAATGTAACTTATAGCATATTTTTGGTAGGAATCTACTCGCGCACATAATGTGTACAAACTCTTTAGTTAATGGAACATTTATGAAATTTTTATAAAAATGCAGTATTTACCAAAATTAAAAATCAAAAAAAAACTTTAATCAAGTGCACCGATATCAAGCCCACTTACCGGGATTTTCATTATGACTAACACTAGTAAGTATTATTTCGAATAAATTTTCAAATCTTCTTTTAACAGTTTTTGTGAAGAAGTCGCAGAACTAAAAAAAAATTAAGCAATTAGAACAATATTTTTAAAACTATGAAGCAACAACAAAACAGCAAGCACTAAATTTAACTTGACTACAACTGCTAACGAACGAAGATTGACACATGTTTTGATTTCAAGTGTCAATTTCCGTTTTTGTTGCATTTTTAATTCATTCATTCATTTTTTTCTGGTTGAAATTACAGTGCATTGTACTATATAAACAGAAAAATTTTAAAATCACCAAGCGCGCAAAGGCAAAGTTCAGTTCAGCAATGAAAACAAAACCAACACTAAAATCTGTGCTGAAAGGTAGCGTTCTTCGATTCCGTTTCGCTTGATTCGATTAAGATATGAACAATTTCTGTTTTCTTTGTTTTGTTTGTTATATATAAACTTTGTGTTTTTGTTTTTTTTAAGGTTTATGTATGACTATGCATAGTAGGGTGATACAGAAAAATAAAAATTTAAATTACCTTGAGGAGACACCCTAATGATTTAGTATCTACATTTCTGTTTTTTGACAAAACAACTTTTCAGGAGAGCTACAAAACTGCTTCTTAATTCTTTTTGTTTAGGAATTAAAAGAAATGTAAAGGTTTATTGTTCTACACGAATGCTAGTACTCTGCATATTATTTATTTTAAAAGGACTTGGAACTATTTAAGAAATATGAAGAGAGATAGTATAGTAAAGAGCGTTATTGAAAATTTAAAATTAGTAATAAATTGAAGAGTTATGTTTTTTTAATACAAGCAACCCTGTTTTTAACAAGACGTGAAAATCTGCTAAGCAAAAACATAAAAAATAATAAATTGATTTGTTTCGTCCAAAAGTTAAATAAGGACATTTTTTCTTCGTTTAAATATTTTATTAGTCAACAATTAGTTATGACTAAGTCAAGAAAACCGGCAACTGTAAAATTTCCGTGTGTTGGGTGCAAAAAAAATTGCACTGAAAGGCAAGAGGCTGTTTGCTGCGACAAGTGCAGTAATTGGGTACATGCAGAGTGCACTAAACTAACAAAAGAACAGTACAAGCTAGTGGAGACCCCTGATAGCGAGTACAGATGCTCCGAATGTGACCCGGACTTTCTATCGAATTTGGGCGCCAACTGGAACATAACCCTAAATTCTTGCACTACCGCAGATGGAAACAACAACAATGCAGTGTTAATCAGTCAAGTCCTAAAAGAAGTTCAAGACATAAAGGGCTCAGTTTCATATTTAAGTAGCCAGTATGACGAATTTATAAAACTTGTGTCACAATACAACGTAGAAGTATCCAATCTTAAAAAGGAGAATATGGCTCTGAAGTCAAGAGTCGAACAACTGGAGAGCGGAATGTTCCAATTTGACAAAGAACGTATAAGGAATGATTTAATCATAACATCAGTCAAGGGCCTGATGGATGATAAACCAATTGACTCCATAGTTTCTTTGGCGTCTGAGATTAATGTTACATTATCCAGCCAGGATATTTCTTCTGTGACTTTGCTGAGTAATTACACAACACAAGATAAAGAAGGCAATAAGCATGAGAAAGTGATGTTAAAAGCTACTCTTAAAAATAGTTCCCATAGAGATGAGATGTTAAAATGCAAAAAAAATTTAAAGGATTCGACGAATTTTAATAAGGTCTCTCTACGTGAAGCGTTGCCGAGGCGCTCTATTGAAATACTGCAGTATGCGAAGGAGTTACGCAAGGTCGGCTATTCATCAGTCTACTCTCTTGGAAATCGTATCTTTGCCAAGCCGGCGCTTGATTCAAAACCGATTCTGCTGAATGACAAAAATGCTGTAGACCGCCTATTGAAGGAACGTGGGGGATCTAAAGGTCAAGGTGCAGAGTCAACTAATCAACATTAGCTGTCATCTTTCTTGCTAAGTATTTTTTGTATTTTATATCTTTCTCATGGATTTCGATAGCATACTAGATTTTAATCTGTCTAACAGAAATGTAAATAATTTAAGTATTATATCTATTAATGCCCGAAGTATTAGTTCATTTAACAAATTCAGTCGTTTTAAAGAATTAATTTCCACTTTTACGGATTTGCCAAAGATTTTAGTCATCCAAGAAACTTGGTTTGACAGTAGATTAATAGACTTGTATCAGCTCTCAGGTTACTCTCCAGTTCATTGCTGTAGATTTGACTGCTATGGGGGGGTTAGCATCTATGTGAATGAAAACATTCCTTTTTCAGTTATTTTTAACGAAAGTGCTCAGCATTGCGAAATCGTTGGAATAAGACTATTAGATCTTAATCTTAATTTAGTTGGCTTCTATAGATCCCAACAATGCAATATTGATTTTTTTATGGAAACCCTTCGTCAAAAGTTTGTTTATTTTGGTAATTATGAATCAATGTTTCTTGGTGATTCTAACTTAGATACACTTATAGACTCGAGTACGTCAAGGAATTTTTCTAATTTATGTTTATGTTATAACTACAATCTGCTGCATTCTCGTGTTACAAGGCCTTGTAGTGACAGCTGAATTGATCATGTGTTTTCCAATGGTGCGGTTTCGACAGAAATTTCTACTATTAAATGCGACTTAAGTGATCATGTGATAATTTATGCTTCTCTTGACTTTGTTACAAATTGCAATAGGAATGATGTGCTAACTTTAAGGAAAATCAATTACCCATCAGTAAAGCGAGAAATTCAAGCTTTTGTCTCAACAGCGGACAATACAATTGTGAACTGTAACCTACTAGTTAATTCCCTGTCTTCAATAGTTAAAAGAAACACGGTTCTTAGTCTTATTAAAGTTAACAAAAATAAAAGGCTAGCTCCCTGGGTCGATGGTTTTCTTGAAGAACTAATTGCAATCAAAAACGAATATTGGTATAAATTCAAAAAAAACAAAAACAACCTCTCGTGTCTTGATAACTTTAAAAGACTGAATGCAATCATTAAACCTCTTTTGAAAGAGAAGCGTTCAAATTACTTACGTAATGAGATAGAAAAATGTGCAGGCGATTCAAAAAAGATCTGGAAGAGTGTTAATTCTTTATTTAAAGAAAATACCAAAAAAACGTATCCTATATATGAGAATAATGTCTTACTTGGTGATCTTGCCATTGCTAATAAATTTAATGATTTTTTCAGTTCCATTGGTCAATCAATGTCGCAATCTTTTGTTTGTTTCCCTTGGGATGACATAAATTTTTTTCAATCTCTTAATCCTATGGCTCAGACTAGGTCCTTTGTTTTTCAAGGGTCCTCGGTATTGGACGTGGAAAGGGTTATATCCGCTCTAAACAATAAAACTTCTTCTGGTTGGGACGGTGTCTCGAGCATTATTTTCAAAAATTGTAAGCATAAACTTTCGCCAATAATTTGCAATATTTTTAATGCAATAATTGACTCTGGCTCCTACCCGGACCCCTTGAAAATTCAAGCTGTGACCCCAGTCTTTAAACGCGGCGAAAAAAGTAACCCGGATCACTATCGTCCAATATCAATGCCTCCAACTCTGAGTAAGATTTTTGAAAGGCTCTTGTATAACCAAATTTACAGTTATGTCATGGAACAAAATCTTCTATATGAACACCAATATGGATTTCTCAGAGGATTGGGTACTCAGACAGCTCTTATTGAACTGGTCGACCTTGTTTGTAAAAACATTGCTAGGAACAAGTTGGTGGGTGGAATGTTTCTTGATCTAAGCAAGGCGTTCGATTCGATTGATCACGATATTCTCTTGGAAAAATTAAATTACTATGGGTTTTCTACAGGTTCGATTAGTTTAATTAAGAGTTATTTGAGTAACCGGAAACAATTTGTCTGCATTAACAATGAAAAGAGTGATTTCAAATCTGTTGGTGTTGGTGTCCCTCAGGGCTCTGTCCTGGGGCCTCTGTTGTTTTTAATATTTATTAACGACATTGCAAGATTGCCACTAAAGGGCAAAATATTCTTATTTGCAGATGATTGCTCGATTTTCTATCCTGGTGATACCATCGATGAAATTAGAAGGGACGTGAAGGATGATTTAGTTGTTCTTGATGAGTTTTTTCGATTGAATAAATTGCATCTTAATGTAAATAAAACAAATGTCATTTGCTTCCGCAGCAAACGGAAGTTAGTGTCTGGTCTTGATATTCTCCATAATGGAGTCGCAATAAGTGAGGTAAATTGCATTAAATTTCTGGGCGTCAAAATTGATTGCTTCTTGAGCTGGCATGATCATATTGATCTAGTAGAAAATAAATTGTCCATGGTCAATGGGTTACTTTACAAGGTCAGGCATAAGCTTTCGACGGAAGTAAAGAAGTTGATTTATTTTGGTCTCGCGCATTGTCACATCACGTATGCAGCTGGCACATGGGGTTCTTTCTCCAATATAAATAGAATTCAGGTGATACAAAACAGAATGCTTAAAAACGTATTTAATTTACACTATCGCTATCACTCTGTGGATATATTCTTCAACTTTCGTATCTTACCAGTAAAGCAGATTTATAAATATCAATTACTTTGCTATATTCACAAAATAACAAAAAACTTAATTCCCAACACTGTGCAAATTGTAAGCTTTCAACACTCTTACAATACAAGAAACAGAGATAACCTGGTTGTCTCTCGTGCGTGTAATATGATATCATCTCAAAACATTTCCCATAACGGTGTAATTTATTATAATGAGCTTGATAGATCCTTAAGGGGCTTAGAAAATATGGTGATATTTAAAAAAAGACTGAAAGAATTTTTATTAGATAGAAATAGACTAATAGCTTTATTCTAAAGTATTGAATTGTATCCTATTTAACTTATTAAGATAAAACATATGTATGTAATAATAGCTCAATTTTATATTTGGTTGTGAGCATTTTTTTAGTTCATAAGACCTTTTGGTAGAACTACTGTAAATATTTAAAAATTGAATTATTGTATATATACAGACTTATTCGAAATAAAAAAAAAAAAAAAAAAAAATGTATATTGAATTTGAAGTCTCATCAAAATTGGTAACTTTGAACAATGACTCATTGCTTTTCGTTTTATTCCGAGTTATTCATTATATTAAGAGACATTTGTATTGATAGTGAAATTTTCATGACTACTTAAATATTGTTTTTTTTTTTTCAGACCGTGGTGAATCATATTTATCAGTAACAACGCACAGAGCTACTTTTTTTCGATAATATACACGATTGTAAAGATTTCATCTATATATGGTCCTTGCACGGGCTTTAAGTAGATTGATTTATTGCATAAAAAAAAAAAATAACACATTAACATTAAGAAAAAAAAGTATTGAATTAGAGCAACGCTTTATTAGCGACTTTCAAATTCTAGCTCTTTATCAATCTAACGATGAGAGAATTTGATTTGATTTTGTTTGGCAACAATCAAAAACAGAGCTAAGAGCTGTAATAATTTCAATTGGAAGTGTCAGTTTTGACTATTTGTAAATCATTAAATAGGAGTAACCACTAATTTCTGTGTATCAAAACATGTGAGCGATTGGTTTTCGACTGCTTATATCTTAAAAGTTAAGAAATGAATTGAAAGTTTGGCTTACAAACGTTCCCTATGAGTGAATGAACACTATGGTCGAAGCCAGTTCTTGACATCCGTTTAATGGATGATTAGTATTTTATAACAAATTTATTAAGTTCAAAAATATATCGCGATTGGGTTGCCTAAGAAATTTTGGTCAAGGCTATGATTAATTAAAAATTAACTTTTCCTTTAAGAAACAACTTATATACCAATCAAAAGTATAAACCCTATACAATATCAAAACGTTATGTTGCCCCGTCATAACTATCGGGTTGTCGATACTAGCGAATGCGCTTTAAGTTTCCCTACACTCTTGTTTCCCATTATAATGCTATGGCTACTGGCTGTGTTGCTGCTCATTAACTGCAAGTCTTCTGAAACTGAAGCGTGGTCTTACACTTTGCTTGATTATTCTTCTTCCTCTTAACGAATTTATTCCTTTTGCTGTAAGGAAGTGTCTTACTACCAATTTATCACATATCAATATATGTTCAATGTTATATTGGCTCAAAATCAAAATCAGCTGATTAAAATAAAAAATTCTCCATGTACGTCAAAATTTTTTGGAGAATTTTTGACGTACATGGAGAATTTTTTATTTTAATCAGCCAGTTTTGATCAGAATTTATTAGCTGTGCACATGAAGGAAAATATAATGAAACCTCAGCTGCCGATAGCGATAGTGAACATTCTTCATCTATGCAAGACCTTAACGTTTATGAAGACAACGTTAGATACTTCAATTCGCTAAATCAGTATGACTATGAAGAATCCTACAGTGAAAATGACGATAACTTCGAAGGCTCTGAGGAGGAGGAAAACTATTCTGATTTCGATGAAAACGATTATGAGGAGGAAGAGGACAGCTGAGGATACTCATCATCGTCTGATGAAATGAACGATTTCTATAGTACAGACACCAGAAGATGTTCCAGGTATGTAATAATTATTAGTGCAAAAGGACGAAAATTTATTTTTCTTTTAGGTACCTCTACAAAACGTAACTTAAAATCTACTGATAATGTAAGCTTCGATAGCGACAATGAAGAAATGCAGGTTGTAGAGCTGAAACAGCAACATGTATCTGTTAAAATTGTTGAACAGCCTAAAGCATACGGAAAAACAGAACTTTTGAAATTAAGTGTAAAGAAACCACAATACTTTGCTGATGATGAAGTAATTAGCACCCATCTTTTTAATAAATTAACTCTTTATTAAATAAACATATTCTGTAGGCTTTCGATTGCTAAACAATTTGTTTCTTAAACGGACGAGTGCGATGATTAAAGGAATGAATTTTTAATAAATCATAGCCTTTATTTATTTAACCGAAAGTTTTTAGTAAACCCACTCGAGGTGTATTTTAAAACATATGTATGTATTAAATTTGATATAAAATACATACTTTTCATCCATTAAACGGTTAGGTGCAGATCGTTCTCGTTCCTTATTCGGATATTCTACTAATACAACATGCAACACTATGCTGAACAATTTCCACTCTACCCCAATAAAAATCCTGATTGAGGGAGGTCTTTCTGATCTACACAATTATCTGTCTTTTATAATCTTGGATGGATTTTAAAATAAAGTGTATGGTTTTTTTAAGAATCTATAGTTCTGTAATATCATTGAATAAAAAAGCATTTCAATGAATCAAGGTAACGAATTTTCCATTTACATAATCTTGCCAATCATTCGATCGGACCTGTGAGTCAGTGTATATAGGTATGAACATTTCGCTAAACACCTAAAAACAGCTCAAAAAGCAATATTTTTTTTCTTAACAAAAATATGCCGCAAGGTTCAAAAAACGGCATCGGGAACAGCGTTTAGTGTAGAAGATGAAGTGAGCATATCAAACAAATTATCTCAGGAACATACATACATATAGCTGTATTGTCAAATATACAAATCCAGAAGACAGCAAGAACAACACTTTTTCGACAGACCATATCATATATGTTGCGAAGTCCTTTTTACAAACGATTTGGAATTCAAGCCTGTTCATAAGACATATATACTGTACCATTTCTAAAAAAAAAAATTCTCGGCAATTTATCTTTTCTCATTCCTTGAATTAATTGCTTTTTCTTCAACACGAACTTGTACACACACACACGCTGTTTAACATACAAACACACAAGCAATAAAGAATTTATAAATTCAAATAGAGGAAATTATATATTCCTAAAGAATTAGGATATCTGGAAAAATTATTTTTATATATTTCCTGCTTAATCCCAGCGCCCTTTTCTTAAAGGTGACAACGACCCAGTTTTTTTTTTATCAACTTTTTTTCCGCAGTTGCACAAATTCTAACTTTATTTTTCAGTCATAAATTTCACATTATTTCATGAAATTTTACTCACTTTATCGAAATTAGTCAATAAATTTACGTTTTTACACAAATTAATTTCAAACAAAATAGTTTATATACACGAATTTATGAAATTACTTTGTTTATCAAAAAAATGTAGATTTCATCGAAGCAAAGAAAACCACGAAAACGCTCACGAAAGAAAACGATGGCACTTCTTTCGATATAAAAAAGTCAGTGTTGCAATATTCTTTTAAAAATCAGGCCAACTGGGCGAAATAAAAAATAAATCAACACATTTTTCCTAACGTACACGTTTACTCTTTTTATTCGCATTTTCAACTACACGCAGCAGATTATTGTACATGAGTACACACGGCAGACAAAACAGTCGGGTATTAGTTCTATTCTCCTTTGTGGCATCGGCAGATTAAAAAATCTCATTCTCAGCAGACTGAGATACGATCGCAACGGTCGCGGTCAGACGGATGACATACGCCCGCAGGGCAAACCAGTTTTTTACGCTCTCTCAGATTTACTTTCGATTTAGTGCTGGTTCATACGAAAATTATCGGGCGATAGTATTTTTGTAGGCAAGCGGTGGGTTGCGGTCCCTCCGCTTGTGTATAAAGCACTTAGAGTGTGTCTCGGTCACACGAAGGGTACGGGCAGATTTTCACGTTTGCATTTTTTGAAACAATGGTAACACATTTCTAGCGCCTGTCAAATTATATATGTATGTTACAGTTTTTTTTTGTTTTGTCAATCAGGATAGTAATTTTTTATTGTTGTATTGGTTTTGTTGGTGTTTTTAATATTTGGTAAATTTTGTGAAAATTTCTTTGGTTTATTTTTTGCTTTCCCATAAAAAATGTGCTAATGAAGAAAATCAGGAGCATATCAAATGAAAGGATATAGACTAGGGTTCCAAAATTTGTTACCAAAACTGGGTTTATAAGACATTTTTTTGAAAAAATAGTGCTTTTTAAAAAGAAAATGCTCATTTTTTTTTCCAAATTTGCCATATCTCGACATTCATGAGTCGTATTTTAGACTTTGCGTATTTTGTAGCAAGTGAAAATACCTTACATACGACATCAATATTGTTAAAATCCATTTTGGGGTTCAGAACTTATACCGGTTTTCATAAAAGCTATATCCCGATCTTCCGATGGCTTTGTTTCCAAAACTAGGTCCGTGCCAAACTTTTTGATTACACATTCTTTGTAAGAATCATAACTTTAACAACAAAAGTTTGATTTAAACCATATTGGGTCCTAAGGTAAAATTTGGCCTGAAAAACCACAAACACAAAGAATTTGTTAAAAAAATTTCTTAATATAAACTGTCAGTTAAGGATTAGTAGGTATACAATTGAAATATGTCAGAAAAATCACTCAGTAACAACTTAAATTAAGCCTGTCCGTTCATTATTGCATGTTTTTTTCTAATTGAAAAAGTGTAGATAAAAATTTGTTGGTGCAAAAATCCAAGAACAATATTCTAAACTAAAATCATTGAAGCAAATGGTGCATGAACAAATTGAAATTCGAGTTCCAGTTCAATTTCAATCCTGCCTACCACTTAGAACAAAAAAAAAAATATTGTGAGTAATATTGCTGTATTTTTTATTTTCAATTTTATTCCTGCTATTTCCCAACATCGAAGTGGATGGCTTTTTCACTATTTTTTTCCATGTGCGAACTCAATAGTACAATTTATAGACAAGCGGAGGGACCGCTACTCACCGCTTGCCTACAAAAATACTATCGCCCGACAATTTAGTTTGTCGTGTGAACCAGCTCTGAGTTGACCGATTGAATTTCGTATGTGTAAACGTCTATTTTTTTTTACAATGGCCACCCTCACCAACAGTGTTACCGAAGTATTACCAACGACGTATATTTTTATCAAGAATTTGTGAAAATTAAACGAAATGTTTAAATACGTTTGTTTTTTGAATTTTGCGTTTGTTTAATATAAAATTTTTAATAAATTAAACGCAGCGTTGGCATAGCAACATTTTATTCCTCTTTGAACAGCTTTATTTGTGTCTAACCAAATTGCACAGACCGGCGAGTAAGTCAAACGAATAATTGGGTATCTTATTTATTTACGTCGTTGGTATTACACTTATGAGGGGCTTACACTACCGATCATGTTCGTCATTCAAATATGCTCTCAAATCGAACCTTTTGCTTGAAAAAGCTTATTTTGCATCTAAGTGCTGGTTCACACGACAAACTAAATTGTTGGGCGATAGTACTATTTGTAGGCAAGCGGTCCCTCCGTTTGCCTACAAAAAGTCCTATCGCCCGACAGTTTAGTTTGTCGTGTGAACCAGCTCTAATGGATATTTTTCCGGCATTTTGCATATTTAACGGGAACATGCTGCATATTTTCGCAGATTTTAATTCAAATTATTTTTGATGACATAGAGCCCATTCAATAGTGTGGACAAAATATGACAAATCGTATAGCGGGAAAATAATCTATGGACAATTCTAAGAATATTTCGACTAATAAACCGTGGGTCTAAAATCAATATCAAGTCCCCCGATTTTTAACATGAAAATTTCCCTACATTATTATATTAAAAAAATAACTTCTTTGAAAACAATATTGTATCATATAAAACAAATCAAATACCATATTGACTTTTTCAGCTTTCTTAATCTGTTTTTGTCATGAACAAATTTTGATATTTAGGTCAAATTTTTAACAGGTCGAAAATGATGAAAAACTTACACTTTCTTATTTGTAGTCCAGTCTGATCAAAAAACATTAGCCCTAGCAATTTTTAAATTGGAATCGTTATATTTTGATGTTTTAAAATAAATGCCAAGAGTCGACATCAAAATCACTGTCGCATAAAAAGTTATTCAGGCTCAAAGTTCGAAATTTCGGATTTTTTAAGGGGACATTCGCCTTTGTAATTGAAAACAAAAAAACACTTTTACGCCCTCTACAGCAGCCAAGGGAAACTAAAAATATTTTTTAGACAATATTTAACAATGTCCAAAAGAAATTTTGTCAATAAATATAATAGTTTTTTCATGATAAAATTTTTAAAAAGTGTTTTTTGTTTCAATTACAAAGGCGAATATGTCCCTTTAAATAATTGCCCATATACATATGAAATTACAGAGTTGGGCATATATTATAAATAAATTAATAGTTCAGAACATTTATATATTTTTTATTATAGGTATGTATATTTTTTTTTTTTGAAATACCATAGACTTAATTACTTCGATCCCAACGCCAAATAGTGCCATCGTCACAGACACATACCAATACTGAGCCGTCCTTTGAGAATGATGTCTGTCGGATTGCAGTGTTGCACTTTGGATGAAGCAAAGTGCTGCATTTTGTTAAATTCGGGTCTGAACTATCCAACTCCCAGACATAAGTTTTTCCTTGCTGATTTCCAAGAGCTAAAACTTTTTGCCAAAAATTGAAAGCAAACCGTATAAACCAAATTTCGCATTCTTTATAATCGAAATGATGTATAATTGTTGAAGACGAATCTGACTTAACATCACTCCTATCCAAGGTGCCTGGTTTCCAGCAAACAATGGAGTTTTCACATGATTTTGAAAGTACAAAATCTCCAAACCACTGCACACAGTCTACGTAATTTCGATGAATATCGCGTGTTGAAAAATCAGGAAAATGTTCTTTAATGGTAGGGAAAGGAGTTGCATTTTTTGTTATATTAAATGAACAACTGAGCCCAATTGCCTCTTTGATAGATGGCTTATCCAAGCGCCATAATTTTAGCGAATGATCCATTCCACTTGACATTATACGATCCCCTCTAAGATCAAAATCAAGTGAGAGCACCTCATCACGATGACCTATAAAAATAAAATTAATTGCGCTTGTCCGGAATCCGATCACGTATAAATCACTGCGTATTATTTACCTTCAACGCCACCGAATATTGCAACACAAACATCTGTTTCAATATTCCACAGGCGCAGGGAATGATCCTTACTTCCGGATAGGAGGATTTGTGGACGCTTAGGATGAAACTTCAATTCATTTATAGCATGGCCATGACCTATGTAGTGCTTGGTGCAGAGATGTTTAGCGGGATTAAAAATGCGAATTACACCCCGGTAACCGGCTGCGGCAAGTATGGGATCCAAGCTTTCCGTATCATACGACCAAGCGCATGTATAAAAATTTTCATCCGGCTATTGACAAAGTGAAAAACAAAATAAAAGCTAGTAAATATTCATCAAAATCTCTTACATAGATATTTTCTTAAGCTGTTTGATTTAACTATAACTCTGAAAAAAATAAATCAAAACTTTGTAAAAATATATTACGAACTCGAAAATATTAACAAAACTTAAGTAATTTAACTAGGCGAGCAATCGAAGGCAAGTAATACAATTTGGGCCTGACAGACATACACTGGCGAGCAAAACTTAGTGCATGTTTAAAACTGGTCTATTAACATGCCCATAAAACCCTTAATACTAAAGCAAATGGTTTGAATTTTTCAGAGTTTATTCTCTATTTATTGAACTATTAAATGATATTAATTTGAGTCTGGAAATTTATCACAAAAAATTTTTTTTTTTGATAAAAAACCTCACGAAACTCGATTTTTTTGAATATTTGACTTTGGAAGAAAAAACACTTGTTAAATATTTTTGGTTTAGTCAGAAGGGCGTTGATTTTTTTACAAGTTTACGATTGATTGAAATATTATTAGCAAATATATCAATAATTCATAAATTAAGTTTCAGAATGTCGGGTCAACCTTCCTTCTTTTGAATGTAATCCATTTGCATCATAAAAGTAACATGCCATAAGATGAGCATTAAAATATTATTTTCCAATTTTACGACTTAAGTCAGATCTTCTAAATTAAATTGTTTTTGGCGTGATATTTGTTATTAATATTGTGGTTGCTCTACTTTAATTAACTGTACAATTTTTAAGTTAGTCTTCATTGATTTTTTATTTTTTAAAAATCAATATTTTTTATCAAAAATTTAGTTGAATTTGAATTTTGAAAAATAAATACCTATTTTAAAAAAATAAATTAAATTATTCAAATAATAAAAAAACTCAAGGTAGTTGTGGTTGCTCTACTTTAATTAACTGTACATTGATTTTTTATTTTTTAAAAATCAATAGAGGTATTCACGATCTAGAGTAACGTCCTGAGTAACAGAGTAACAGGGTAACTGTGCACAACCACAACAACAAAATATACGTAAGTTACTCTGTTACTCTTTTACCCTTTTAGTCAAGCTATTTTCTAGTGTAAAATAATCTTACACTTTTGCCTTTTTTTTACTATTTCTATTTCTATAGAAACGTTTGAATTTGTTTATGATTGAGAGGCAATTTTCGTTCATCAAAAATAAAAATTTGAATGGGAGAAAAATATTCATTTAAAAAATTTTTTTTTGTTGTCAGCTAAGATTATTTTGAGAAACAAAAAGCAAATATACGTGCAAAGTATTGAGTATGCTCACTATTCAGAGTAACTGAGTGCACTTTTACCCTGTTACTCAGCTCGTTACTCTAGATCGTGAATAACTCTAATATTTTTTATCAAAAATTTAGTTGAATTTGAATTTTGAAAAATAAATACCTATTTTAAAAAAATAAATTAAATTATTCAAATAATAAAAAAACTCAATAATATTTAATATAAATCACTTGAATAACCCCGTAATAAAATCCAGCCCTAACCGCTAAAAACACTTAACCGATAAAGTAAATTTTACAGTTTTTTTTTTTTTTAAATATCTGTACATTTAGTATAGCTGTTACAGTGAAATTTAGTATGTAAGCTATATTTTGTGTAAGATATGCGATGCAACTAGTTTCATTCACCTATTTATAATTTATATTGTGTTGTGTCGGTTAAGCCTTTTGTACTTTTCCAGATTCCCCATCTGATCTTCAGTTTTTGTACCAAAAACATTTGTGGTCAATACTTCCAACCCGCATCAAGACTTTTTAATAAATTTTCGTTTTTTATAAGAATATTTGCAAATTATTTTTGACACAAAAAGAAAAAAGTTATTTCGTTTGAAAATTTAGACTTTACCAATACTTCGAATGTCGGTTAAGTCTTAATTGCTTCCTCTATAACTCCGCAACGATACTTTTTACAGTTATGAAATTTGTAGGAAAGATGCGTATTAGGCATGCGCTTATTTTACGATTTTCGTTCGTGCCGCTCCCTGAAATCCTTCTAATGGTCATAAAAACAAATACTATGAAGTTTCACGGCGATCGGATAACGATAACCCGGCCCGCAAGAGAGGTCAAGGTCAAGTTGAGGTTTCAGGCAAAACATAATGAAAATTTTTTTTAAACTTAATTAAATTAGTCAAAACATAACTTTATCTTATAGCAAATTGAAATACCTTTCCAACAAGCTATAATTGTTTAAAATCGGGTAATAAATACGAATTCTATGAATTTTTCTTTTATCGACATTAGCAAAATTGCCGCAAAATGCTATTCTACTACATATGGTATTTTGCGGCAATTTTGTTAATGCCGTAAAAGAAAAATTCATAGAATTCGTATTTATTACCCGATTTTAAACAATTATAGCTTGTTGGAAAGGTATTTCAATTTGCTATAAGATAAAGTTATGCTTTGACTAATTTAATTAAGTTTAAAAAAAATTTTCATTATTTTTTGCCTGAAACCACAACTTGACCTTGACCTCTCTTGCGGGCCGGGTTATCGTTATCCGATCGCCGTGAAACTTCATAGTATTTGTTTTTGTGACCATTAGAAGGATTTCAGGGGGCGGCACGAACGAAAATCAGAAAATCGTAAAATAAGCGCATGCCTAATGCGTAAAGACACAAATTATAGATTTTCATCAAAAAACGAAAATCCGAAATCGTTTCGGTTGTCTTTTTGGCGGTTAGGGCTCGAAATGTTGTTAAAAAATAGCGTACAAAAAAAAAATTTTTACGGTAACGATTTTTTCTTATTTCAACCCCTGATTCATTCGTATCATATCATGTTTATGAACTGCTCTTAAGTAAAGTGGAGTGGTGTCTTAAAAAAAAAATATTCTTCTGGAACTTCTTTTAAATATGTTAATACGAGGGTCGTTTGATAAGTTCGCCAGGTGTAAACAGGTAAGGCGCTACTAGTGATTCGCACTCATATGTTTAATATATAAACTTTATGTATATCGCAATAAAGACATTCAAAAGTCTCTGTACTCTTGATTGATTTATAATTTATCAAAAGACTGGCTTATATTTAAAAAAGTGCATTTTTAATTTAACATACCCTTGACAATTTTTTAGGCAACCCACTCCCGATATATTTTTAAGCATGTGAACTTCATATAAACACTTTTCATCCATTAAACAGATGGGTGCAGATCGCTTCTTATGCGTATCTCCTACTAAATATAAGTACCAAACTTTCAAAATAGGGTAAGCGGACCGAGTAACAAAAATAGCAGTGTTTAAAAACAAACATATTTTAAAGGCACATGAAACTGTCAAATAATAACAAATCTAACAACTTTCGTTGATCGAATCTCTGATTGCTAAATTATTCTTTTACTCACATCAGGGTCTGCGTAACATTGCAATAAGCGTAAGCCACAGTTGACTCCATTCTCACTGCATGCATCAACTTGGGAAATTGGACATTCGTATATTGAAATTCTATCTTTTCCTACGGATGCAAAAACCGCTTGCTCCTTACTCAGGTAGTGATTAAATTGAGCACCAAACAGGGGCTGGCCGTGATCCTCACGTAAGTGACAACTTAACGAAATTCCAAAATATTTAAGCGTTTAAGATGTCTATTAAGTTGTTCTCAGACTCAAGTTATTATTTGAATAGCAAGAAGTCTCAATAACAACTAAGCAAAACATCAATAAACGGCATAGTTTTCATGTTCTAAGGATGGAAAAAGTGAACTGTGCTTACTTGTATTTGTATAGAGGCTTTGTGACTCTGGAATGCTTTTTCTTACGAGAACATTTTGTTGCTTTTCGCGTTCCTGGGGATTTACTGCGAGAAGTCGTAGTAGTTGCAGTACTGACACTGGCCGAATCGTCCTACAGAAAATATATAAAATATTTAATCGCAAAATAAAAAATTACGCACTTTATCATCGTTTGAGTCGTCGCTCGCTAATGCGGCGGCATCCTCTTCAACAATGTTGGCTTTTAGTTCAATTGGTAGTTGAACAAGTTCAATGTCCAGCGCTTTCATTTAGTTTATGCAAAAGTTCTTAATTTCCTTTTAATGTTCCTTAACGTCTTCTTGGCAGGAAGAATAATTCTTTGTGGGCTTTATTGGACGCTCTACTAAAAAAAAAGTTCTTAATATCTTTTTGACAGTAGAAAGATCTTGTCATTTCTTAACAGTGTTGCCATTTGACCAAATTTCAAAATTTGTTATTGTTATACTAATTTCTATATACTATCTGTCAAAAAAGGACTTCATATTTCCTGCAGGAAATATGGTCATTCCTTATTACTCTTTTAAGAGGCTTTTTTTTGGTATTAGAAAAGAATAATAAATTCAATAAGTAGTGGAGTCAATAAAGCCTTTTAGATGGATGTCCTCAAGAACAGCTCCGGTTTTGATGATTTTTTTTTTTAAATTTTGTTTTTTTTTTTTTTAATTCAGAAACATTTTATAATTATATAAATTTATCATATAAATTATTATATAAATTATTTATATAATTTTCTAAACAATATTTAAAAAAGTTATGTTTTCATAAAAAAAATTGGAAAAAAATACAACAAACACAAATCAATATAGTCATGTTATATGTATTTAGCGATTCTAAATCTGAATCTGGCATTAAATTGCTGTATCCTATATGGTTTCTGAGATATCTTCTCTTTTCATAGGGTCTAAAATTGTGTATATAAAAACTTTTGTCATGTTCTCCTCAAGAACGGCTTAAGCGATTTTAATGAAACTTTGGAAAATGAAACGCATTAGCATATACTAAAGAATGAAATAGACTTTGACTTAGTACATACTTATGAAGAGGGGTGGCACCGCCCTAAACTTTTAATTTGATTTAGTCATATCTTTTGAACTGAATAACATTTTTTGATGAAAATTAGTACACAGCTACTGACTATCAATGCCTTATAATGGGCAAAAATTGGGTGAAATCGAATGAGTGCAACGCTCACTTTTTAACCATTGAAAGTTTTGATATTTTGATTTTAATATTACTCGAATATAGATTTTGATAAAAATCAAAATTTTCAATGGTTAAAAAATGGGCGTGGCACTTATCCGATTTCACCCAATTTTTTCCCATTATAAGGCATTGATAGTCAGTAGTTGTGTACTAATTTTTATCAAAAAATTTTACATGGTTCAAAAGATATGACCAAATCAAATTAAAAGTTTGAGGCGATGCCACGCCGCTTCACTAGCTTATACTAAGTCAAAGTCTATTTCATTCTATAGCATATGCTAATGCGTATCATTTTCTTAAATTCGCTTTAGCCATTCTTGGGAAAAACATGAGAAAAGTTTTTATATACACAATTTTAGACTCTATAAAAAGAGAAGATCTCTCAGAAACCATATAAGATACAGCAATTCTAATACCAGATTCGGATTTAAAATTGCCAAACACATATAAAATAACTATTTTGTTTTTTGTTTGTTGTATTTTTTTCCCCAATTTTTTTTTATGAAAACATAACTTTTTTAAATTTTGTTTAAAAAATTATATAATTCAAACCACGCTCCAAAATATTTCTGATTTTTAATAAAAAAAATAAAAAATTTAAAAAAAAATCATCAAAATTCGCAACTCAGTCAATTTCATCATCTGCTGTTAAAATTTTATTTCAGTTTTCCCGCTTGGTGTATTTTATTTATATTTTTTATTCATATATGATATCATCCGCCCTGTTCCCAATTCCACTTTCACTTTGGTTATAAAGTGGAATGCAAAACTTTTTGAAGAGCCCGCAAAACTAATGAAGTTATGCTACGACTTTTCAATTAATTTTGCTGTTTTATCGATCAAATTGAAAAAAAAAAAACCCATAATATACACTTATAACCTCCGGAGTTTTCCCCTTTTTTTATCGAGAAATTATAATTTTTATTGCATAATTAATATTGTAAATCCGCCCTGTTCTAATTAAAAAAGTATTTTTTCCGATGACAAGTAAAAAGTCAGCGTTGTGGCATTTTCGAAGTCAGTGTTTGTGTGAATTATTTGACATTTCATTATATCATAGTGTTAGTAAGAATTGTTCGAAAACAAGATGCCACCTGGTTTTTTATTACTTAAATTGTAATAGAGCATCCAATAAAATGCACAGAGCATGAAAAAAAACTTTCCCTCAAATCAGAGGAAACCCCATAATTGGGCATCTCGCCTAATAAAACATTATTTTGACAGACAAAATTGCGAGCAGTTATAGTTTCAAGTGCATTGCAGCAGCCGTTGTTAAAGTGAAACTCAATTAAAGTTAATAAATTTAATGAAAAACATTTTGATTCATAACTCTTGTTTACTTTTGTGTATTTTTCAACTGACAGCGAAAAAGTTTACGTTAAACTTCTTGAACAGTCGTTGAATAGAAAAGTTATCAACAAGTCTTCGAAATTAAAAGTAATTAAAATTAAACGGATTACGGAAAAGGCCGGCATTGCTATATTTGAAAAATTTTTCAAAATTTGCAAAATACGTGGAACAAACCTATACAAAAATTCATAAATTTTCCTATAACAGATATATAGTTTAATTTAATTTTTTAATAAAATACAAATCTGTGTACTTTTGACAAAACAACCTAACTCGAAATAAGACAATTTTCCAGGATTTTAATCATTTTGGTGTAACCG
Organism: Calliopum simillimum; assembly: GCA_951812925.1. NCBI lineage: Eukaryota > Metazoa > Arthropoda > Insecta > Diptera > Lauxaniidae > Calliopum > Calliopum simillimum. The sequence continues at coordinate 1,263,904 of OX638369.1, forward strand.
TCATATTTCTATGACTTTTCGAAAATTGAATCGAAAATCAACCTATATCGATGTTTTATTTTGAATTGCATTTGACAAAACATCTGATCTCAAATAAGTTATAAAATTCAAGCATTTGCAACAACAAAAAACTTTTACAAATGCTTTTCACAAAACAACCTAAATCGACATAAGAAAATGGTTTTTCCTTCACAAAACATCTTAAGTCGAGATAAGATAAAGGTTAAATGGCAAAAAAAAAAAAAAAAATGACAAAAGCACTTCTTCAAAATAAGTTATATTTTCCATGGAAAGAAGCAGAATTTTTTAAATAAAAAATATGACGAAAAAATTTTATTTCAATTTTATTTAATACTAGGTATTGACCTTAGAGCAAAAAAAGTTACTGGAAAATATTCGTTAAGTATTATAAAAAACTGTTCCATTTCTTCCAACTCCTACTCAATTTGATTACCATATTTAAAAAAAAAATGTTTGCAAACGAATTAAAAAATTTAACTTGAAAACGAATTAATACTTTAAAAAGCTATTTAATTGCAAAAAAATGTTTTCAATGAATTCTAACTAATTTTACTAAGAATATTTTTATTTGACGAATGACCAATTTTCTCACAAGGTTATCTGAAGGATTTAATCACCAATAATCAATTTTCTCGCTGGGATAGGTGAGGTGGTCTTCTTTTGGGCTTCGTCTTTGCCGAACTCAAAAAATTGAATCTTTTTTGCCGAATTCCTTCGTCAAAAAATTGCAAAATTAGTAATGCCAAAAAATTCAAATTCATCAAATATATATCAAATAGTACAGTCATTTGGTAGTTTTACCTGGAAAGTTGAGCTCTTTCAGACTTTCAACTTTGCTACCTCGACTCATGTTTGCTCACGCCGCCATATTGGAAAAATGGCTCCCAAAATCAGTATTTTACAAATATCTCTTTAACGGTTACATTTAGAGAAAAATATAGTGGTGCAATATTGTAGCTTATAGAATTTTCTATAAAAATGATTCGTTAATTGTTTACGTACGACTTATAACTCAGGAGATATCCTAATTCAAAATAAAAAAAAATTAGTTAATTGTGCATGTCGCTTATGAGTAGGCGCAGTGATTTGTTAAGTGTAAAATTTCGATAACTCATGAACGGTGAGTCACACGTTTAAAACAAAAACATTTACTTATAGGGAATTACTAGTAGGGGAGATGTGTGTACCTTGGTCCGAATGTCGGTTGCCACTCAACAGTTGCACGTGACGATAATGTTCTTCTATGGAATTGTCCACTCATACCGGTGACTCTTATTAGTTGACTTTAAACCGTCAAGCTGTATGCGTGTATAAAAAGCGACGGAAAAAGGTTTTTTTGTGTAAAAATTTGTTTTTGGAGTAAACTACGAAACGTTTTGTGAGAAACTTACTTGAAATATTTCAGTTTTACAACATCAGGAAGGAAGTTTAGTTATTGTTTTAGGCTTTTAGTGTGTTTAAGATGTATTTTCATTAATGTATGTTATGGGTTTTGACAGTTTTTAAAACATGCTGTCTGTGTGTACCTTGGACCAATGCTTATTGACCAGCGAGCCTTTTTCGACGGGCAACCAGGAAGCCATAATCGCCTCTCAATATAATATTATTATTATTTACGTGACTAATAAATTTATTTGCAACCATTTTTGTTTAATTAATTGTTTTTTACTAAATGCACTTTTTTGTGTTATAATTTTTGTTTATGATTATTTTTTTTTTTATTGAAAAAAATTTTACTTTTGATTACATAATAAATGGTTCTTTCATAATTTATTACCTAAATACAATGTATTCTCTTTCATTTTTAACAGTCCAAGGTACACCATACAAGTGTACCTTGCATGGTGTACCTTGGACCGTTTGAGATTGCAACGGAAAAAGTAATATTTCTACTCAATGGTAAGAAGAAATATCATTGTGACGTCATTTGATGCTGCAAGCATTGTAGAAATATAACTTAATCAAAAAACTAAAGAAACTTTTTTGGAAAATCCAGCACATTGAAAAAACTGAAAAGCGGACCAAGGTACACACATCTCCCCTATATTACTTACATATTGTTTTTTTTTCGTCTAACCTATAGTTCAGGATATATTATTTTAACAATCCTCAAATTTCGAAAAAAACCGTTTTATCAAAACAGCTCCAAAACGCTGATCAAGAATATATATACTTTTCTATATCTGCGTTACAAACGGAAGGACAAAGTGAATATACCCAGGGTGTAGGGTATAAAAAGTTAAAATAAACGAAACAGATTCAGAGGGTGATTTGCTAAAAATTCGTTCAACAACTTACGATCACAAGATTGGCTTAGACCCAGGATTATGCTTAATATTTGGTGTTGTGCGTGATGGTAAGCCCATAAAGCTGAAAAACTCTACATACCAGTGTTTAACCGGATTGCATGCCAGAAGAAAAAAAAAATTAATTAAATATCAATAGCCTTGTTCACGATCCGGAGCATTTAGATTTGCAAAGTAGCAAAATAGCAATAATTTCCACTTGATTGTGAGCAATATTAGCCATGTTCACCATCCGGTGCAAAAGGTCTTGCATCATAGCATTTGCAAATAAGTGTTGAAAAATTTTGCTATACAACAACAACATATATAGGGTTGAATTTATAATTACATTTACATTTTCTATACTAAAAACCTATAGCATAAAAATATCATGTCATTTTTCAAATAAAAATTTTTTGTTTATGCTCTCGTTCTCTTTGCTCATACGATTTTCTGAGAGAAATAAATTTTTTCGTAGCTTGCAATGTTTATAAGTACTTTTATTATTGCTTACAATCAAGTGGAAATTATTGCTATTTTGCAAGTCTAAATGCTCCGGATCGAGAACACGGCTTATGTGCCCGTTTTTTTAATAAAGGAAAATGGTTTACTCTGAAAAGATTCACCTAACAGGGTATATTTAACTACATAATCATAATACACACAAATTTTATTTTAGAGAAATTTTTGTTTTAAGTATATTTTGGGAACACCTTATTTTCTTATGTATACTCTTACTGAACTGTTGGGTGGTTCAGATCAGATCTCTACTCTCATAATTTGAAATTTACGTAAAATGATTTAAAGAAACTAATGGGATAAAGCGGTTAGGCACTTGGACTAAAATTACCATTTAGAACTAACATGTTTCTTGCCTCTACTTATATATAGTTGCTGAAACAATCAATATTCAGAAAGAGTAAAATTATTTTTTAGACTTTTGTTAAAATTAATCTCATTGCCACTTGAAAAATATTCATTTAGTTATGATCCATTTAAAATTCAGCTACGTCTTTAAGCAGGATCAGGGCGGATCAATTTATTTGTGGTGAGAATATGAGAATACAAATTGACCCTTGCAATGCTTTTGAAGCAATTTTTTCCTTTCAGACCAAACAAAAGGGTGTAGTTTTAAAAATGTCCACTAGGGTGGAGCGAAATTTGTTTTTTGCGATTTTCGAAATGGCTCACATGCGAAAAGATGCTCAATAATATTCTTAATAAAAAATGTTATATGGTACTTTTTGATATTTTAATGTTTTGTACTGCCACAAAGACATTGAAGTTTTGAAAAAAAAAAAAAAAAAATATAACGTTGAATTTATTTGTATGGGATAAAGTCAATAAAAGATCTTAAACGTGTCCAAATTGTGATTTTTATTATAACATTAATATATTTTAAACAAATTTGAACTCCTCTTTAGTATTAAAAACAGGCATTGTCTTTCGTGATTCGAGCCTTGTTTTGATGAGATCATCTCTTCTTTCTGAACCACATACCGCAGCAGTAGCTTCACTAACAATTTGATTTGAGTATGACATTTTACGCCCTGGCCCATTTAGAATATGTAAAAATTAAAAATCTCAATAGACCCGCGCTCCTCCACATTGTGTACAATAGCAAGTATATTTATGAATTTCATATGAAAAACATAAAAATTCTTCTGACAGAAAATAATATTTGCGCTGATTTATCAATCAACAAAGCAATGGTTTTCTAAAATGTTTGAACAAAGTTCATATATGCATGTTCCATGAACACTTCTCTATATACTTAATTGAAAATTAACAACTGTGAGCTTGGTTATTGCGAGTTGAAAGTTGTATGTTTTATTCAAACTTTTAGAGGCAAAAAAGAGGCTTAGAGCCGGTTTATTGGCAAGAGGAAGTTGTTTTGATTTACTTCTTCACCTTTTCCCACTCACAAAAAGCTAACAAACAAAACCTCATCAAAAATTTTCAGTGTCAACATTTCGAGGTCGATTTAATATCAATCATTTAAAAATACCAAGAAAAAAGGCGCTTAAGCTCGGTTAATTCGCAATACGGAATTGTTCCGATTAAATTTTCTTATTTTCCAACTCTGGACAAATTAACGAACAGGCCTGATCAAAACATTTTAATTTCCAAGACTTCGAGGTAACTATAATATAGGTAATTTGAACATGCCTTGAAAAAAGGGGCTTAAGCCCAGTTTATTCGCAAGAAGGAAGAGTCTGGATTTTAATTTTCATATTTTCCAACTCAGGAGAAGTGGACGAACGAAACCTTATCAAAAAAACTTCAGTGTTCCAACTTTGAGTTTTTCGCTATATTCCCAGGATGTGTTTAAGATTTGATTGACTTGTGGCAGTACTAAAACTCAAAATTTTAAAAAATATTTATACACCTCTAAAAGGTGATTGACGGAGCACCTTTTCCGCACTGAGCCGTTTAGAATATGTAAAAATAAAAAATTTCCATAGAACAGCGCTCCACCCTAATGTAGAGGGCACCGGAACAATTATCATCAATCAGAAAAATTGGCGGTACCATGCGTTTAAAAAAAAAAAAAATAATATTTTCAGAAACTATTTCAAACAGGTGATATAAATTTGGTACATACATTTGTGAAAGGCACCGGAACAAATGAGAGACAACGCGCACCAGGTAATAGCTAGCTATGTGTAAAATATTTAATCAATATGTAAAAATAAAAAAATAAAAAAGCAATACCTATATGTGCCGCACAGAACTGCGGTCATAAATATAAATAGAGCTTGGCTCCTGAAATTTGGTACAGATCTGTTTTTTTTATTATTGTAAAACAACAAAAATTTGCGAATATGAACAAAACATGCCTACCTCCCATATGAATTTAGGGCGTAGTCGAGAGTTTTTTTAAAAATGGGTATCAATCTCCATTAATTTGATAGCCTGATTTCAAAAATGTTACAAATTGAGAGTTATCATTTAAAGTTTTCAAGTGATGAGAAAAAAACGAAAATAAAATTTATCAAAATGATATTTTTTTGTGTATTTGTTCCTTATTGACCGGGAACTAACTGACCGATTTTAAAAAAGTTTTCATATTGACTAGCACAATATAAAAAAGGCTAAACGTCATGGGCTAAAAAAGTGGGTGGTACTACGCCTCTCAAAAAATCAATTAATCATACCTTTGAAGTTTTTTGACGCAGATAGATGAAATTTGGTTAGTAAAAAAAATAAGCGGTGAAGAACTTATTTCCAATTGCAAAGTGGGAGGTACCACGCCCAATACACAAATAAAATTCGTCATATTTCTGAAACCATTTAAAGCAAATTTGGTACAATGATTCACTATGGTATGTCAATGTTAAGAAAGGGCTATTCCCAAGGGGAATTAAAAGAAGTCACATACGCCTTACCTGCTACCCTCTGCTTGAGAAAACTTTCTTCCGAATTAAAGAACGCTATAAGCTTAAAATTGAAAAAACTTTTGCAAAACATTGCAAAATTTAAAGGAATAAAAATATTTTCTCCTCTCAAAAAATATAATAACACAAAATTCATAAAAAAAGTTGTGAAAAGTTGCAGCTGAAACTTTGTATCCCGATTACGCATACTTGGCCACATATACACATATAATTTTAAGAAAACAAATATTTTTTTTTTAATGTTAAAGTTTTCGAAATTTTTCTAGTTGGTATTTTGAGTACAAATGTTCAAAAAATCACCATTATTCACATATTACATATTCTCATCCAAATGTTTTTTTAAAAACAAAATGTTTGCAATTTTTTACCAGTATGCTATTTTGACATATTTCGATGCAGGCAAATTAAAAAAAGCGTCTTATAAAAGTCAATTTTATTTTGTCTTCTCAAAAACTACAATGGGAAAAAATATAAAAAAAACAAAGTTCTCTAGAGCGTTCTTTCCAGCAGTCAATAATTTGGAAATTTCCATACTTTAATAGCTTTTTTTTGTTCGTAGGTACTATCTAACGATTGATGTAAAAAATTAAAAATCCATAGCACTTGAATTTTTTACCAATTTATGGCCACTGTGAGCCATTTATATTGAAAGTAAGGCAAGTCCATTTTTGAAAAAAGTTAAGATAATGTTATTTTAGATAAAACTTAATAAGGGGATTTCTTTAAACTCGTAAAAGCCTTGAAAAGCTCGTAAACCTCGAAAACTCACGAGTCTCGTAAACAAAATTTAAAAATTTGTATGAAAAAAAAGTTTACCTCGAAAACTTTCGAGGCAAATTTGATGCGTAAATAGCCTCGAAAAAGTACGAGAGCGGTTGTTGTCAAATAAATGTATTGAAAAAATATTTTTTGTTTTGAAAATTGAATTTGAATTGAATATTTTTCAAATTATATGGCAGTTGATCGGATTTTGATAATTATTTTTTAAATGTTCGGAAGTTAAAACACCCAAAAAAATCTGTTGTAAAAGTGTAGCAAAATGCTGTATGTTTTACAGCATTTACTTTCATTTTTCATCCCATATCTTTTGCAGTTAATATTACAATTTTGTTGTACATTTGAAAAATTAGATGTGAAAAATAAAATATTTGCTGTAGATTTCACAACAAAAAAAAAGTTTATATCGATAATTTTAACAAATTTCTGGTAGAAATTATTGCATTTGCTGTAAAATTAGCAATTAATTGTAAATTCGATTATATTAACTTTTAAACTAGCAAATCCACAGAGAATTGTAAAATCCACAACAAAACGTTGTTAAAACTACCGCAGCAATTTTTTTGGGTGAATTGTTTAATCTATACAATTTAAAAATGTGCGGTCTTGGGTATCATCCTGTGGACCGATCTCTGCTCGTTTGACCATTATGCGATAGTTTTTAGTCGATGGTTTTTACGTATTTTTTTTTTAAATGCAATTCATATCTTTTCGCCAAAAATTTCAAATATGGTAAGGGCCCGTTCACATATTACGTAACGCAATTCTCGATCTATGTAACACCACCCTCCTCGGTCGTAACGCAACGTAACAAAACGTGCAACCCCCTCCCCCCTTGAAACGTAACAAATCATAATTTTGATAATTGGAAATTGAAGTTTTTGTCGCATAAAATTATAAAATCGACGTTACGTAACCACTCCCACCCCATGTAACGCTTCGTACAAATTTTGACAATTAACACTACTTGTGCTAAATGAATGCCATTTTAGGCTGCTGCTTAAATAATTCCTCGACAGATAAATTGGGTATTTGTGGAACAGTACCTACTACTGACATTCTATAATGGAATGTTACGATGTACTGAGGTGTCTTCATGGACATTTTGGGATATTGATTTTTGACAATGATATAATGACATTTCTTGTATTGGACAAAAATGAAAGATACATTTTTTGATAAATAAGAAAGAAAAAGAATTGAGCAGGACTTGACCAAGCTGAGAATTCCAGTTAAAAATTATTTGGCTTGGGATTGTTTTCAGCTCAAAGTTCTCTCCGTGTACATGCATATCTCTTGTGATATATGAGGGTGTTAGCCTTGTAGCATGTATGTTGGTTAATGTTCTCTTATGAGTGTGCTTATTTTAAGTGCAACCTGTGTGCAAAATGTTTTTTCATACATGGAAAAATATCCTTAGGAAAAGATTTTATATTTTTATTATTGAAAATTTCCATTTCTTTCTAACAAAAACAAACCTTTAATGGACCTTAATCCAGGGATATGGTTTTGCCGCATTTTATTCGTTTTTGTGTTAAAAGTTTATATATTATTCAGCAAAAACTGAGGACACTTAATGGGCAGACAACTTTAATCTTCATCTCGCTCAATTATGACAAAAAGTTGATATCATTAAGAAGTTTAAAAAAGAAAAAAAGATTTAGTGCAAATACAAAAAGTTGAAAAAAAAAAAATTACTTTTATGAACTTTGGCCTCGATAAACTTATTAAGCGTTTATGACTTCGATGATGAATTATAATTTATTTGTATCCTATTTCGAATGACAGGAAACTCTAGATAGCATTATGTAATTATCGCACGGTGTGCCTTAACCCGTTCTAAATCGGACGTCGTAGCACATCAAATTTTTTTCCAGATTCTGCTTACTTATCGTTCAAATGAAGTATAAAAAAATTTTCACTCGTGACTCCTCGACTAAATTTTGAGATAATCGCTTTTCCAATTGGGGCATTTTCCCCATACAAAAAGAAAAAAAAAATTTTGTTAATTACATTAAACAAAAATTAAGATAATCACAATCGATGTGTTTTGCGATGCTTAACGCGAATCCAACCTCAGAAATGCTCTATCGTGTATAGTTTATGAGATATTGTAACCAAAAGACCAAAAATGTCGTTTTTTGCCATTTTTTGAAGCTATATAACTATGTAACATATCATTTATTCGTCAAATGTGGCTTAAATACTTGAAAGCTCCAATCTTTTCCTTTAAAATCTAATTTAAATTATATTTATATCTTCATGCTTCTAAGAGATGTCGTAGACCGAAATATTGTCAAAACGGGTTTTTTGCACTTTTGTGTCTTTTTAGGTTAGGATATCTTTTAGGAAAAAAAAGATATCAACATAATTTAAATTAGATTTTAAAGGCAAAGATTAGGACTTTAAAGTTGCTTGCCAGATTTAACGAAATTAAAATTTCTTTCACATTTTAAACATGTTCAACAAACCGACTACTTCTAAATTCAGCCGTTTGACACCTCGAGTGTTGTTGTTACGTATATGGCATACGGCTGAATTTTGAAATGGTCGGTTCGTTGAACATGTTTAAAATGTAAAAGAAATTTTAATTTCGTTAAATCTGATAAACAACTTTAAAGTCCTTATCTTTGCCTTAAAACCTAATTTAAATTATGTTGATATCTTTTTTTCAAAGATATCCTAACCTAAAAAGACACAAAAGTGCAAAAAACCCATTTTGACAATATTTCGGTCTACGATATCTCTTAGAAGCATGAAGATATAAATATAATTTAAATTAGGTTTTAAAGGAAAAGATTGGAGCTTTCAAGTATTTAAGCCACATTTGACGAATAAATGATATGTTACATAGTTACATAGCTTCAAAAAATAGCAAAAAACGACTTTTTTTGGTCTTTAGGTTACAATATCTCATAAACCATACACGATAGAACAATTCTGAGGTTGGATTCGCATTTAGCATGGCAGAACACATCGATCATGAGCGAAAATTTTTTATACATCATTTGAATTATAAGTAAGCAGAATCTGGAAAAAAATTTGATGTGCTACGACGTCCGATTTAGAACGGGTCAATCACCTGGCATCAACGTGATATAAAATTTATGGTCCGAATGAAGCAAGAAGCTATACAGTAGGACTATCCGTAACATAACTCAGCCTAAGAAAGAATTGGTCAAAGAATGGTACGACATTCAACCGGATGTTTGTTCAAACTTAATACAATCCATGAAAAATCGTTCGCAAGCTGTTATAAATGCTAATAGAAGTGCCAAATTTTAATATTATTTTTTAGTGTCTGGTTAGACGTTTGAGCTCTAAAAGTGAGTTTTTTTAAATTATCGCTATTTATATGCGTTTAGAACAAAATTTTTTTTATTTTGTTGGTACCGACCAAAACTAGAATAATAAATAAAATTAACTGCATCATTTTTTTCTAACTAAAATCTCCTATTTCTTTATACTAAGCACTCAAAAGAAGCTATACGCTTTGTCCGGTTAGTCGTTTGAACCACTGTATGTACTATGTGTACGATTAACTAAAATATTTGTTCCATATTCTTCCATAGTTTGTGAATGTGTGAGCTTTTGTTTCTCATGTGAGCCTTTACAAAAATCATCCTAGATAAGCCGCAATGCAGTTGCTTTTCAACTTTTTAATGGATTTCAATTAAGTTACAAATTGATCTCAAAACAAACGTACCACGCTGTGCGTTCTTGAGAATTTCCTGAATTTTTTCAATACTGTTAACTAAAATACTACAAGCTAAATTTAAACCGAAAGAATTATCAATTCACATTCTCACTACAACTAAATTGATCCATTTTAATCTTATGGTCGAACTTTAGAAAATCGCAACTGATTTTAAGTAAATCGTTCATCGTTTAGAGATTAAAATTAAACCACTACCTACTGATATCCTTTTGGAATGCTGTTGTTTGTTCCAAGTTGTGTCCGTACGAGTAACACAATGGTAACTAAATAGAAGGGCTAAGGAAGCAAATAGAAGGGTTCGTTTTTAAGTCTGAGCAGGAGTATCTCATTAGTTTTAAAAGGATTTTAATTAAGTTGCAAGCAAATTGATCTCAAAACAAAAAAAAAAAAAAAAAAAAAAAGTAATGGAAGGATAAGAATACGAAGTTGCTTTATTTTTTGTGTGATTCTGAGTGATATTATATGTATGTGGCCTTAGGTCTAAACAAATAATAATTGCCTATAAAATATAACATTAAGTCATATCTTTGGCCCCCGTACTTGCCTTGAAATTTCACACTGGATTTTTTATACACTACACCCAGGAAATATTCCCTTTGCCCTCCGTTTGTAACGCAGAGAAGAAAAGTATATAAATATATTCTTGCTCAGCATCACCTCCTGAGTCGATATAGCCATGTCCGTCTAGCTGGCGTTCTGTTGAAATCGATTTAATATATTTTGGGAGCGTTGTGAAAGTTAGCTCGTGGGATTGCAAATGAGCGTAAGAACAAGCTTTGAGCAAAGAGTAGGTGAATTCGGACAAGAGGTGGGGGTACCTCCCTTATGAGCAAAATTTTCAAAATACTACACTGAAAACATTTTTGAGATAATTAAACCAAATTTAACTCATAAACTAAAGGTAAGCTCTGATCATAAACTTGGTTGATTCGGGCAAGAGGGCGTGGCACCTCAAATTCTCTCAAAGTTTTTAAAATGCAGTACTGCAAGCGCTATTTGAGATAATGTAATAAAATTTCATAAATACAAGGAATAGTTAGAGCAAGCTCTGAGCAAAAACCAATATAATTCGGACATGGAGCTTGGCACCACCAATACATGCAAAATTTTCAAAATGATGCAGTGTAGGGTATTTAATTTTTGGCCAGGCCAAAGGTAACAAACTTACCAGTTATAATAACTTGAGTTACCAACTTATACGTTGGATGTATCGATATGTACAACTATATACTAAAATCAATTAACGATATTTCTGAAAGAAATAAAAAGATATCGCCATAGCTTGAAGTAGTTGAACTACTTTTGACATGTCAGGTTTATTGCCAAAAATTACACAATTACAAATGTCTTAAAAACAACGAAAATCCATATTTTTTTGTTTTTTAAGCTAGGATATCTCAAAAGCTTTGTTGATATTTTATGACCTTTCAGTTATTAAATTGTAAATCTGTCGACCTGCAGCTCAATATATTCACAATATCTCAAAAACTTAACTGGATAGAACAATTATGTGGCCAGACTTAGATTCAAATTTCAAAAATATATTGAAAATGAAACATACATATGTATGTAACCAATTTCAATGTTAACACTAGTGGCGCCTGTTGTTGGAAAATTGCAAAAAATGAGGGGATTCCTGAAAACGTGTAAAAGCCTCAACCACCTCGTAAACTCGTAAAACTGTCAAATTTCGTATTGATTTTGACAACATTTACGAGCTTACAAGGTGTTCGAGGCTTTTATACGTTTTCATGAATCCCCTCAATGACTGTTTAATTAGTTCAACATACATAAATTTATCATACGACTATTGTTGCTGTTGTTTTATTTCTTTGTTCTCTTTTTTGTAGGCCAGTGTTAATGCTAACGAAATAAAAATTCAATTTAAAGAAAACCGCCGATTTTGTAAGTTTTTTTATATAGAGCTCTTTGAACTCCACAGTACAAGCAAATACAAATTTTTGCAAACATGTAACTTGAAATTTGAAATTACTTCGATTCATAGAAGAACAAATTATTGTGTAAAATAAAATTAATTTATTAAATTTATACTTACTAACAAAATGAGTAACTGATTATTCTTAATATATAATAAAATACCTAAACCTATCACGGAAAATTTTAAAAGAAATAAATTATGAAACTGAGGCCGTTTTTGCTTAAATCCAAATGACTTGTGCTATATGTTAGTAATTGCTTTCATCGCGTTTGGATAACAATAAATCAAATAAAAGAATTGTTTAAATCTTGTCGAATGACCAATAGCATTTGTATACCAAACGCCAATAATTGAGTGTTTGATATTTTTGTTAAAACAGTAACTTAACGGTATTTATGACAGTGATGTACTCATGACGTTTTTAAAATTCTCATTCCCTAATTGGAAATTCCTTAAGCGTGCCGTTGACTTTTAATAAGATTTCCTTGCTCTTTTATCAGTTAATTGGTTAACATATCACAAGTATGATGTTTTAAATCAACAACACACAATGGAGGCGAGGAAAACCCATAAACGGGAAGCGTGAATGAATGAATGAAGGACGTACGTTTGCAGTTGACAGGATAACGAGATTTTCAAGTGGGTGCTGCGAGGAAGTATTTTAGTGCTGCTCAGAAATGCCAAAGTGTTTTTCATGTTAACACCCCGAACATGAATGGATTGCTGATGTTTCAGCGGTTGAATGGCTTTATTCAATTTGTTGTTGCCTCCTTCCCATTTAAGACAGAGACAGATGGATAGAGCAATTGTGAAAACAGGAAGACCAATTTTATTTCTCTACTTAATACGCTGTAGTAACCAACAGAACTACAAACTATTAGACTCTATCAAATCCGCTAATGTTCAGGTATAGTAGGTACATATCGCTCATTTACTACAAGAACAGCACAAGTCAAAAAACTCGATTTTGTAGAAAATACGTTTAAAGTTTTCAATTGAAGAAGTTATTTCGTTCTCAAACGGTGACCGTAAACGATATTATTACGAAATTTTCACACAATATGAAGCATGATACGTAAGGCACTATTTATATTTCGGGAACTGGCAACACTTATGTCGATAGCTAAAATCTGGCAACACCATAATAAAGTTTGACATTTTTTAGCATAAACGTACTCACAACGTTTTGATGTACAAGTGCTATTTGTTTTGTTTACAGTGAGTTAAGAAAATCAATTTGGCCAAAAAATGGAAATTTCAAGAGAGTGTTTTCGTTTGATTTTTTTTCACAACTTTCGACGTGGATTATCTCAACAAGAATGTGTCGATGAACTCAGTTCTTTATATGGCGATAAAGCACCATCAAAAACCACAGTACATGGCTGGTATAGTGAATTCAATTGTGGTCGCAGTTCGGTCGCCTACGAATTCCGTGAAGGTCGTTCAAAATCGGTTGTTGTGCCACAAAACATCGTTACAGTGCATGAACTGATAATGCAAGATGGTCATGTGATATATTGTGAGATAGAAACATCCTTGCACATTAGTTCCACTTCAATACATTTGATTTTGCATGAATACTTAGTTGTAAAAAACGTTTGTTCTCGTTGGAAATCCCATAATTTATCAATCGTGTAATTTATCAATGGAAAAATTGATTTTCTTAACTCACTGTAAACAAAACAAATAGCACTTGTACACCAAAACGTTGTGAGTACGCTTATGCTAAAAAATGTCAAACTTTATAATGGTGTTGCCAGATCTTAGCTATTGATACTAGTGTTGCCAGCTACCGAAATATAAATAGTGCCCCTCGTATTACGAATAATTCTGCATCATTAACACAAAATTCGCGTTTTTTGAGTTGCGCCGTTCTTGTATTAAATGAGCAATACTAGCAGCAATTTCATAAATAATAGATGAATTTCAAACATCCCAATGAAAATGTTGAGAAATAATATCTATAGTACGTTACATACAATTTTCCACAAACTTTTTAATATAAAACAAAATCGGCAGCCTTTAATGTTTTTTTTTTTTGTAGTAAATAAGGTCCGCCTTAAATTTGCCAGAGCAAATTATATTCTCACAACTCTATAAAGACCTGCAAAAAAGTGAGCATCATCGTTCAAGAAGCGATCGTTTGAAGAAAACAAAGGGAACGATCGTTCCACACAAATGGCAAACAATTTTGGTTACAATGGCTTATCCTTGCTTATCCTTGTTTTGTAAAGTGTGTGCCAATAAAAAAGCAATAGAGTAAATAATTAAAAAAAGGAAATTATTTATTTTGCAAAAACGATCACTGTTCAAGGTTTTAATGTTAAGCGTTTTTTAACGGTCAATTGAACATTTTTGCAAGTCCGACATCAGTTTAGTTTGGGTAAAAACTATGGATTTTTTAAAACTGTCGGGATAAAGACATAAAGACATGGAATAAAAATCAAACTAAATTTGAGGGATATAAAAACTAATATAATAGTTTGTTTGGATACCTTTTCATTATGACAAATCAATGTCAGAGTCGCAGCCTTCGAAATGCAAGTAAATTTTTTTTTTGTACTAAAATAACCAAGTACCTACTAGTTGCAAAATCTGTGTCTTATAACAGCATTGGAAATAAATGATGAAAACTAATTCACAGGCATATTTTTTTGCTTAATAAAGAGAAATACTTAATTTGTTAGTTCCCACAAGTACTGAAACTTAAGGTGCTGTGCGAAAAATAAATTATTGGGGTGGGTGAATGCACGCGGTCATAAGTGGGTAGGTAGGATACCAAAAGTAAATTTGGTACGCAATGCTGCCAAATTACACAGAAAACATTTGTAAGGTTCAGAAAATGATTAAGTTAACCACTTCAAAAAATATATTTGCAAAACTAAAGAAGGCTTTGTCTCAGGTGTTAAGGTTTCTATGGACGATTACAGATTATAAACACAACACAGATTACAAATTACTCAATAATCATCCAATATGAGCCGGCTAGGCTGAGAAAATTTTCAAAAATTTACTTCTTGAAAAAAATTTTAAGTCGCGAAAATTATGCTTTTACTTGAAAACGAAAATTAACTACGTTATACTTGGAATATCGTTATCATGAAAGTTTAAACGAAAACACGCAGATTGACATGTGTAAATAATAATCTAAAGTTTTCACATCATACGTGACCTAAGTCCCAAGAGCCATTAAGTGCAAAATGAAGACAATCTGTATAACAAAAGCGACAACAGCAACTAAACCTATGCAATTTTAATTTGTCGAACATACTGTACGAGGACATGGTACAGCAAAAGTAGAGTAGTAATAAAACAATGGAGGCCATAGGTGGGTGAGCTAAAGTTCCTCGCTTCGCTTGTCCGACTTACTTGCATACACTCGTACGCACGTAGATCATGCAAACATGTAAGCACAAAGGAGATGGAGACATTGTTAGTGTAATCTATAACAGCCTTTAAGAGCTTTTCCACTATAAATCCCCCGTACAAATACACACATATTCCAGAAATTATTTAATAATTAATCATGTGTACAAAGGACTAAAGTCAGTAATAGAATTTCGACAGCACAACACAACACAAACTCGTACTATTTCCACTGTTTGTCACAAGAATCGCCCACGGCACAAAAAAGAAAAATAAAATGCAATTGAATGAAGCTGGACAAAAAACTGAAATTATAAAAGAGAAAAATCAACTGGCAAATACTCGCACAATCTTAAACTGGGCGGTCTTTGCACGTCATATAAAAAGTTTTCAAAAAAAAAAAAAAAATGTGTGTGGAAAAATCAATTGATTTCTAATGAACTTGTGGTTCTTGGTAAGACTTTCACAAAGTTTGGTGTTAGGTTCATTTTTTCTCTCCTTCGATATGGTCTTTCTAATTCATATTTTTACAGGAGTCTAAAGGAAATTGAAAGTTCCCTTTCAACGGGAGAGCTCGCAGTTCAACCCGTTTCGTTAACTCGCTTGGGGAGTCTAAAGTGCAGCATTAAGCTCAAAAGTTGTTCAGTTTTTTTTCGAGCTTGATTTGCGAATTCTTCTTATTTTGGCCTAGGGGCGATTTGTGCAGGAGTCTCCCCGCAACTCCCCATCACTTCTTCTTGATTTTTGCTTCACGCTTTTAAGTGGCTTGAATTTTTTGTTTCATTTTTTCCCTTTTTTGTTGTTGTTGCACTTTTTTGTTTTAGTTGCTAGATTGAATTTTAAATAAAAATTAAATTAACTTGGTTTGTTTGTAAATGGATTTCTGTGTATTTGTTTCTCCGACTGGAGGTGAAACTGTTTGTTCGTGTTTCTGTGTGTGTGTGTGAGTGTTCCGATTCCTTTTGTGTTCGGGAGTAACGGTTGGAACTGCGGCTGGATAAACATTGCGGAATAAAAGGTTTTTCTACTTGTCTAGTTGTCCTGCGGTTTTGTTCTGCAAATAATGTTGATTTTTCTTCGATTTCGATTTGTAAACACAAAAATTTTATTGAAAATGGAAAAAGTTTTCTTCAATTTTTGCAACTTTTATTGGTATTGTACTTTTGCATGTATGAACGCATGAATATTTATTTTTATTTAACTAAATTTATGAATTTCGAATCCAAAGGCATTAGAGGAAAACTTTTTTTATGTGTAAAATGCATTAAAGGATATTTTTTTATATTTGATAGCTTAAAATTAAAAATATTTGAAATATTAAAATTGGAACTTTGGTAAAAATAACCAAAGCTATGGCTTTCCAAAAAAAAAAAGACTAAGATTTCATGTTCCCATATCTCCGCCATTTATAAAAATTTTGTTGGTGATAATTTTCTTTATTATTACACTATATTTTAGACTAATTTATAGCCAAATCGGATTCAATGAAAAAAACTTGATCGAATTGGTTCTATTCGCTTTAAATGGATTTTAGTTCCAGTCCACCCCCAAGTTTTTGCTTTGTTGACACTAATATACGTACACGTATTAAGAAAAACATTAGTTTTGTTTCTATAGTAGTATTTTCTAAGAAATATTTGTTAAGAATTCAAAAAATGTCGGTAAATGTTCCTCAAAAGATATTGAAGGGTTTCATTCACGCCTAAGTAAAATTAGATGATTTAATGGATGAGAAAAGACACCGCCGGCTAGTGCTTGTGCAAACGATATCGAAGAAGACTCGGAAAATACCTGGAGTTGTGGTTCATGATTTGAGCATTTAATGATCGTAGTACTATCGACAATTTTTTTTGGCAGTGCAGTGTTGGTGTTAGCTCTTGATAAATTACATTTGGAGAAAAGAATGATCAAAACAAAAAACAAGAAAAGTATTTTATGGATTTTAAAATTGGAAACAAAATAAAATTATATCAATGACATAATTACTAAAATCATTAACATAATATACATATATTAGGGTGGGCCGATTTGAAAACTGATCTCAGCTATCCCCCTATGTGAAAGTTCATTCAATTCTATGAATATTTGGCCAAGGAATTATACCTTTGCGTTCAACTTTAGTTCGGCGCATTTTGGATCGAAAATTTTACCTTTTATTAATATTTTTTTTATTTTCATACTAAATTTTAAAAATTTTTATAAGGACAAAAGTAATGTCATTATATGATTTGCCTGGTATTCCGTTAGTAATCAACTAAATTGGGTTCTGTTTACACAAGAAGTTCACCTAATGGTGTGGAATTGATACTATATATTTAAAAAAGTGATATGGGTCAAATAGCCGATTATTATGACCGACTTTCAAAATAAACGATTCATATTTTTGGATGAATTTTTTCAAACAAAACACCAACCTAGGCTGAAAGTTCATTCAATTCTATGAATATTTGCCCAAGAAACCATACCTCTACGTTCAACTTTAGTTCGGCGCATTTTCGATTGAAAATTTTACCTTGCGTTTAATATTTATTTTTATGCTTAATTTTCAAAATTCTTATAGAGACAAAAGTAATATCATAATATGTTTTGGCTAGTATTCGGTCAGTAATCAATAAAATTGGCTTCTGTTTTTACGGAAAGTTTACTTGATAGCGTGAAATTTATATTATATTTATTCCAAAAAATTATATCGGTCAAATTACCGATTTATTATAAACGATTCATATTTTTACATGGATTTTTGGTGTATTGTTCTATAAAATTAAAAAAAGCGGCTAATTTATTTCCTAAAACTGCCACTAGATGTTGCCCTGGACAAAAATTAGTGTCAGATTCGGCATCTTAGCATCCAAAAATACTTGGGTTGGTGTTTCGATTGAAAAAATCCATGTAAAAATATGACTCGTTTATTTTTAAATGGGTTATTTGACCGATATAATTTTTTGGAATAAATATAATATAAATTTCACGCTATCAAGTAAACTTTCCGTAAAAACAGAAGCCAATTTTATTGATTACTGACAGAATACTAGCCAAAACATATTATGATATTACTTTTGTCTCTATAAGAATTTTGAAAATTAAGCATAAAAATAAATATTAAACGCAAGGTAAAATTTTCAATCGAAAATGCGCCGAACTAAAGTTTAACGTAGAGGTATGATACATTGGGCAAATATTCATAGAATTGAATAAACTTTCAGCATAGGTTGGTGTTTTGTTTGAAAAAATTCATCTAAAAATATGAATCGTTTATTTTGAAAGTTGGTCATAATAATCGGCTATTTGACCCATATCACTTTTTTAAATATATAGCATCAATTCCACACCATCAAGTGAACTTTTTATGTAAACAGAACCCAATTTAGTTGATTACTGACAGAATACCAGCCAAATCATATAATGACATTACTTTTGTCTTTATAAAAATTTTTAAAATTTGGTATAGTTCCTTGGGCAAATATTCATATAAAAAAAATTTAAAATTATTGAGGGTTTGTTTTAATTTTGTAAAACCAATTATATTCTAAAAAAAAAAAAAACTTCTTAAGTTGCTTTCATAATGTTCTTCTTTGGATTAAAATATTTCTCATTTATCATTCGTCTGTTCAAAATATTCTTATTTAGCTTTCTAAATTATCTCTTCACTTTCTTTAAATTTAAAACATATTTTTTTTAATGAAATATTATGTCTTCTTACATTATCTTTGATTTAAATTTATCTTACTTATAATAAGAAAAAAATGTGCAACGGGAAAACACAACGTATTTCATTTTGTTTGATAAATTACAAAAATTTAAACAATATTACCAGCAGCAAGCGTGTTATGTCTCATCGTTCCTTCACTCTGCTGCCTGGTTTTGGTTCCACCATGTGCGGTAATAAATATGTATAGCACAGTGCGACACATGAAAAGTGAACTAAAATCCGTTATAAGGTGTCGAAAGTACTCGCCGAAACAAGTAATTCTGCCAGAGCGTTTTGCAAAATTGGCTCATATTTATAAGAATTTTATGGTCATTCACGGTGTGCCTAAACCCGTTCTAAATCGGACGTCGTAGCACATCAAATTTTTTTCCAGATTCTGTTTACTTATCGTTCAAATGATGTATAAAAAATTTTCACTCGTGACTCCTCGACTAAATTTTGAGATAATCGCTTTTCCAATTGGGGCATTTTCCCATACAAAAAGAAAAAAAAAAATTTTTTAACTACATTAAACAAAAATTAAAATAATCACAATCGATGTGTTTTGCGATGCTAAACGCGAATCCAGCCTTATCGTGTATAGTTTATGAGATATTGTAACCTAAAGACCAAAAAAAGTTGTTTTTTGCCATTTTTTGAAGCTATATAACTATGTAATATATGATTTATTCGTCAAATGTGGCTTAAACACTTGAAAGCCCCAATCTTTTTCTTTAAAACCTAATTTAAATTATATTTATATCTTCATGCTTCTAAGAGATATCGTAGACCGAAATATTGTCAAAACGGGTTTTTTGCACTTTTGTGTCTTTTTAGGTTAGGATATCTTTGAGGAAAAAAAAGATATAAACATAATTTAAATAAGGTTTTAAAGGTGAAGATAAGGACTTTAAAGTTGCTTACCAGACTTAACGAAATTAAAATTTCTTTCACATTTTAAACATGTTCAACGAACCGGCCATTTCAAAATTCAACCGTTTGACACCCCGAGTGTTGTTGTTACGTGTATGGCATACGGTTGAATTTTGAAATGGCCGGTTCGTTGAACATGTTTAAAATGTGAAAGAAATTTTAATTTCGTTAAATCTGGCAAGCAACTTTAAAGTCCTAATCTTTGCCTTTAAAACCTAATTTAAATTATGTTGATATCTTTTTTTTCCTCAAAGATATCCTAACCTAAAAAGACACAAAAGTGCAAAAAACCCGTTTTGACAATATTTCGGTCTACGATATCTCTTAGAAGCATGAAGATATAAATATAATTTAAATTAGGTTTTAAAGGAAAAGATTGGAGCTTTCAAGTATTTAAGCCACATTTGACGAATAAATGATATGTTACATAGTTATATAGCTTCAAAAAATAGCAAAAAACGACTTTTTTTGGTCTTTAGGTTACAATATCTCATAAACCATACACGATAGAGCAATTATGAGGTTGGATTCGCATTTAGCATTGCAGAACACATCGATTGTGATTATCTTAATTTTTGTTTAATGTAGTTAAAAATTTTTTTTTTTTCTTTTTGTATGGGAAAATGCCCCAATTGGAAAAGCGATTATCTCAAAATTTAGTCAAGGAGTCACGAGCGAACATTTTTTTATACATCATTTGAATTATAAGTAAACAGAATCTGGAAAAAAATTTGATGTGCTACGACGTCCGATTTAGAACGGGGTAAGGCACACCGTGCATTTTTGCGATTTTAAGGCACTAGATGAATTTTTTTCGGTTGAGTTTGTTCGGCATTTTTATACCCTACACCCAGGGTATATTCACTTTGTCCTTCAGTTTGTAACGCAGAGAAGGAGGCGTGGCAGATATAGAAAAGTATATATATACTTGATCAGCGTCACCTCCTGAGTCGATATAGCCATATCCGTTTATCTGGCTGGCTGGGTGGCTGGCTGTGTGTTGAAACACACTTTTTGGGAAAACTGAGCAAGATAATTCAAAGAAATTTAGTACACTGCCTCCGTCGTCAAAGATAGCTCGGGGGATTGAAAATGAGCGAAATCGGTCAACGGACACGCCTACCGCCCATACAAATAATATATTCAAAATGCAATTTTAGGAGTATTTTTCACGACAATGTAACCAAAATACGCATAAATACTAAGAATTGTAAGCGCAAGCTCTAAAAAGAAACTGAACAAATTTGGGCAAGAGGGCGTGGCACCTCCCTTATAAGCAAAAGCTTTAAAACGCTATACTGAAAGCGTTTTTTGAGATATTCGAACCCAATTCGACTCAGACACTAAGAATCATAAATGAAAGCTCTCAACAAAAATTGGGTGAAATCAGACAAGGGGGCGTGGCACCTCCCATATAAGCAAAAGTTTCAAAATGCTATACTGAAAGAGTTTTTTGAGATAATCCAACCAAACTTCACTCAAATACTAAAGACTACAAATGCACGCTCTAAGTTTAAACTAGACGAACTCGGACAAGAGGGCGTGGCACCTTTTATATAAGCAAAAGCTTCAAAACTCTATACTGAAAACGTTTTTCACTCAGACACTAAAAACTATAAATGCAAGCTCTGGAAAAAAACTGGGTGAACTCTGACAAGAGAGCGTAAGAGCAAAATTTTTAAAATACTGCAGTGTAGGGTATTTAATGTTTGGCCAGGCCAAATTTTACACCCTTACTAGTTTTTTCTTCTATTCAATAGCTACAACATTGCTGAAGTCATCAAAACAATATTTTCGGCTCGTTACCGATTGCAACTTTTTGCCTCAAATTAGATTTTGAGCGATTTTTCGATTTTTCATATGGCTATATCTCGGTAACGAGCCGAAAATATTGTTTTGATGACTTCAGCAATGTTGTAGCTATTGTATAGAAGAAAAAAATGCCGAACAAACTTAACCGAAAAAAATTCATCTAGTGCCGTAAAATCGCAAAAATGACCATAAAATCCTTATATGAGCCAACTTTGCAAAACGCTCTGGCAGAATTACTTGTTTCGGCGAGTACTTTCCACGCCTTATAACGGATTTGAGTTCACCGTCAATGACTTGAAAAATGTTGCACTGTTTAGTTGACCGTCGCACAGTGGGGTATTAGATACCGAAACACGCTATTAATTCATCCAGACTATTGAGGGTTATAATGACTTATTTTTTTAGTTAATTATGCATAAAAAAGTAGAAAACTTATGCAGTTGTACATTATGTAGTGAAATTTTTTTTTAATAGCAATAAAAAACGGAAATTGAAAATTGTCATCAAATTTTTTACGCATTATTCTGAAGTTTTAAGAATTTCTGTCTTTGGTGAACCCTAGTAAAATTTTCTGATGAATATTTTTGTAGAACATTTTAACCCATTTTAACCAAGTTTTTGGAAAAATGGGTCAAGAAGACCCGTAAAAACAGGATATAATGGGTTAAGATGCAATAGAAAATTGTTTCTTGTATGATTTTATGATAAACTTATGAAAAACTGTTTTTCCAAGATGTAGTTTAAGAGTTTTACAGCAGGCCGAAACATCGAAAATATGTTTTCTTTCGGTTTTTTATCTAAAACAACAATATATGAATGATTTTAAATTCGAGATATAATGTTTTTATATACCTTGACTCAATACAAAAAATATGGGATGACTCATTCCGAGCGTTTCTTAAATCGTAATAAAATAAAAACTGTACTAAGCCGAGATTTTGCATAAAACGGCGCTGAGCGACCTCTTAATGACCAAAAATCAAAAATTTTTAAAAACTCAGCGTACTTTAGAGACACCCTCTGCAGATTTTTGGTGGTAATTATCTGTCTATATGTCTGTATTTAACTTTTTATTTATTTTTTGACCCACTTTCATACATATTGGACAATGTCCAATATGTCTACTCTTTATTAAAATCAAAACATTTTTGTTTGAGCTCACTTTTGGAACGACTATATGTCTATGTATATAGCCAAAATGCACTTAATTTTAAACTAACGAACAAAACAAAAAAATTAAAATATAACAAAACACTTTTCACAAAACAAAAACCACTTTTGCATTACAAAAATACCTGAACTAAAAGGGTCCATCAAAATTTAAGAAGAAAAACAAAACAAAAGGAAAAAAAATCATTGCATTGTTGGTGGCTGCACTTGCTTCTTGTGATTATAGCGGCTGGAGTTCTCTTACAATGAGTTTAATAATTCCGAAGGAGCAAAACATGGCACAACCAAATTTTTAACACTTATTATGGACAGTCTGTAGTTAAAGAAAATCATAACAAGATGAAAACCTTGTACAACCTAAAATACTTTAACTCCACTTGAATAATAAAAAACCTTAATTTTTTAACGCATAATAATACATATAAAATAAAATTTTTTACACATTTACTCAAAAAAACTTTTATGTAGTAAGAACCACAATTACCTGAAGTTAAAGGTTCCATTAGAACTTTTTCCACAAAAAACTTTGTTTTTAATAAAAATGTACTTTAAAAAAGCCAAAAAATTCAAATTTTCACAGCGCGCGAACGAAAGCAAAAAAGTTGATCTTCAACCGCATATAACTTTTTTACTAGTAATGTTAGGTCAACAATTTTTATTGTTTGTGACGCAGAATTTAATTATCTTTAAAATGGTACCAAAAAAAGCCGGTACTTCAAAATTTTTTTTTTTTTCAATTAAATGCGTAAAAGCGCATACAATACCCCTTTGTGCGTCGTTTCGGGGTGTTGGACCCTGGCGTTGGGCACTGTTCAATTAATTAATTTTTTTTTATTATTCTTCATTGAAGAATCTTGAATTATATTTTATGTTTTTCTAAATTCTGTTCACATTTATATTTTTAGTTTTTTATTAATTTTTAATTTAACAGCTAATATTAAACGCTTTCACAAGTTTCACTTTTAAGAATGGCAAAAATCGCCATATAATGCTAAAGAAAAGTTAATCTTTGAGGTTCGGTTTAAGACTACTGAATTTGGTTAATTTAATTTGAGTTTGACTTATTTGAAGCGCAAGCTAAATGCTAGCCTTGATTTATTAGTGATGTGCATATAAGTACATCGGGTATCAGACAATACTACAACATCTGGGGGTGGATCACTGTTTTTAATCGAAGATAAGAGTTGTATAATTGATATGAAAATTGTTGTTAATTAATTAAGCTTAATTAAGTTCTATTTCTATGTATCAGTACATTTCAATGATAACTGTTGTTGCTTATTATGTATATAATGTAGGTATATACTCGTATAGCAGAAATGAAATGAAAAGTGTTGCTTTCACCCTGACGTAAATATTCCAACCGTACCCCATTACTGGGGTTGTTGCGTTGTTGACAATGAAGGAATGTTGGTTGCTATTGTGAATTATTTGTGTGCTAATTAATTGAGTTGAAATAACATTTATTCCCATTATGAGCTCCGGCACGAAAACACTTTAACCCTTTATTTCCATTTTACTTGTAAATATTTATATAAATTAAATTATATGAATGCTGGAAGCCATATTTGTTTTTATAAAAGGCAAAAGAGTGGCGTACTGATTGATGGTTAACATCTTTTAGCAACAGCATACATACGAATGGGAAATTTGATTTCATCCAGAGGAGAAATTATCATACATATGACTTAAATTTTTTGAAACGGACACACTAAAAACTAACTTGTTAAACTGAAACTTTTTTTGATGGTTTTTTGAAGAGTTTTTGATCTTAATTATTGCCTTATACTTTTTTTTTAAAAATTTTAATTTTTTAAAAAGTTATAAGCATGTGAATTTTTATGTACGTCTTTTTTCAAATTGCAATTTCTCAGAAAACATTGAGCGAAAATTAATAAAACTTTTGTAGTAGGACTAGAAATAATTCAAAATTTAAATGAAATAAACTTTTCATAAAAATTTTTAAAATTTCTTATAAATAATGCACTTTTTAATAAACAAATAGATATTTAAGCTATACCTATAGCAAAATAAAAACAAAATTTTTATCCAGAAATGTGCTCTGAAATCTGCACAACATTTCTGTAAACAAAAACATCTGTACTTAAAGCCCGACCTTTTCTTCTATCCGGATAAGTACAATAACCCTTTTCATTTTTTAACTTTGCAGCCTTCCTCACCATACGCCTGCTCACGCCAAATTCTTTAATTATGTTACGAAACGATAACTTGAAGGGTATCGTTGTAAGCAACATTATTTTTTCTTGTCGAGTTGATGCACGAGACAACGCCACTTTAAAATCTAAGACCCAACTTTTTAAATTTTTATCATCAGTTGATTTATTAAGGATTTTATTTTCATCTTTGGATGTAAGAAACTGTTTTTTTCCTGACGGCGATGCCATTATAAAATTTTCTAAAGAAGACACTCGTTTTCTTTTTTTTAGTTTTTGGTCTACCCAAGGGCACACATATTCCTCGTTTTTGTTTGAAAATATCTCCTCAATTTCCACATCTGAGTCTTCCACATTTTCTTTCCCTTATTTTTTTTTTTTTTTAAAAAACTTTTGCACTGAAATGTATTTTTATTCTTATAAAGCTTTTTCTTACACACGGCACAAACATACGACCCGATTAAACTGGTAAATAAACATTTATTCGAAAAAAACGTTAAATTTTTTACACAACATTTATGACTTTTCTTTTCAAAAGGATTGCAGCACTTCGGAGGAGGTGTCATGATAAAAACGACGACAAACTCACCAATTTATGCAAACAATTTAATATGGCTAACTCTCGACAAACGCATTTTACTGCTGCACGCTTTTTCAAAACAAAAAACTATAACTTACAACGAAATACAGTATGCACGTTAGAAAGCGCAGTGCGTAGGGCGCCTATGTAGCGGCACTAAAGAGTGCGTAACTTTTTATTAATGATGCGTACCTCCATTTTTTTTTTACAGAAATGTTGTGCAGATTTCAGAGCACATTTCTGGATAAAAATTTTGTTTTTATTTTGCTATAGGTATAGCTTAAATATCTATTTGTTTATTAAAAAGTGCATTATTTATAAGAAATTTTAAAAATTTTTATGAAAAGTTTATTTCATTTAAATTTTGAATTATTTCTAGTCCTACTACAAAAGTTTTATTAATTTTCGCTCAATGTTTTCTGAGAAATTGCAATTTGAAAAAAGACGTACATAAAAATTCACATGCTTATAACTTTTTAAAAAATTAAAATTTTTAAAAAAAAAGTATAAGGCAATAATTTAGATCAAAAACTCTACAAAAAACCATCAAAAAAAGTTTCAGTTTAACAAGTTAGTTTTTAGTGTGTCCGTTTCAAAAAATTTAAGTATATTTAATATATGTAAGTACATATATGTAAGTACAATGGAACATGTTGCTCTTTTTGTTATTTTTAATTAGAAGAATTTATCATAATCGACTAAAAAGTTGAACAAATTTTTGATTTACTGCCACATTTGAAAAGTCTTGGTAACGAAGTCAATTTGGCTTTGATTTGATGGTCAGTGTGATAACAGATCAAAATTGATAATTCTGTATGGGTATTTAGACCGTGATGTAATTAACCAGTGGTATGACAATACATTAAAAAAAGAAATAAAAAATGTTAATTTTTAAAACGGTTTTTATACATTTGCAAGTAATAAAGTAGCACTATATTCATTTAAAAAGTTACTAAAATCGACCCATATATAAACCAAAATATGCGATGACGTTCCACAAAAAAACAAGTGGATTTTAACTTGGATTACAAAATTGCAAATCTCTGCGAATTGGGCAAGGCTTATTGAATAAAAATTTGAAATATGTAGTTCAAGTTTATTTTCCATGTAATTATTATATCGAGCCCTAACCGAAACAATAACGTATGCGCCAAAAAGCAAATTTAACGGGAGAGAGTTTTTTTAATTTTTTCAAACATGCAGGCGGATTTTTTAACACATTATATGTAGTCTATATTAGATCTCATATAAATAATAGACGCGTTTTTAAATTGATTTTGTGAGTATTTCATTCATTTATGACGAAGATTGAAATTAAAATACAAAATATCATACACACCTCGCTTGAACTCGGTTTTACTTCGATGTCGTCCCACTTCAGGTTTTTTTATGCAAAGTTGTTCACATGGATCCAAATATACAGTAAAAATTTTGTGTTTAAATCGGTCAACGAGCTAATCGATTTTTCGGGTCGAATTCCAGTTACCAAGAGGTCTTCGCATTGTTTCTGTATCAAAGAAAAAAGTTTGGCAAAAATAAACTAAAAACTGGGTATGCAGTTTGTTTCCTGTTTATTTGTAGATTCAAAAATGTTCACTGATCACGTTAACGAGATATTGAATGTATTTTTAACAAATTTTTTTCAAATTTTTAAATTAGCAACAGACGAAAACAAGAAAAATCATTTTCAATGGAAATCACCGAAAAAACATATGTGGCTCTTACGATATAATTGAAAGTGCGATATCTTTGTCAATTTATATTATTCAGTTTTGATATTTGACATATAGATGTGAATGACATTTTAGAACATATTTGCATAACAAAAATTTTTTGAAAAAATGGTGCATACGTTATTGTTGCAGTTAGGGCTCGATATATGTATTATACTTAAATTTTAGCTTTTAATAAAATATAAATTCAATTGATATGCTTGTTGAAAATATTGGCAGATATATCTCATTAATGATGTCTTTTAGGGGCGTGGCATCGCCTACTTTCCCAGTGAACATTATTTGTCCCGGTGCTTTGTACATACTTTTCAAATCTCATTCATGTGCCTTAAATATTTTCAGAGATATGGTGAAGTGATTTTTATTGGGGCGTGGTGCCCAACTTTTCCCAGTACACATAATTTCTCTTGGTGCTTTTTACATATATATGTACCAAATCTCTTCCATGTACGTTGAATAGTTTCAGAGTCAGGACATTTCTATAGAAATACCTATATTCAGCAAGTGTCTAAGAACGGTGCCGTTTTTCATTATCATAATCTCCATCACATAAATTCAAAGGATAAAATAAGGTATTTTCGGAAATGCAATACTACATTATATTTGCATAGAGGTAACTTTTGGGAACACTGCGTTGCGCTCCCAACTATGTATTGCGCAGTGCAACTAAATTTACTCCGAAAGGACTGTGACTACCAGTTTTCAAAACTTACTCATGTCAAAAGTAACACTGTGCAACACAAAAATATGAATTTGATCTTAATAACTCTAGAGCTATATAGATAAAATTTAATTACGATCTAACACACGACTTTCAAATCGGTGGAAAAACAAATTTTCATAAAAAGCAAATACAAACAACAATTTAATAAATTTTTTCAAAGTTTTATAAGCAGACTAAGTACAGTGCAAAAGCGAATGAAAAAAAATTGCCCCAATGTGTTCCAATTTTTTTTTTTTCGTTAGTTTTCTGGAGTGAATCTAAAATTTACAGAGTTCCACAGTATGTGCTGCTTATAAATTTCGTAATTGTACAAGTAAATTCGTCTTCGCTTGGGACTCCACGGCTTCCACTTTTTTAAATGCGTCCCTGAAGCCAACGGATTACCTGATTTGTTAAATCATGCCATAATAAATGATGTGTGTGCGCGTTTTATCTGCGAGTATTTGCTTAATTTAGGACCAAAACACAGATGTTAAAATCTTTCGATTGCGATGTCTCAATTCTACCCTGCCTTAATTTTGATCGCTGTGCCAATCATAATTTAAATTCACAACGTTCACCGCACAACACATACGCCCCTTTTTTCATTCATTCACTCGCACACTCTTCTCGTCTGCGTTTTTTCCTCATTCCCTCTGCATCTACTGGATTAATGTCATTCGCAGATCAACACATGTTTACCGCTATTTTTACGCCTCACAAAATTAAAATCTGAATTAACCGAGTAATGAAAGAAATCACCTCAATATACTCGGCTGCGTACGCTCGAATGCAGATTATCTTGATCCATGATCCGTTGATCCTTTGTCTTCAAAAACCGGAGTTCGATGCCAATGCGATACGCTGGATACAGCTAAACTGGATTTTTACAAACGAAATTTTCGATTTAAAGCTGCTTTTTATTTTAAATCGTTTTTCTGTTGAGCTGATTCCAGCTAGGGTAGGTATATAGGTAGGTCGGGTATTTGGTTGTAAATATAATAAATTTAGTCCAGTAGCTTAACATGCAGTTAGTGCGGATATCAATAAAATCGGAGTTTTGAATGAAAAATTTGACATTGATTGTAAGTATGTAATACGCAATTTTCTGCATTTCACGGATATAAAAATTATGAAAGTGATAATTGTAAGCATTATATGAAATAAACGCGCAATTTATAAAGGAAAACTTTTTCCATTAAAAAATCGTTTATTTTGCACAGGGGAAATTAAATAACATGCTCTTATTAATGGAAAACTTGCCTAAAGTATCCGAGTCATTGGGGATTATCGCGATTAAATACTCCCGGGGAATTTCTCTCAGACTGCAATGGAAATAGCACTTTAATCTGAGAAAAATTCCCCGGGAATATTTATTCACGATAACCCCCATTCTGAAAGAACATTATGTGTCGAATATCCCGCAGGCGACGTCTCACAGTGCGTGAGTGCGGCCAAAAGGGTCATAGTTAAAGTCTAAAATATAAACTCATCAAGGATGGCATATTGTTATGTGCATTTAAACTAATAAAAATTAAAAAAAAGTAATATATTTTAATAGCATAGTTCTATGATTCTTAAATCGAAAGCAGGTCTATGTTACTAAATACCTTAGTTCAAGCCAACTTTTTAGGAATAAATGACATTTTTCGTATGTAGTAGAGTAATTTTTGAGCAGAGTTTTGTATTAACCTTTTGCTTACAGTTACTTTGTTGGACATATGTTTTTTTGCTTATTTGTGAATTCTAAAGAAAAGTTTGGAAGACCATAAAAAAATAATGTCGCAAAATACTATATTGACTTAATAGAAACAAAAAGGTAACTACAGTGTATACTAGATGGTATCACAAAAAAAAAAGTTCGAATGAACGCCCCCAGTTTGAAAGCTAACATTGGAGGAATTTTAAGGCCTCCAAATTCGATGCGGTGTTTTTTTTCTTATATCTCCGCTATTTGATGTCCGATCAACAAGTATAGTAAGTATATCGTTGTAAATTTCCCAACATGGGCTACATTTCATTCATGAAAGTCATTTATCTCAGATTTCTTTTTCGACTAGTTCACGGTGCTCTTGAACAGTCGATAGGTTTTTTGAATATGTGGAGAAAATCTGTGAATGGGGTTTCATTTGTATTAGTTTGGTGGTCTGAAAAATGCAAACCCCGAAATCGTAGCTGATCATCCCCGCGAAATATCGCAAAAATATATATCCCATATAAAATTAAAAAAAATTCAGAAAAAAAAAACGCAATAAACAAATACAAAAATAGTTATATTTAATGTATTTTGCAATGCTGAATCCGAATCCGGCTGCTCAGGATTTAAGCCCGTCAGACATCCAACACTGACTTCGCGGCGGCCTTCGGCCGCGGATCAGTCTGTAATATATCCAACAAATAGTTTTGATAGTCAAATTGCGAGCGCAATTTTTAAAAAAAAATTTTATTTTTTTTAAATAATAAGTAGCTACTGCGCTTGCATAAGACTGATCCTACTTACCCCTACTTTTATGTAAAATTACTGTTGTTGTAGTAGTATTGGGTGTACAGCTTAAAAATCGGAATTTGACGGTGGATGTCCGTACTAACAAATATCGTGAAAGCTCGAACTTTATATATATGTCATTTTGAAGGTACATTTGACAGCTGCCAAAATCAGTCAACAAAACAATTTTATCTTGTGTGCATCATTATTATTTTTCACGATGAATAACTTCGAAAATTGGAGAAAAAGACAGCATTTGCGGGGGGGTTCTAGTGGGTCATTTTTTTGCAAAGAAAACAGCTGCCGAAAGTCATCGCATTCTTGTAGATGTTTATGGGGACTATGCTCCAGCTGAATCAAGCTATCGTGAGTGGTTTAATAGTGGTTATTTTGATGTCGAAGACAAAGAACGTCCTGGTCAGGACCAGCTAGGTGTGATCCATTATGAGCTGTTGCCAGGTGGCCAAACCATTAATGCTCAATTCTATCGTCAACAATTGATCCCATTGAAGCAGAAAATCCAGGCAGAGCGGCCAACGTTTGCGACCAGACATGAGTCAATCATTTTCCACCACGATAACGCTCAGCCACATATTGCTGCCCCAGTCAAAAATTACCTGGAAAACAACGGATGGTAAATCTATACAAATTTTGCCTCACCCGCCTTATAGCCCAGACCTTGCACCATCAGACTTCCATTTGTTCCGATCAATGCAGAATGCCCTATCAGGAATACGGTTCACTTAAGTTCAAGATATCGAAAATTGGCTCGATTCATTTTTGGCCGCCAAGCCGGCGCAATTTTTTTGGGATGGAATTCATAAATTGCCTGAAAGATGGGGAAATGTTGTAGCTTCCAATGGACAATACTTTGAATAAAATATATTGTAACATTTTTCCACAATAAAGCATCAAATTTCGCTAAAAAGTTCCGGTTTTTAAGTTGTACATCCAATAGTAAATTTGTTGTTGTTGCAGTAGTTTTTTTGTTGTTGTTGTTTTTTTTTTCTCTGGAATTGTTGTTCCTTATTTCAAGAAAATAGATTTGGTCCATTTTTTTTTAAATGAAAAGCTTTTCTTTTGGCGAGGGGGCATTTAAATAGCCTATAATTATTGAATACTTTCTTTAGTACAAAATGTTTTTTTTTTCGAAATCGCTCTGCTAGCTTAAACTTAACCTAGCAGAATCTTTTTTTTTTTATTGGAAAGCTTTTTATTTGGCGATTGGCCATTTAAAAAGCCTATAATTAGCCTATATTTATTGACTACTTACTTTAGTTCAATATACGTCCCGTATGTGTTTTCTCGAAACAGCTCTGTTGGCTTACACTTAAGCTGGCAGAGCTATTTTTTTTTTTTTAAATGAAGTGCCTAAAATTCGGCGTTTGGACCCAAAATTAGCCTATAATTAGCCTATAATTCTGCCATATTTTTTGGAAGCTAATGCTTCCTTATCGGACGTTTTGAGAGGCAGAGTCTGAACAGCGAAAACATGCAACGAAAAAGTGTAACGGATGTTTGCAACGAAAATGCGTCACACATATAAAAATAGAGACGTACTGTATACAAAGTACAGTATACAGTATATATGTATGTATACATATATATATGTTTATAAACATTGCGCGCACCAGCTCATGCTCTCTCTCTCTCTCTCTCTCTCTCTCTCACTTATTTTTCGAACGTAAGAGGGGCGCTCATATATATAGATATATACATTTCATTTTTTAAAACTAAATATGAACAATGATCCCACCCAAGCTACAACGAAAAGTGGTACAACAATCGATGCTGTTTTTTCAAGATTTTTAGATAAAATAGAATCTCAGACGTTTGTTTCATATTTTAGTTACCATAAACCCATAATATCGTTTGTAGAAGACCCATCACTAGAAAATTCTACTGTAATTACTGAAGTTTCGGAAGAATAATCATATATTATAAATAATAATGTAAAATAATGCAATAAAAATATTTTTGTATTTAAGCTCGCTTTTTTAATACTCCAGTTCAACATTTTACCTCTTACTTAATAATAAACAAATTTTAAAATATCAATTTATTATAAGTTTTAACTATAATAAGTTTTAGCTTATTATATTAGCTTATAATAAGCATTAGCTTCCAATATCATCGGCCACTCCCCGAGTGCCACCTGCCGTTTTTTTTCAGTTCTGCCATTTTCGCTCTGCTAGCTTAATGTACCTGAGGACACCTTATAAAATTGAAGCTCACAAAAAAGACTATGCAATATTTTTTTTTTATTTATTTGCGTGCTGTTTGAAATGTGAAATTTAAAAAAAAATCTAAGAAAAAAACCGCATTGAATTTAGAGGCCGAAAAAAAAAAATGGTTTTTTCCTTAAAATTCTTCCAATGTTAGCTTTCAAACTGGGGGCGGTCATTCGAACACTGTAGTATCCTTTTTTGTTTCTAATAAGGAAAGATAGTATTTTGCATCATTCTTTTTTATGGTCTTCCTAACTTTTCTTTAGAATTCACAAATTAGTAAAAATTAATATGCTTAGTATATCAAAACACAATATCTAAAAGGAACAAATTACTGCGGATTTGAAACTAAGTACAGTTGAATAATAAGACTATTAACTTCACAAAAAAAAAAAAAAAAAAAAATGACCACTCAATGGGGGTATAACCGCTCTTTTTGGGGGTTCAAAGGTCAAAAAAGTAATTTTTTGACGAATAACTTAAAAACTGTTCATCGAACAAATAAAATTATTTGAATAAAGATTTAAGTTGATTTTATTTTGCACATTTTCGTATTTTGAAAATCTTCCTATCATAAAAATTGACCGAGATGAGTAATTTTTAAGACTCCTTTTTTTCATTTTCTAAAACGAGTGAGTACCGAAATTGTAAAAATTGTATATTGATTTTAAACTCTAGCGTCTATTACTTTTTTACATTTGTGAGCGATCACTCAAAAGTGTACATGAAGCAGAAGGACACCTTGAACAATGCTATATTTTCTTTACAATTTTTGTTCTAAAAGCTTTCGTTTACGCATAAAACGTACTTAAGTGAAAGCTTTTGGGACTAAAACTTTAATTCTGGACTAATATACGAACACTCTTATTCCTTTAAGAGTCTGTCTATACGGGGCGTTCCGCGTACGCGAAAGCTCCTCTCTCTCTCAATTTACTCAATTAGCGTACGCGAAATCCAGTGAAGTTTTTTCCCCCGGGACGCATTTTCGTTACAACAGTAATTTTACATAAAAGTAGGGGTAAGTGGGCGGCCTGCGGCCGCAGCTCAGGATTTAAAACTCCCAAAAATCCGACACCGGCTTCGCGGCGGCCTTCGGCCGCGGATCAGTACATAAATTAATCAAGTTCCCCGGGGGAAAAAACTTCACTGGATTTCGCGTACGCTAATTGAGTTTCGCGTACGCTAATTGAGTAAATTGAGAGAGAGAGAGGAGCTTTCGCGTACGCGGAACGCCCCGTATAGACATTTCCTTCCTTTAAACTCATATCTCGCGATGCCTTACGAGCATTTTGTTCCTTTTCGCTTATGGTAGATTGATAGCAATGTAGCTATGTTTTCAAAGATCAAATTCATATTCAATGATCTCTTTAGCGCAGCATTAAGAGGAAATCTGTTTTTCCACATTCAGCAGATGCATATTAAGCGCATTTGTAAGCGAATAATCGCAAATTAGATACAACCTGGGGCTGAGTAGTAAATGCGTACATAATACCCGTCTCAACGTACATACAAGTAGATAGATTCATAACTACTACCTACATAGACCAAACATAAATCGTACAGGACTTTGCCAATTTATCTGTTTCTGCATTTCTACTGTAGCTGTAATAATCGGCGTATATATATTTGTGTCTATATCCAGTCGCTATCGTTTTTCAAACAGCATTACCCGTCGTCATCAGCCATTTGCTAAGAAGTAGCAAAAATCTTAATTTATTTTCTCTTCTCCTTTGATTTCATTTTCCATCATAAAAAAAAACACATACATAAGCCTCCTAAGAATTATCGTTTGTTCGTATGTATTCGTATGTATCTATGCATGCTTTTCCATATCATAAAATCCGCTGCTTTTTGCTAATCACACAAAAGCTAAAATCCCGGCTACCAAACAATGAAGAGGACGTTGAAGCAAAAGAAGCAAGCAATGCCAGTACAGCATTTGCTGGATACACATACAGCTGCTGGGTTGAAAAGAGTGGTGGGAGAATGATAACGAAACGTGGAGTAGACAGTCTACGATTCAGCGACTCAACGCATAATAATGTTTATGTATTGCCAAACATAAAAGCATTAATTTAGTCATTATCTACTTAAGATATATCGCAGCAGTAGCAGTAGAAGCAGCCAGCCAGCAGCAACCCATTTGCTTCGGATGAGGCCGAGGAATACAGATACTCGTACGCTTGTAAGTACGAAAGGGATGGCCTGTTTCGTTATTAAACGGGTAAGTGGGATAGTAAGAGAGCACAGCAAAAACAAAAGAAACGAGATACAACGAGTATCTAAGCAAATAAAAAAAATGAAGTTGGCGTTAAAGATTGAAAGTATCAGGCGTGTGATAGCAGCATCACCTCTCACCATCACCACCCTCACAATTGAAATGAACGGACAAGTAAGAACGTAACGCCTACCATGTCAGAGAGACACTATTTGCCATTAAAATGTTAGGAAATTGTAAAGAGACTTAAGTAAATAGATGAGCATTGAAAAATTAACCCTTAAATTACCTCAAAATCAGCAAGTGAATATATTTTCAATATATCGACGGCTTATATTCAATACCCTCTATCTACAAAAACACAATTTTTGAGGAGAGCAGAAAAACCGATTCAATCACTAATCTTTGAAGTATTTATCAATTGGAATACTACAATATTAATTAAAAAGCTCTATTTTGCCCCACAAATTAAATTTTTTTAAAAACGTATGTTATTCATGTTATTACAGTAGATAGAGCTTATTCCAAAGCAAATAAACTCTAAAATTTTTACTACGAAGCTATTTTGTAAATGCAATATCCTCTATCTACACGTTTTCACTTGTTGTTAAAGTATTTTAAGAAGTTTTTGTACAGATAGAGAATATTACATTCACAAAAAAAAAAATATTGTAGTAGATAGAGCAGTAATAAAAATGAAAATTAAATAGCTCTAGAGGTGGTTTTTCCGGTTGTGATTAATTTCATACATGGCATTTGACTCAATGAAGAGTTTGTCATCAAAAACACATTTTCGTAAAAACTGTAGATAGAGGGTATTGAATATAAGTCGTCGATATATTGTATACAATTTAGAGTAATAAGTCGGAAGTATAGAGCTGTCCGAAGACAATATCGTTGGCGTAGATATAAGTGAATCGTACACACATAAGTAATTAAGTTAAAATTTTCTAAACTGGATTTATTGGGTTTTCTAGTTTGAAGTGAACCAGAAAAATCCAAAAATTCAAAACTAGCAAATTTTGGAATAAGGAGCGTTCAAGCTTTATACGTGACGCTTCGTGACAAAAGCGACTTTATCCTGCCAGAATAATATTTTCAATATATGACAAAACATGAGTTTATGTCAAAAGTTCATGTTTTGGGTTTTTGACACCGCTACCTACATATTTACGGTGACCATGTCTGTGTTAGCAAAATCGGGGACAAAACGATATTTATGCGAAAAAAAAACGGAGACAATTAGGGACAGTCGGGGGAAAATCGGGGACACATAAATATTGAGGCAAACAATGACTGATGAGCAAAAACAAAAGATTTTCACCTCTAAATGTAACCTCCTTCAAAGCGCAAAAGTAAATCTACGTACGTAGATCTCAACCTTGGACCTTGTGTTACATTTAAATTGACTTTAACCTTAACTGGCACTTTAATATTAAATTTTGTATAAAATTTATATCAACCCGGCTCTTAGTATTTTTTGGGAAAAAAAAACTATTTTCAAAATGTCTTCGTGTGACCTCAAATATTCTTAGAGCTCGAGACAGTTTAAATGATAGTTACATTTTGTTATCAAAATAGTTTTAGGTGTCTTAATTGTAAGCCAGGATTGTGTACACGTAGTTTTGGAGGTTCAACTCCGCCCTGGAAGATCTTTTTCCCATATAAATTATAATACATGAATTGAATGAAATGAAATAAAATTAATCTATGTACATATATGAAAAACCTCTTCTAGAGCAAATCCTGCGCATGGTGCTGCTCGAAGCTGTGTCTACGTTATATTCATGAAGAAAATTCTTTCCGGAAGCATTTGATCCTAATAAACACAAGCTAAACTCAGCAATTTTTACAAAAAAAAGGTTATATTGATGATTTTGACATTTCAGTTGTTAATTGTCAAAGAGCCGTTTATGAAATGATTCTATCAGTTGCGAAACTATATAATCACAGTTTAAGTTGGCATATTCTCAAGAGGTTTTTAAGCTATTGATAAAAATATGCAATTTCATATTTCGATGAATTAGCTAAACAATTACGGTTTTTATTAATATTTTATACATATCAATAAATGAACTGTGCAAATACAGGAGAAATATGGGACACAAAATAAAATACAGAACATTTGTATGTCACGTCACGTATTTCTCAAATAAATTCCGGTGACACGTAGCCGAAATACAGAACTGCCCCCGGAAATACAGGACGGTTGGTTACCGTAAACATATTTCAAGATTAACGTTAGTAAAATATGTAGATAGCATATAAATATATTTTTCTCTCTTCCTTTGCCAAACCCTACTATTGCCATATTTTAGCCTCAATTACCCTAAACTATCATTTTTGAACTATAAAATTGAAAATTTTATAACTTCTCGTCAGAATTTTATTCTATATCCAATGGTATCAAAAACTTAAATTTGACCTCTTTTGTCATGATGCACCACATATAAGCTTTCAATGATTTTGGACCACCTCTCCACAGTTGCTATCGTGCACAATGAAATTGTGGAAATAATAAAACATTGAACGTTATATTTGATCTCTATTTGTGACCTTTTTTTTAAAAAAATTTATAGCTTTGTTCAGCGCGCGGAGTTTAGTGCAAAATTTGTTCACTTGAATGGAATGAGTAGATTCTCACCAGTTTTCTACAGTCAGAGAATGTAAGCAGAAGTAGCTAACTTGGTGGTTTCTTTGGATTCTCATTGCAACATTGTGATATGGACATACCTATCTATTAAGTCATTCATGTAATCCAGATACAGTTTTCGTTAAATTAATGACATCTATGGACATATTATACACAATTTCAATACAAATTTAAAATCGCCATGGTTGGATAGTTAAACAGTTGATTTTGTTATTTTTTGATTATTTTATACAGTGTCGTAGAAGGATAGTTTTTTTATTTTCTTTACTCGATTTTCAATTAAACTGGACTTTTTAAAATTATTCAATCGGTTGCTTTAGGGTTAATACAACAGCAAAATAGATAAGTAAGGAAACACCATGTCCGTGGTTGAAGGGTGCTGGGTGTGGCCGAAATTTACTACCCTTAACGTTCTTTGCCTCGAATACTTGTTCAATGTCTCACAAATTCCGATATAACGTACATTTCACCCTTGACATGCGGTGAGAGAGAGCGTAAAGTGCGAGAGTAAAATCATTTAATTTTTTCAATATGGAAGCAACGAAGTAGGCGGAGCTACGCTCAGCACTGGTTGGTATTTGTGAAACATGAAGCTCCGGATTAGAAGCCGTCAAACGAGTTGTTAATGCGTTCGTTATGTTAATGGACTACTGCAAAACAGTTTCGGATTTCGTCGAGGAAGGGTTCTCGCTACAGTTCACTGCGTTTTACTCAAATAAGTCTCGCATCGTTGTATCGTTTTTATCGTTGTTAGTGAATTCAAGTCAATTGTGCGCGTTAAGTAAACGATTTGCGTAGGCACAGAAGCAATCAATCTCGAATTTAAAGACGAACAGTGCTAATAAAAGCTTGCGTGGTAGTGACCAAAAAAAGTGTCGTCGATTCGTTATATGTCGCGTGTTCTCTAGAAAACTTTTACGCGAAAGCATTGGTCGGTTGTGTTGCCGAAACTTTTGTTTTAAAAGTTTTTTAAAATTTTCCAAAATTCTGTCCTCACTGTGGACCACTCCGACCCAACTTGTTGGTGGTCTGGAGTCTGCAAAGGGTATCAAAAATCCGACAAATTTTAAAATAACCGTGGTTAGTACGCCAAGTCCTTCACCCACATCGCCACCGCTGACGCCACCACCGGGTACAAGTACCCCGAACTCATTTCATTCCTCTTTGGGCAACATGGTTGAGACCACTGTCCTGTCTCCAACAAGTGGAGGCATCACAATTAAGCGATGCCCCTCCGCGAGCCCTATTAGAGAGCATCAGCTGCAGATCCAACAGCAGCAACATAATCAACTGCAGCAACATCTGCAACAGCAGCAGCAACAGTTGCAGCACAGCATTAACAACAATAGCAACGGCGGCGTACGTCATATCACACGATCCCCGCCGACTCCAAATGCTGCCTACCTTACCACCGCTATGCTGCTTAACTCGCAACAATGTGGCTACTTGGGTCAGCGTCTTCAATCGGTCTTCCAGAATCATCAGCAACAGCAGCAACATCACCTGCATTCACAAACATCAGCGTCCTCGGACGATGGCTCACAATCGGGTGTCACCATCTTAGACGATGATCGTCCACCCTCTTTGTTGAGTCGCACGCAAACTGCCGCCGGTACCGCAACCGTTGCAGCAGCAGCCGCTTCTCTTTTCACTATCGATAGCATACTGGGATCGAGATCAGCGGCTGCGGTAGCCAGCAGTAATAATAACAACAACAATGGCAATATGAACAACAACAATAATGTTATTAAGCGTTCCACCGATTCACCAGCGTCACCAAGTTCAAACTCGAGCTCGGCGGCCACAAGCCCAATACGCCCTCAACGGGTTCCTGCAATGCTACAGCATCCCGGGTTGCATCTAGGACATTTGGCAGCGGCCGCAGCGACGGGGTTTGCTGCATCACCATCAGATTTTTTAGGTAAAAGAAAAAGAAATCTTTACAAAGGTTCTTCGTCCAAGTCCAAAAGGACTTATTGAGGTTGACATTTTTATTGTTTTAAATCACATTGCTCATGGTTTGCGGGCATTATAGATACCACGATAATATAAACCAATTAATTTTAGAGTGCACCTTATAAACAAAAAGGTGGTGCAAAATTAGCCCTTTATTTTAAATTTGTTACAACTTATTTTTTCTTTAAAAGTTTTTTCAATTTTACTGTTGTTTTTCTACAGTAGATGTATGAAGAATTTTAACTGATAAATTTTCAAAGACTTTTTGTAAAGTTTGAGATTTTATGTAACTGATTTCGTAGTGAATATTTGTTTTCAGTTGAGGAGCAGATAAATCCGCTAGCGTGATGGCCAAGGGAAGTCTTTGCCTAGCACTGTCCAAAGCCTATGCCCGTGGGCACTTGAGCTTGTGTGCTTAAAAGCTTTTCGTTTACGTATTTTATTATAGACTAGCTGTTTTACCCGGCGTTGCACGGGTTTTAATAAAAAGCCAGATTGCACTAAAAAGCTAATAACGAAAGCGAATAAGATCCAATATATCGAAAAGGTCCAAAAGTTTCGAAAAACATTAAAACACATCGAAGAAATCGGATGAAGTCCAAGTTTATCAAAAAACATCCTATATATCGGTAACAGTTCAAATACATATATCGAAAAACATCCAATACATACATATATCAAAAGAAGTTTAAAAGTTTCGAAAAATAGGGGAAAAAAAAAAAAAAATTTGCGAAAAACGTACAAAATATCGGTAAAAGTCCAAAAATGTCGAAAAACATCCTACATATCGTTAAAAGCCCAAAATTATTGGAAAACATTGAAGAAATCGGTGAAAGTCCGAATCCATATATCGAAAAATATTCAATATATCGAAAAGGGTCCAAAAGTTTCGGAAAATATTGAAACACAACGAAGAAATCGGTGAAGTCCAAGTTAATAGAAAAACAACCAAAATATCGGTTGAAGTCCAAAAATGTCGAAAAACATCCTATATATCGGTAAAGGTCCGAAGGTTTTGAAAAATATTGAAACACATCAAAGAAATCGGCATAAGTCTAAGTTTATCGAAAAACATCCAAAATATCGGTAGAATTACAAAAAAGAAATAGAAAAACATCCTATATATCGGTAAAAGCCCAAAAGTTTTGAAAAATATTGAAACACATTGAAGAAATCGGTAAAAGTCTAAAAACAAAACATCCAATATATCGAAAAAAATCAAAAGTTTCGAAAAATAGTGAAATATGCACATTGAAGAAATTGGTCAAGGTCCTAGTGTTTCGAAAAACTTCCAAATTATCGAAAAAAGAATTGGAAAATATTGAAAAACATGTAAAACGTCGTTAAAAGTCCAAAAATATTGAAAATATTGAGTTGGCATCACTGACGAAATCACTCTCATTTTTGCTCTCATCAACAACACAACATCAAAAATAAAAAAAACTAGTAAGGGTGGTATCTTTAGCCTGGCCAAAAACTAAATACCCTACACTGCATTTCAAGTACTCGGATATTATTAAACATTTAGTTGATAAATACTATCCAATATACGTATTCTTGTACATACAAGTTTTTAATAAAATAAATTGTTGAATTCTTCCGTAACCTCTAGGAGAGTATATGAATAAATTGCTTATATGGGGAGTGCCACGCCCTCTCCGAGCTTACCTAGATTTTGCGTAGAGCTTGTATTTATTGTTCTGAGTGTTAGAGTAAAGTTCGGATGATGTTTCTTAAAAAAATTTTTCAGTATAGCATTTTCAAACTTTCGGTCATATGGGAGGTGCCACGCCCTCTAGTCCTAGTCCTACTTTCTGCTCAGAGTTTGCAATTAATGCTCTTAGTATTTGAGTGAAATTAAGTTGGATTATCTCAAAAAACGCCTTCAGTATAACATTTTGAAACTTTTGTTTATATAGGAGGTGCCACGCCCTCTAGTCCGAATTTGCCTAGTTTTTGCTCAGAACTTGTACTTACTATCTCTAGTACTTATGTGTATTTTGCTTGTTATTGCAAATAATGCTCTTATTATCACATTTTGAATATATTTTTTGTATGGGCGGTAGGCGTGTCCGTTGACCGATTTCGTTCATTTTCAATTCCCCGAGCTAACTTTTAAATTTAAATTTTATTAAATTATCTTGCGCAGTTTTCCCAAAAAATGTATTTCCACACACAGCCGTTACCCAGCCACCCAGCCAGACAGACGGACATGGCTATATCGACTCAGGAGGTGACGCTGATCAAGAATATATATACTTTTTCATACCTGCCACGCCTCCTTCTCTGCGTTACAAACGGAAGGACAAAGTGAATATACCCTGGGTGTAGGGTATAAAAACAATAAATGAAAGAGACGGAAAAGACAACAACAACACATGGCACAGCAAGCTATAGCGACTGAAATGCAAACGATCAATTTTATGCAAGCATTGAATTTTTTACTAAAGAAAAAAAGGTTTATCTTATAAAAACAAAAAAAAAATAAGTATACAATCCTGTTCCTTACCACACGTAGAACATTTTTAAAAAAAATTATTAGAATCGGTTCGGTATATTTTGCACCAAATCGTTACATAGGGTTTTCATATAAGCAATTTTATATAAATATATAGTATAGACAAGCGTTCAACTGTGTCTGTATTCGTGCAGATCTGCGTCACTTGCTTGCAGCTTATGCAAAATATTAAAGCTTTTAATGAGGTTTCATGCCTTGACAAAATGCGTTTGTGTTGAGTTTGGTCATCACTAATCTATACTATTGAAACTTTTGTTGTGGGTTGTGTCGATATTGAGCAACAGTCATAACAGTGGGACAAGAGACAGTCGTTCTTATAAATTTTTAAT
This sequence comes from Calliopum simillimum, assembly GCA_951812925.1. Taxonomy (NCBI): domain Eukaryota; kingdom Metazoa; phylum Arthropoda; class Insecta; order Diptera; family Lauxaniidae; genus Calliopum; species Calliopum simillimum. Next base: position 1,306,588 of record OX638369.1, read on the forward strand.
TGTTTAGCTGGAGCGATGAGTGATCTGATGCAAAAGTTTCAAATAAAAATTTTCTCTTAAAAGGTCTGTTTTTTTATTAAAAATCTGGTATTAACTTTTAATAAGTCGATGAATATATAGTGCGCTCGCGATAATATGAACTAAACAAAACCAAGACTTTTGCGAGATTGTTCATGTTTATGAAAGGCAGTGAGGGTATACCTTAAACTTAATTTTAGAAAAAAATTTTTTTCAACGTCATTTTTAATAAACTTTTCAAAAAAAAAAAAAAAACAATTTACACTTGTTCCTTGGATGATTTTAAGCATTTTATGCCATGGGCACATTTTTGTACGATGCCTCCCTCTTGAGTAAAAAGCGTTTTGCCCTTCCCAGGGCTGCATTACTATGTTTCAAACGTTATGTCATAGAGCCTGCTGGCCCAAAAAAGTCTTAACATGTCTGGTCTTGAAGGTTTTTAAGAGCTCTTTTGAATGAAATCTTGTAAATTAAAAAATGTTCATTTCGTTTAAAGCACGATGACTTTTTTCTTTGAAAAACCGTAAAATTTCGCCTTCTTAGGGCAGTTTTTCTTTTTTTAAGAAGTGTAAAATTTTTTTTGTCAAAATTACAACGTAGGTTTTAAAGTTCATTAAAAAGCAAACAAAATTAATGTTTTTAAGTTACTCTAAAACAAATTTTTCAAATTGTTTGACAACATTTTATAATTAATGCTAAAAAAAAAATAATAAAAATATATTTCTGCTTTGAGCCACCTTTAAATATGAATTTAAAAATCTGAAAATTTTTTTGGGATATTCTGTCATGATGTAGATCGTGATACCAAAGTATATCTTGGAAATTCGAAAAATTTTTTTTTTTTGAACAGCCCTATCCAACACAAACAAAACAGATTTAGAAATAAATTCGTAATCTGATGAAAGTGAAGAAAGATTATGCTCAAATTTTGAACAAAGTTCATATTTTGGTCAATGGTAGAAAAAAAGTCCGTTATTTACCAAGTTCATTGTTTTCAAGAAGAGACTACTCAATCGACGGGAGTAATGGCCAGCAATAAGATAAAAAAAAGAAAAATCTCAAAAGCTTCCAGAAGAGCGTGCCGCTTTTGAAATTACTTTTTTCATACAAAAATGTATGGGGAAAAGTCTTCATTGCGTGCCGCTTTTGAAATTACTTTTTTCATACAAAAATGTATGGGGAAAAGTCTTCACTCGGTGTTTTCCATGGTATTAAAGTCTAGTTAAGTTATAGGAAAATTCTAAAAATGAGGTTGTTTTAAGTAAGTCATGCATGATAAAATTTCTTCTTGTTTTAGGACCCTGAACAATGGGCTCCAATGGGTCTTAATTTGAAGAAATTAAAAAAAAAAAATGAGTATCCGGGATGTCTTTAGAGTAAAAAATGCAAACCGGTGATGTCCTTCAGGAGATATTGAATTTTGGTGAATATTTTAAAAAAATTTAATTTTTGCGTATTAAAACAAAATAAACACATGCAAGACTAGTCTTCTTTAGATGTACTTTTTGATGCTGAATCTGAAAGCAGAATTGCTCTATCTCATCAGGTTTTTGAGATATCTTAATACAAATCTTGCAAAATCCTTTTTTTTGAAATTTTTAAAATGGTCATAACTTTGCGAATACAAATTGCAGATGACTATTCTGTAGCTCATTTAAAAGATATAGATTAGGACTAAATAAAATCTAAAGAAAAGAGCGAAAACGTTTTGTGCAGCGTGTACAAAACTTCCATAATTGATACGCGGCAGGCATGTTCTTGAAACCGATTTCGCTTATTTTCAAACTTCCACGTTATCTTTGACAATGAATGCAGTTTTGAACTTTTCATTGAATTGTCTTGCTTGCACAAAATATTAAAATGATTTCCACCGACAGCCAACCAGATGGACCGATAGACGAACATAGCTCCACCGATTGAAGAGCAGACGCTGATCAACAATACATACATTTTTTCATACTTGCCACACCTCCTGCTCTGCGTTGCAAATGGAATGACAATGAAAAATGTTTTTAAACATTATGGGGGTTATCCTGAATCAATATTGTCGGGGAATTTTTCTCAGGCTGCCGTGCATTCGCTATAGTATTTTGAATATAGGAAATATATTTTGAGCAATATTTTATTCATGTGACCATCTAGCTAGTCCGGTTATCCCAACTATTGCATACTTTTTCATAGAAAGCTGGACGAATATCATTAATAACTCAATCGATGGTGACTTTGAGTCTATCAAGTCTTCGTGGTTTATCTGGATAAACCAATTACCTAACATACCCCCACAAAAAATAGTCTTAAGTTGTTAAATCACATGATTTAATGAATGAAAACAAAAAACATCTAGCCTAGCCCTATATCGAAGTCCAACGACAGTAACGTTGTTGCTAAAATCATTTTTATTATAAATAAAATTATGGACCGATGACCCCACCTGCGTGAAATGCAAACCATTCATTTCTCTGGAAACGAGTATAATAGATTTCTTCAAATACGGCAAAATAGTTTGCTAACATTCAACTAGAAATGTGATTCATCCAAAATCATTAGTGGATCACTTCAAGCTGTTTTAATCCTCAATCAAATACTTAGAAAATTGGAATTGGATCTTAAATGGTTGTAATCTGTTGAAGTTGTTCATTTGTAAAGCGATCCATGATGATTTTTGTGTTTGCAATGATCAGATATACCTATGGGATGCAATCTCCACTGAGAAATGCATCACACCTATTGAAAGACCCTGTTTATATCTCAGTTATACGGCTTGTTAGTAAATATCAAATACTGAAGTGGACCTTTGGTTGGTTATTGTCTAATATCGGTACGAGTAGGTACACAAAACTAAATTATTTTCTCTGTTTATCCAACTAAATTGTAAAACTAAACATTGTGTTTCTTTTTTTGATTTTTGTGTAAAATTACCTTCCTAAAATCGATTACATACTGGCTTTAGTTTTAGATAGAAAAAAGTGTGAAATGGGGGAAAAATACCAAAACTTAAAGTGTCGGTCTTAAAAGCTCAAACTCGTAAAAATTTAAGGAATGAAAAATATTTTTTATTTAAAATTTTAAGCCGCTCTGGTACCATCACCCCTTAGTTAATGTAGAGCCCATCACAGGCACTCATGCATTCAAATGGCTTCAGTAAAACACCTTTAGGGTTTTTTCTGCTGATATTTAAAATTTCTAAAGATTTTAACGGATTTCGTGCGCTTCATGAAAATGTGTGTGTGTGTGTGTGTTTCAAAAACACAAATAAAATCAAAAAATTACGCCAAAATAAGCAATGAACCGTTAAAGATGATTTTTTTTTTTTCAGATTTAGCAAGCAGATTTGCATTTGTAGACGTCAAAAATTGAAATACAAAGGTTTCAAATTTCGAAGCTGCCTCAATAATGTATTTTTTTATGATTTAATATCGTTGTAGTTGTTGTAACGATTACTTGACATGCATTGAAATTTTTTTGATAAAACCTCTCGGCAGACGCGCCGTTATCACCCCCACCCAAAGGATGGAAGATGGATTTAACTTAGGTCGGTCAGGCAGAAGACCGAAATTTTATTTTGAATTTTTGGGTGGAGGAAAAAATAATTTTGCATTGCGTATTCAATTTATGAGCAGTGGTGCTCCGTTGAAACTTTAGCCTTTTAACATTTTCTGTTTGTCCAGATAAAACTTCTGGCTGTCCGTGGTACTGCACAGCGTTGAATATTTATTATATGCGAGTTTCTAAACTTTTTGCAACTTGCAGTGTCTCTATGAAATAAAAACCATCCTGCGCACAGTCATATTGAAAAAGCAAGTTGTAGCATTTGCTAAAAGGATGTGTCGGGACACACGCATTTTTAAGGATTTCAAGATGGATTTTTTGCATTGCTCTCTTTGTAGTATCAAGTTTTCATATCATATTAAATGAAAATTCATAACGCTATGCTTTCATTAATATTTACTTGTTTAACATTCGGTTTTTATTGTTTTTTATCCACAGTTGCATATCCGAATTTTTACCCAAACTACATGCATGCCGCGGCTGTGGCTCATGTGGCAGCCGCTCAAATGCAGGCACACGTCAGTGGCCATAGCGCCGCTTTGACTCACAATCATCCACACCATGCGCATCAACTGCACCACGCTCATCATGCGCATCATATGGCGCACTTGGGTCATGGGCCCCCACCGAAACGAAAACGTCGCCATCGAACGATTTTTACCGAAGAACAACTGGAGCAGCTGGAAGCTACTTTCGACAAGACTCACTATCCAGATGTAGTGTTGAGGGAGCAGTTGGCGCTCAAGGTGGACTTAAAGGAAGAGAGGGTAGAGGTGAGTTTCATACATACATGCCGAAAAATATGATTTTAAATTGTTAGAATATCTTTTTGGGAATGCGGTTAAACGTGTACATTAGAGTAATCCAAATTTTGTATGGAAAAACCAAAAGTGTTAAAAAGTCAAGGTGCGCGCCACTTTTCTGAATCCTTGGATCCTGCTGATTACAAAAAGTGCTTTGGAACCAAAAAAAAATTGCGTTTAGATATTCCGCAATGAGCTTGAAAGTACTTTTTTAGGAATTTTTAAGTACTTTTTTTAATTTAAACGCTATATCTTTCCAAGCAGATAAGGTATTTGCAAAAATTAAATTGAATTTTTGTAAGAATATTTTGAGCCAAAATCTGCATCAATATTAATTAATCTACTCTTTCTCAATTTTTTCTAGCAGCACTTTAGACTGCAAAATTTGTTAATTTTTTGAGGTGTTTGCACATTAAAGAACCGATTTTTTTCTTATTTTGTTATAGCAAATTTTTTTTTATATTATTTTTTTTTTATGAACTAATTTATCTATCAACTGACTCCAACGACTAAGCCACCAGCTTCACTTTACTTGCTAAAAACCGTAAAGTTTAATCAAATTTGGCCAAAAAAAAAACTTTGAGTTTAAAATTTTCATGGTGAAACAGAAACAAAAATAGTCATTTGTGATGTATTTGTTCATGAGAATTCTAAATCCGGTCTCAGAATTGCTCTATCTTGTACGGTGTTAGAGATATCCTAACCTAAAAATGCAAAAAACACCGTTTTTGATATTTTTAAAGCTGTTATATAACGACATGGTAACTTTCAGCTTGGTATTGAAAATAAGGGTGACGGCTTTTTTCTTGAAAACCCAATTTAAATTTAATCGATATCTTTTTGTTCCTCTGAAATATAGTAAGCAGAAATAATAAAAAAACGTTTTTTTTGCACTTTTTCAACTTTTTAAGTTAGGATAACTCCGAGAATAAAAAAGATATCCGTATAATTTAAATTGGATTTTAAAGAAGCATACTGTCACTTTTAAACACAATACCATTTTTTGTGCCTGAAAGTAACCTTGACTTGTAATATCACTTTAAAAAGAGCAAAAACGGTGTTTTTTGTACTTTTATGTTTGAATATCTCCTTAACCATACAAGATGGAGCAATTTTGAGACCAAATTCGAAATCAACATTAACAAATACATCGAAAATGGCTATTTTTGTTTATTTTTGACTAATATTTTTTTTTAGTTTTTTTAGAAGATCTATGAAAACTATCTGTCAACCTATTTTGCCAAAAATAACATGAAGTGCAAAAATTTCGATATTGCAAAGAACGTTGTTTTACTCAGAAGATTAGGAACTAATGATTCTATAAAAAAAGTGGTGTCTTTCGTCATCCTATTAAGATATCTTATTTTAATGCCTTGAAAACACTAAAATGAATTTTTTTTTAAGTCTAATTTAATTATACTTAATAGTTTTTAGTGAGTAAAAGTGTTGCCAATAGCTTTGTTGTTGGAATTATTTAAAAGATAAATTAATGCATAAAAATATAAAAATGTTTAAAAAAATTTGCTAGAGCAAAATAAGAAAAAAATCGATTGTTGAAAGTGCAAGCAACTCAAAAAATTAACAAATTTTTAAGTTTAAAGTGCTGCTAAAAAAAATTGGCAAAAAGTAGATTAACTATTATTGATGCAGAATATTCAAAATATTCCTAACAAAATGCAATTTAATTTTTGCAAATACTTTATCTGGTTCAAAAGGTATAGCGTTTAAATTAAAAAAAGAACTCAAAAACTCAAAAATTCCCAAAAGAGTACCTTCAAGCTCGTTGCGGAATATCTAAACGCAATTTTTTTTTGGTTCCAAAGCACTTTTTGTAATCAGCAGGATCTTAGGATTCAGAAAAGTCGCGCGCACCTTGACTTTTTAGCACTTTCGGATTTTGGACCACTCTAGTGTACATTAGGGCTGTTCAAAAAAAAAAAAATTTTTCGAATTTCCAAGATATACTTTGGCATCACGATCTACATCATGACAGAATATCCCAAAAAATTTTTCAGATTTTTAAATTCATATTTAAAGGTGGCTCAAAGCAGAAATATATTTTTATTATTTTTTTTTTTAGCAGTAATTATAAAATGTTGTCAAACAATTTGAAAAATTTGTTTTAGAGAAACTTAAAAACATTCATTTTGTTTGTTTTTTAATGAACTTTAAAACCTACGTTGTAATTTTGACAAAAAAATTTTACACTTCTTAAAAATCGAAAAACTGCCCTAAGAAGGCGAAATTTTACGGTTTTTCAAAGAAAAAAGTTATCGTGCTTTAAACGAAATGAAAATTTTTTAATTTACAAGATTTCATTCAAAAGAGCTCTGAAAAACCTTCAAGACAAGATATGTTCAGACATTTTTGGGCTAGCAGGCTCGATGACATAACGTTTGAAACATAGTAATGCAGCCCTGTGAAAGGCAAAACGCTTTTTACTCAAGAGGGAGGCATCTTACAAAAAAGTGCCCATGGCATAAAATGCTTAAAATCATCCAAGGAACAAGTGTAAATTGTTTTTTTTTTTTTACTTAATTTTAGAAAAAAATTTTTTTTAACGTCATTTTTAATAAACTTTAAAAAAAAAAAAAAAACAATTCACACTTGTTCCTTGGATGATTCTAAGCATTTTATGCCATGGGCACTTTTTTGTAAGATGCCTCCCTCTTGAGTAAAAAGCGTTTTGCCTTTCACAGGGCTGCATTACTATGTTTCAAACGTTATGTCATCGAACCTGCTGGCCCAAAAATGTCTTAACATATCTTGTCTTGAAGGTTTTTCAGAGCTCTTTTGAATGAAATCTTGTAAATTAAAAAATGTTTATGTTGTTTAAAGCACGATGACTTTTTTCTTTGAAAAACCGTAAAATTTCGCCTTCTTAGGGCAGTTTTTCGTTTTTTAAGAAGTGTAAAATTTTTTTGTCAAAATTACAACGTAGGTTTTAAAGTTCATTTAAAAACAAACAAAATGAATGTTTTTAAGTTACTCTAAAACAAATTTTTCAAATTGTTTGACAACATTTTATAATTACTGCTAAAAAAAAAAAATAATAAAAATATATTTCTGCTTTGAGCCACCTTTAAATATGAATTTAAAAATCTGAAAATTTTTTTGGGATATTCTGTCATGATGTAGATCGTGATGCCAAAGTATATCTTGGAAATTCGAAAATTTTTTTTTTTTGAACAGCCCTAGTGTACATGCCTCGAAAATCTCTTAAGCTCGTAAGGGGTGTCAAAATCTATATGAATTTTAAGAGTTTAATGAGTTACTAGGTTTTTGAGGGACTAATATGTTTTGCGGAATACCCTCAATGAAATCAAATATTCATTCAAATCGATGAAATGTTTATTGTGTCAACTCATACCAAAACTGATTTTGGAAGTCTCATAGGTTCAATAATTCCCTAAGGCTGCAGATTTGACCAAATTAAAAAAAAAAAAAAAAAATTGATGAGAGCGTCATAAAAAAATGAGAGGAATAAACAGCTGATCATTTTCCCTCCAAATAAAGATTTAAATTTTTAAATAAAAACTTTCAGGCTTGTTCCGTAACCCGTGTGGCTTAAATTACTTTTCCTTTCGGAATCTTTTTGATAAAAATGGTGAGTCGAACAATAAAAAGTATGGGTATCTCTTTTGTGGAGAATCACAAGTTCTACAAATTATTTTAATTTTCATTAACGGAAAAGTAACCGTTTAGGAAATTTTCGATAAAATCGAATTTTTCGACTTTTTGCGGTTTTTTGTGAATAATCCCTAAACGGTTAATTTTTCGTTATAGTACAGTCATTTGGTAGTTTTACCTGGAAAGTTTTGCGGGATTTTTACAAATGAGTTATTTTATAGATTTCGATGTGCTCTTTCAGAATTTCAACTTTGCTACCTAGAATCGTGATCGCTCGCAACGCCATATTGGAAAAATGGCGCCCAAAATAAGTTTTTTACAAATATCTCTTTAACGGTTACATTTAGAGAAAAGTATTGTGGAGCAATATCTTAGCTTATAATTTTAGCTTATATTTTAGCTACAATTTACATATGATTTTTTTTTCAAATGACCTATAGCTTAGGATATATTTTTATAAAAAACCTGAAATTTCGTAAAAAAAAAAGTTTTTTCAAAAAATCTCCAAAACGGTTAGTTCTATAAAAAGACATTTTCTTGCATTTTATAGAACATTCAATTCCCTATAAGGTTCTCCCCGAACTGTTTCTTCGTCCGACTTACCGTTCATGAGATATCGCGTCTTGAAAATCATTCAAAATTGAACATTGTTCTATGCGCAGTACTATGTTCAGTTTTGAGTGATTTTTAAGTCGCTATATCTCATGAAGGGTAAGTCTGACGAAAAAACACTTCGAAGAGATTCTTATAGGAAATTGAATGTTCTTCAAAATACATGAACAATTTTTTTTCTAGAACGAACCGTTTTGGAGCTATTTTGAAAAAACGGTTTTTTTCAAAATTTTCGGTTTGTTTAAAAAATATCTCCCAAATTATAGGTCATATGTAGATTGTAGTGCAAGATATTCCCTATAAACAGATATTTTTACTTCAAACGTGCGACTCACCGTTCATTAGTTATCGTAATTTTAAGCTCAACACATCGCTGTGCCTACTTATAAGCGGCATGCACAATTTACTAATTTTGTCCAAATTTTGAATTAGGATATCTCCTGAGTTATTAGTCGTAAGAAAACAATTAAATGGTAAATTTTATAGAATATTTCATAAGGAAAAATATTGTGGAGCAATATTTTAGCTGATTCTATTCTAGAGATATTAATTTTTAACCGATTTTCAGCTATGATTTTTCTGTTTAAATTTTATAAATTTATATTGAACATTGTAATACAAAAAAACCGGAAAAATAAGCAAAAACGCATTTTGGTAATTTATCAATGAATTGTATACAGCTTTTACATTTTTCAATTGATTTTCTTATTTAGTATCTTATTTGCTTAACAGATATATAGACTATGATATAAAAAAACAAAATGATTTTTCAATATTTTTTTCTTTTATAAATCTGCATTCATTTTTTCGAAAAAAAAAATTTTTTTTTTAGAAATCAATTTATTTTGCCGAAACTAACAAACCAACCATAAAGTGATGTGAATGTCATTTGTAGGTAATTTAATTACCTTTAATATGACATATAGTACGTTTAAACACAGACATTGGTTCTTGAGATATTTGTATTTAAAAACCGAAAACGACCGATATCTCGAAAACGACGTGAAAGAAAAAAAAATCTAATTTTTGAAATCAGCAGCCGATTTTACATATAAAATGAATAATGGCATTCAATGGGAATTTCGGCTGTAAACTAGTGTTATTAGCAAATTAACCGAACATTTCGGCTTTTGATTGGGCTTATTTTGGTTTGGTTTTTTACTTTGGTTGTAGAAACAAGGCATTACACAACTTTTCGTAAAAAGCTTTCTCAGTTACAAAGCCTCGCACAGCAAAAAGTACTATTTAAAATAAAATTTCGAGACATAAGACCGCACCAAAATTCCGAAAACTCTTTACGCTGCTTGAACGAATTACAAAGATTTCCATTTCCGATGGGTAGTAAAAGTGAGATGTGAATGTGCGAATACAAATGATGGATGCTGCTTGCGTGAAACCAATCGAGTGCGAGCCATTTGAGAAAATCACTTTGTTTATTTAGTTGTTCGTCCAAATTGAAAGGTTTCAGTTCACAACTGCCGCAACCGCAGCTTCAAATACTTTACTGGCACTTGCCCTCAACCACAACGGCAACAATAACAACAGAAACAGCAACAACAACTACAACAATAATAATATTCACTTAATTTCAATAATAGCAACGCAGGATACGAAGGATGCGTATCATTTGATTTTTATGTAAACAAAGTCGGTTGTCGTTTATAAGGATAAAATCGCTCTCATAGGAACGACAGAAAAAAAAAAAAGAAAAGAAGGAAACCCCTCAAGGGTGAGCTTAAAAATTTTGACGACGACGACAACGATGATGATGAATGAACTTATCAAGTATTCATCCCTTAAAAGGTTGTTTTTCTTGTGGTCCTGTGAAGAGATTTTGGAAAAAAAAAACAGAACTCTAAATGCTTAGATAGCTTTCAACACAATATAAAATATCACTTTCACAAAATATTCACCCCCTCTCCCGAAAGCCCACAGCCACTGCTATTTGTTTGTTTGCTAGTCCATTCCATTGCAATTGTCAACAGTTAAGCAACAAAGTTGACAACATTAAATTTGTCGTTTGTTTGTTGGTATACGTAATTAAATACCACATGTCTGAAGTGTGTTAACCCATTCTGACTTGGTTATGATAAAAACTATCACACTGTAAATAACAATAGAAAATAGAAACCGTTTGTTTTTAAGTTTTGGGCCTTTAAAGTTCTCGAGCAACAGAAAAAACCATTTTAGCTAGTGATAAGTGCCTGATCGTCACTTTTGCACAAAAGGCGGTTTTTCATAAAGTTCAGCTTCAGGGGTTAAAAAAAATATACCACCGCAGATCCTGGCATCATCTACTTTCTAGTATCTTGGGATCCTACCTCTAAGAATCTGAGCTCAAACTTCGGTTCTCATAGTTTGCATAATCAGTTCCGTCTGGCATCCGATTGCTGATTTTAAATCGTGAACACAAATACTAAATAAGTGCTATTGAAAATTCTTATTATTTTTCATTTTTAGGTGAAAATGGGTTAACGTACTGTGCAAATCTGCACCAAACGTAATAATTGTAGGTAAAAGTGTAAATGGGCTGCTTGCCTCATTTGAACTTAATTCATATTAAATGACAGTTAATCATGTTGTTATTGTCACCCGTATGCACCTTAATGGTTTGAGGGCATTTGTTTTATAATTAAGATAATCATCATTATTGGTATCCTTTGCATTAAAATCAATGCTAACGTACTTTGAAGTCCGAGCAATCGAGTGGGCGCAGCGGAATGGGGGGTGCAAATAAGGATTTGAATTGGTTTTAGGCGCTGAAAAGGTGTTTGCGTTGCTGTGGTGTTAAATGAACGCCAAGGGCCGAAACACAACCGAGGCGTATGTTTAGCAACTGCTTTTGTCACACTTATCGATATAAGTGAAGTTTTTGTTGTTATTACGGTGTTTCTGACGGGTTGCTACGTTTTACAGAAAGGTGCTGAGGTATTTTGATGTACGACGAAGCTTTGATAGTGAGGGTACGTTAATAATTTTCCAAAACTAAATGTAAACTGAACTGTGAAGCATTACTTACATGCAGAGCGTTTATATTAATATATTTTCTTGAATATGTATTTATGTATCTACAGTAGGTGTTTCAAAAAGTTGTTCCTTAAATGATTTCACGGAATTATAAGTATTCTAATTAATTTAAAGAAAATATCGACCACCAAACCCTTCTAACTGCCTTTTATTGTATCTCTTATTCGTTTGGGGTGTTAAAATATGAAGGAAGTAGGTATCCAGTTTAATTTATCACTACCATAAAGTTGATGAGTGGTAAATTCTCAAGGGAGATTTCGCAAGCACCACCAATGAATTAACCTTTAAACCGCAGTTCAAAGTACGAATTATGAAAAATTATAAAGTTGATGAGGAGAAATAACCTGACGTGGTCTGTTGACGGCATTTATTGTTTTTGTTTGACGCACGTAGTGTTGTTTTTTCAGTCCCAAAATTGTTTTGAAAAAAAGAAGCAACAACGCATATGAAACAAGTGTTTTTCGATATCAAACTAAAAAAGGGGGCTGTAGACTAAGGCCGAGGGTGCGGCTGTCAGACAGTGGTGGTAATAATTTTTGTTAAGTGCACCGCAGGGCACTTGCTACGTTTCGTTACGTTACGTTGTTACTGCTTTAGTATTAGTTAGTGTACGTACGAGCAATTATGGTTTATGTAATGTGTGTATATGTATGTGTTACAAAATGCATGAGCGTATAAAATCAACGAAAATCTGCTGATTCCAGCTCATTGCCATTTAATTTCATTTAATTCACACAAAATAAACAATCAATTTTGTTTTTGCTTGCTTAAAATATTTTTGTGTAAACAATCGGCTTGCAAGTGTATTTTGGGGTGGTAACTCTACAGTAGCTGGAAAAGGTTGTGCTGAAGTTGTTCACTTTGTTTAATTCCTTTGTGGAATTTTTCAACGCACATGGCACTTCCTGTTAAAATTTGTTAAAACCTGAGCAATAATATTTTGTGAAATTTTGCCCACAATTTTCAAATAAACATAAATACAGTGTGTCACAAAAGTATTTTGCATACAAAAATTATTCAAAATGTTCAACAAAGCGCCACCTCCTGAGTCGATATAGCCATGTCCGTCTGTCTGGCTGGCTGGCTGGGTGTGCAGGGAAATAAATTTTTTGGGGAAACTGAGCAACATAATTCAATGAAATTTGGTATTCTGCCTCCGTCATTAAAATTAGCTCGGGGGATTGAAAATGAGCGAAATCGGTCAATGAACATCCCTACCGGCCATACAAACAATATGTTCAAAACGGAATATTAAGAGCATTATTTGCGATAGCGCAAGCAAAATACACATAATTACTAGGGATAGGAAATACAAGCTCTGAACAAAAACTAGGAGAATTCGAACAAGAGGGCGTGGCACCTCTAATATAAGCAAAGGTTCAAAATGCTATACAGAAAGCGTTATTTAAAATAATCCAATCAAATTTCACTAAAACACTAAAAATAGTAAATGCAAGCTCTGACAAAAAACTTGGCGAATTCAGACAAGAGGGCGTGGAACCTCCCATACGCATAGTATTTAAAAATATACTTGAAATGCAGTGTAGGGTATTTAATTTTTAGCCAAGCCAAAGATACCACCCTTACTAGTTCTTTATAAATTTGGAGTCAATGGAACGTTAACAATGATACCACTTCGTAAAAAAATTTAAATAATGTGTTCTAATCACTTGAAAGCAAATAAATTATTTATTCATCTATTTTTATAAGGTTGCAAAAGTATTTTGCTTTTTAGAAATACATATTTAACTTTGAGATTAATTATAAAGTAAAAGAGACTTTTTTAATAATAACTATGCCATATTATCTTAACAGCTTTGCGTGGATTTCATCCGTTTACGCCATTTTCGGTCGGTGTTTTGACCCATTTTGCTTGCAGTACTTTTTTTAGCACATTTTTGTGATAAAATATGGTATTTTCTAACCTTTTTACTAGATAAGACGAAAAGTGTCCCAGGATGTGTGTTTAGGGTCATTGTCATATGAGAACAACAAATCATCTTGTGGTAAACCCATATTTAAAGTACTGGGTGCAAATTTTTTTTTGTAGAATTGGACTGTTATTCATGTCCATCCGTATTGCCACCGACAAATTTAAGTTTCCCTATTCCATGAGCGGAGAACAGCCCCAGACAAACCATCATGTAAAATTGTGCCTCTTAAGTTATTAAAATTTAGGGTTGTATTTGCCTTATGTCCATCGATCCGCTGAAAAGCAAATATTATATTATTGGATCCATTAGAAAGCATATATAATTTTAATAACTGTTTTCGGATCATGGAATGGGGAAACTTAAATTTATCGGTGGCAATACGGATTTCTACAATTCTACAAAAAAAATGTGCACCTAGTACTTAAAAAATGGGTTTACCACAAGATGATTTTTTGTTCCCATAAGACAATGACCCTAAACACATATCCTGGGATACTTTTGTATATAACCAAAGGCATTAAAAAAAAATACCATATTTTATCAAAAAAATTTACTCAAATAAGTACTACAAGAAAAATGGGTCAAAACACTAATTGAAAATGTGAAGGGATGGAATCCTCGCAAAGTTGTTAAGAGTATGTCTCTTCAAATAATGGCTACCATAGTTATTATTAAAAAAGTCTCTTTTACTTGATAAATAATCTCAAAGTAAAATATTACTAAAAAGCACAATACTTTTGTGACCTTATAAAAATAGACGAATAAATCATTTCTTTGCTTTTAAGTGATTAGAACATATTAATTTAATTTTTCTATGAAATGGTTTCATAGTTAATGTTCCATTGACTCAAAGTTTATAAAAAAAATACTACTTTTCTAAGAATGAAACGGCTAAAGGTTGAGTATAAGCTAAAATTTTTGAATATTTTTTGTATGCAAAATACTTGGCACAATTTAAACCAACGAGTCCACAAAAATAGGTACTCATTTTTATATGACGTCCTTCAAAATGATAACTCAAGAAAAAAGCATCTCTACTTAATATTAAATAACACTGGATAGGTAAGAGTCAAAAAACCCCAAGAGGTTTGTAAGTGTTTTTAGTGTATTTTTAGTGTATTTTGTTCCTGCAAACACAAACATGGTCAGGTCAGGTTTTCTGCTCACCCGGCTTAGAAGTTACAACAAAACCGGTGATATTAAAAATATTATGATTCGTTAGAAAGGTATTACAGAGTAGATTTTTTTTAAGTATTATAAAAAACAAATATTTCACCAGATGGCGCTTTACAAATTATTTAATGACGAAAATTGGATTTTATCACATTTTTACCGCATTTTCTTAAGGTTTAAGAATTTCTCGCATATAAATTTTTCGTACAATATATTTTGTTGATTACTTTAACCCATTATAGCCCAGTTATTGCAAAATGGGGTCAAAAAGACCCATAAAAACAGGGTATAATGGGTTGACATGTTCTAGAAAAATGTGATTCATTATGACCTTGGTACAGAAAGTTTCATCCAAAATGTAGTTTTAGAGAATTAGAGAAAAAGAATTTCGCTAGTTTTGAGGATTTTAGCTAAAAAAGAAGGAATTTATGCTTCATGTTAAGTAAGAGATATTATTTTTTATATACCTTGAATCAAGACGAAAAATTTGAGATTTTTGAGATCGTAATAAAATGTATACCGTATTATTCCTTGAATTTGCACATTGTAAAATTCTGAAACAATATTTTGGAAAAATCTTATTAACCTAAGGTAATAATGATTATACACAAGGAAATTTTTTTAAGACATCTTAACCCAATCCCGTCTTTTTGATTTATCGCAATGGTTAAGCAGGTGATTTTGTAACAATGCGAGTAGGAGTTTCGATGTATTTCGGTAGACACTCAGACAATTCTATATAACGGCAGTATGACTACTGTCAGAAAATAAGCAATACGCACCTTAATGTACAATTGCACAAACAAACATACATACAAATTGACATGTATATATAAGTTTATTATTTGTTCTTATTTCTTTATGTTTCTCTCTCTTTAAGTTCTGTTATATAGAATTTTTGTTACTAAGGTATAATTCTTATATTTGAAATAAAGTACAGACAGTCGTTTGAAACACTTTCTGCAAAACAACTACTCATGATTGGACCTTTTAGACAACTCAATGTTAACGTCAATAAAAGTTGAAAATAATACATTTGTTTAAATTTTTATTTTGTGCTGTAGAAATGGGCTGAGGGCACTGCACTGGAACATGAACTAAAACCTTAATTTCCAAGAGTAATCATAAGAGTGGTATAATATGATAATGCTGAAAGAGGGTGCATTAAAAATCGAATTTCTTTGTAATTACATGCTCATTTATTGTTAATCCAAGCCTTTTATTACAAAAGTATTTCATTTACTACGTAAGACATGTGTTGCAACATTTTTAAAATTCTGTTCTTTTTCTTTTTTACTTTCTTGTTGGCTGCTGTTTCGTCAACATAATCCGTTCTATTAATTGATGTCAAGGTGGTCCAACGATTTTACTTTATTTCATATATGTACTTGTGTTGTCTGCCGGCTTCTTTTTGTACAGGACATTGAATCTTTACTTGCACTAATCGTTATCCTTTTGTCGGTCTGCTTCTGTAGAAACATAAATAATAAAACACGTCCAAAAGGCAAAGGTTAAAGCAGTAGACACACAAAAGGAGGCCTGTCAAAACATTATGGCATGAGTGTGCAATTTTCCAAACAAAGAGTACAACATTGTGCTCCAAATAGCATAGGGAAGTTGGCATTGTTGTTAATAGGGGAGTGCGCTTAGGCCTTTCAAAATACAAATAAACAAAGGATCAGCAGTTAAGGGTAAGAAATTCTGCCAGAAAACACTTACTCGAATTGGATATTATGGATATTGGATATTTTAAGTTTCAATTGTAAATTGCTCCAACAAGACGTATACATTATTGAGTTTTAAGCTTTAACTCGGATAAAATAATTAAGTCTCGTTGTTGGTTTAAGTATTTAAATGCGCAGAAATCATTGAAAGTCACATACGTACATGCATAAGTATGTACATGTAGGTATGACAAGCATCTCAAACTTAATTATAGCATTTATGCAAAACCGTTTAAAGATTCAGAAACAAAAATGACAACAACATCAACGAATACAAAATATTCGTAGAAAAAGAAGGCAAAATATAAAACCAAAACAATGAAAATCCAGCTCAAGTGTTTAATCTTAAGCTGCGAGATTTTTGTACCAACGCTATTTCCAAACTATTTGGACTGACTGGATTTACATATCAGAGAAATCACTTGACGTAGTTGGCATTCACAATCACCGATGACTATGGCTACTGTTTAGTACAGAGTTGCCAGCTAAACAACACTCCAGTGGAAATATTAATTAAAAGTCACTGGTTATGAGACAAACTGGTTGCAGGCACTGTCCACTGGACACAAGTGGCAATAATTATGGAAAATCTTCATGAAGTATGCGCTGTTACAAAAGACTGCTGCTTTAAATAAAAACAACTATTTGAAAAAAATATCCCATGAGGAAAAACCGGTGGGGAAACTTAGACTTTGTTAATTGTATGTATTAAGAATGTTAAGTGGAGCAGTTTTAAGCAAGAATAACTCAGAATACTGACGTGAAAGAAAAAAACCAACTTTATATCCTATTCTCACTTGCCTGGTTAACCAGCCTAAAATCAGAAAATCTTGATAATCACAGAACCACGTTCACACCTTCAACATGGATGAGTCATCTATCATTTCAATGACACCTTTTTGGCGTTTACCAAATCACGACACTATTTTCACTTTCTTCAAATATATTTTTGTATACATATTTCGTTATTTAAATTTTTTTAAAAACAATTGAGACGAACACATTTTTGATTTTAGCTTTAATTTGCTTTTTATTAAAAATGTTTTATTTGTTTACATTTTGCATTTGTCAAAAGAAAGAGAAATTTCCTAATTTCCCTGGGATTTTTTGAATTTGGAGATGCCACCTGCCGATTTTTTGGGTTAAATGATCTAATTATTAAAAAACTAGCTAATCTTTTCCATACAAATCGAAAAGCTTTTTATATGGAAAACTATCCTGGTTAGTGCTTAATCAGCATTCATCTGGTTAACCAGGCAAGTGAGAATAGGGTATTAGATACGTAATTAGGAGATCCCATTTCACCATAAACGTCTATAAATTCCGAGAACGGAAAACCATATTTGGACTGTACGGGGTGCGGGGGTTAAAAAAAAACGGACCACCGCAGCTCCTGGCCTCATTTACTTTCTTGTTGCTTGGGGTCCCACTCAGTTTAAGGTACTGATATTTTGCGTACTTAAGCCCGTCTGTAGCCTACTCTAGAGGCATTCGAGCATTTCGAACAAAAAAATTTCAAAAATTGCTTTCCACAAAACCTAACTTAAGTCGATTTAAGTAAATGGTTTTGTTCTTCACATAAATCTTAAGTCTAGATAAGAAACAGTTTTAGCGACAAAGGCACTTCTTTCGAAATGAGTTAGTTTTCCTATGGAAAGAAACTAAATTTTTTCAATCCAAAACATTTGACAAAAACACCTTATTTGTTCTTATGATCAAATTTATTAAATATTAATGACCTAACTGCAAAATATATGTTCCAATTCCTACACAAGAAGAATGCTTCTCAATTCTGCAAATCAGTTTTTTATCTCTTCTGAAATGTTGCCAGGTTGTTTTATCAAAATCCCACAGATATGTATCGATCTATATCTATCTGTCACTCTATTTTGATTTCCATTTAGGGAGTTCAGCAAGTGAGTGTATTCATAAATAATTACGAGTTTGCATTGTATTTTTATTATTTTTATTTAACTGTCAAGTGGTCAGTCAGTCCCAGCCAAGAAGGCATAGGCACAGAAAAACGGTAGCTCATAAAATTAACATAAATTGCACTTCAAATGCTATGGATGAAAGCAGAAGATGTCGAGGAGTCAGAGGTAGTTGCCTTTTGTAAAAAGGAAAGGGCCTCTGTCTTCTCAACTCAGCTTACAATCAGTAGCTTATTTGCTAATGGTTATTAATTTTAATATTTTATTATTTGAGGTTCGAGATATTCATCATTTGTATAAATAATGATGAGGCTAAATAGGCGTTTGCGTATGAGTGTGTATGACAAAGGCCACACAGACAGGCATAGGCATACGAGCATCACATAGAGATTGTCGGTCAGGCGTTCAGAAATCAAATAAAACTAATCCTATCTCTAAAGTGATTGAGCTAAGTTGAGCTGAACTGACCGAATCGAATTCAATCGACGTTTTTTATACTGCGATGCGATCGATCCTACGCTTTGACTTCAAGCTCAAGGCAAATATTTGCTTTATTAAAAATCTTTATATTACAATAACTTTGTTTTCTTTCATTGCTACCATAAAATATTTTCCCATCCTCAAACAAAAGAGAATCTGAAGAAAAGGAATGATGCACATACACACGTACATATGTGCGTGCGGGATTTCGTTAAGTAAATATTTATTTTTGTCTTAAGAATTACATTGATAAACATATTTTTCTAAATTTACTTCAGGAGACGAGGTACAAGAAGATTGGAAACGAGCATCTGAAATTCTCACAGGCCTAATTACTTTGATTTTATTCACAAAATTAAATTAAATTAACAATTCCGAATATTTTTACATACCAATGGTATTTCACTTCGAATACATAGGAAATTAGACAATTTGCCTAAAGAACACCGTAAAGAAATGTACGATTAGTACCTACCAGTGTTTGACGCTTATGTGCTGTACAAATTGAGCTGCAATGATTGAGATTATTGTATGTGTGTAGGTATGTACTCGTAATATGTTTGGGACAGGCAAGAAAAGTTGCACAATCAAGATTTTGGTCTTGAGTGATGCTTAAAAAGATTTGTTGATTCCGCTTTTATAACTTAATTAATATGCAATTATGTATGTATGTATATTAAATTAAAAGAAATTTTACTATCTGCTCCTAATAAGTCTACTTGCTTGACACTTTTATGGAGTCTCAAAATCAAATTCGCAACAATTATTTTATTAGAAATATCATTTCATGGTAAAATTGAATTTTTTTGAGAAAGACTTTTCCTTTTTTCTCTTTTACCAACTAACTCGATTGTGAATGAAAAATTTCAATGTGAAAAGATCGCTCTTAACGTTCCACATCTCTCCAAAAGTACACTTTTTAGACGCAACAAATAACCGATTTATTATAAGCGATTCATATTTTTACATGGATTTTTGGTATATTGTTCTGTAAAAATATGACTCGATTATTTGAAATCGGTTATTTGACCGATATAATTTTTGGGAATAAATATAATCAATTCCACGCTATCAAGCAAACTTTTCGTAAAAACAAAACCCTATTTTATTGATTACTGACAGAATACTAGCCAAAACATATTATGATATTACTTTTGTCTCTATAAGAATTTTGAAAATTAAGTATAAAAATAAATATTAAACGCAAGGTAAAATTTTCATTGGAAAATGCGCCGAACTAAAGTTGAACGTAGAGGTATGGTTCCTTGGGCAAATATTCATAGAATTGAATGAACTTTCACATGGGGGGGTAGCCGATAAAATTTCGTCCATACAATTTGGCCCACCCTAATATACATATTGCACATATATACATATACAAGTATATATATGTACGTATATACATATATATGTGTACATAACATGTATATAAACACCGATACATACTCAAAAATCGTTAAAAAAACTAAAATGTCGAACAAAAAAACGGGTGGACGTTCGATTTCGCGGTTCGCGGATTTAGATACTAGAAGGCTCCCCTAACATTATCCCTGAAAAAATCGCGGGTGGCACTTCAAAAAGTTAAAATTTTTTCCTAGGGACTTTAACGTCCTGAGTCCGAATCCGGTCCGTTTTTTTCCAGAACGTCTGAGAAAAAATATTTCAAGGTCATATGGAGGTCATGTGTCGTTTGGTAATAAATTCGCTAAAATTCTGAAACTAATTTTTTATTATAGAGATCTTGGTCCTTAAAAAGAATATGTGATCAAAAAGGGTATCTCGGGCCTAGTTTCGGAGACATAGCCATCGGAAGATCCGAATATATCTTCTATGAAAACCGCTATAAGTTGGGAACCCCTGTATGGATTTGTAAAATATTGGTGTCATATGAAATGTATTTTGACAGCCTATAAAAATGTAACGTTCATATTTTCAATTGGATTCATAGTTTTCGAGATATATTTTTTTTTTAAATTTTGTAAAATAAATCAACAACACCTACAACAACAACAACAAAATACCTTTCATATGACACCAATATTTTCGAAATCCATCCTGGGGTTTCCAACTTATAGCGGTTTTCATAGAAGATATATCAGGATCTTCCAAAGGCTATGTCTCTGAAACTAGGTTCGAGGTACCCTTTTTGATCACATATTCTTTTTAAGACCTAAGAGCTCAATGATTAAAAATTAGCTTCAGAATTTTAGCGAATTTACCACTAAACGACACATGAACCCCATTTTGACCTCCATATGACCTTGAAATCTTTTTTCTCAGACGTTCTGAAAAAAAAAACGGACCCGGGATTTGGATTCAGGACGTCAAAGTCCTTAGGAAACACATAGTCTGGTCAAAACGCCATGAAATTTTTTTTTTTTGTAAGCCTGTGTAACCAGCGTCCCCAAAAACTTTCGAGTAACTTTTTGTTGGATTTGGGTGGATATATATGCAAATCATCCGTTATTTTGAATCTGCCTTTTGTTTTTTTAAAATGCAACATCAGATTCGTTATCAACGACCCCTTAAAACTCCATGAAAAAACTTTCATCTCGAAAATATATTAATTTCGACTTTTGGCCAGCTTTGCAGGATTTGAACTAGAGTGCGTTGGGTCAAAAATTATAGAAATAAAATATGATTTTTATAAAAAAATTATTACGGTCATTCTTTGAGTTTGATATACACAAAATTTTCCAGTTTCACAGCTCACTTATACTAGTAATAAATATAAAAAAAAAATCATTAGAGGTAAGTTTAAAATTTAAGTATCAGCAGAAGACTACGTCAGCGCATAACCCTATCCCAGTCCTCTATATCTTTCAATTTCTATTCCTATCTTATATTTATTTAAAAATATGTGGTTACATAAAACCGAAGTGGTCTGAAGATGACTTTATACTAATACAAGTACAAATTTTTGATTACAATTCAATTTTTTGTGTTATTTTTTACAATTTCAAGTTCTATCGGGCTTAAAAAACACCCTTTATATAGGCGACTTTAAATTGAGTTGTGAAAAAAATAATATAAATGCTTCTTCAAAACAAAGGAATTTTTTCAAAAATCTGAGTATATTAAATTTCCCAGTTCAAGAAGCTCAAAAGAACAGAAAGCAGCAAAATTTAACTTTTTCGCTAGAAGCAGAAAAACTTTTCTCATCAGCACATTCCTCACTTCAAACGATTGAAACATTGTAATCAATTAAATTTCATGCCTGTCTGGCATTAATCCAAGCGAGCGAACTCGTACCTACGTTCATACTTTGCCCAACAAAAGTTGAAAGCAACGTTACAGATTTTACGGTGAACGTAGTAAAATATGTCACCGAAAATTTAGTTATGGTCCCCTTTTTGTTGACCTACGAAACACAACACAAGAATCTAATTATAGACATAAGAGTTGGCGTTCAGTTTGGTTAGTTGGTTAGCTGATGGGCTGGTTAGTTGGTAGGCTAACTGGTTAGTTAGTTGATTAAGTGGTTTATGGCAACACTTACACTTACTGAGAACGTTAGTTATTTTGATAGTCGTGGAAATTAAAAAAAGTAAGTTTTCTCTTTGATACTCGTATGTTGAGGGCTTTTAATTAGTTCTTTTCAAGTGTTTACTAAAGACCAACATGAACTGACGGCATTTTAAAAAAGTGTGTGCCAAACGTTTGCCAAAAAAACAAAAAAACTAGAAAGGGTTAGTGCTACCTATGGCTTGGCCAAAAATTAAATACCCTACACCGCACAGTGCGAAATTTTCAGAGTCTACCGGAACTTAATTCATATCTCAGCACATAAAGCAGTTATCGTTATGAAACTTGTATGTATGTATTCTCCTTTAACTCCTAGGAGGAGCATAGGGCCAATATGAAATCTCTCCATTTGTCACGATCCCTTGCGATGACTTTGATCTCTTACCACGATTTTCCCGATTCTTGGAATTCCTTTTCCAACGACCTTTTCCAGTTGGTTTTGGGTCTACCACGTCCTCTACTGCCTTGTGCATTCCACTCAAGGGCCTGGCGACAAACTTCGCTGTGTGGTTGCCGGAGAGTGTGACCAATCCATCCCCATTTGCGCAGCTTGATCTCGTTTGCTATAGCCTTCTGTTTGCATTTTTGATGTAGCTCGGCATTTGATATAGTGCGAGGCCACCAAACCTTTAGTATACGTCTTAAGCATTTGTTGACGAATACTTGCAGCTTGTTCGTTAGTTGTTCAGTAACAAGCCATGTTTCGCACCCATATAACAAAACCGATTTCACATTCGAATCAAAAATGCGCACTCTCGTTTTGGTGGATATAACGGATGAAGAAACTTAATACTTGGATATATATTTAGTTGGCAAAACACCATGCTAAAATTAAGGGGGATCAAACAAGGAGTTATTATAGCTCCCATATATGGAATTGCTTAAAACGTTGTATTTCTGCTCCTCTACCAGATATCGCCATGAAACTTGATAGATATAACATTTTCTTATCAAAACACCATAAAAAATGAAGGGGGTAAGACAAAGGGCATTTGTTGTTTCTTGCATTTTTATTCAGAAATGCTTCTAAATTTCGAGAGGGTTCCCTGTACCTTTTTTGTGTATTATAAACTAGCGTGCGAATAGTTACCTTAAAACTATGGAGAGTGTCAAATGTTAGTGTTGCTGAGCCTATTTTTTCCAAAACAAAACCAACGATGGCGTCCGATGTCGGTTTTTTATGAAATTTCGGTGTTATATGAAATTTCGACAGATGTTTTGTGTTTCCAGTAGAGGATAAACCTACCTTTCAAATTTTGTACGTTTCAAAATGGCGATTTGCGGTAACACCTTTTAAAGTATCCAATGAAGTTGAAAATGTAAATCTTATGAAGTTCTTAAAAAGCACAATTTTCACAAACAAATCACACACGAGTAAGAAAAGATTCTGCAATTATTTGAATGCCAATAAGTGACAATTTTATTAAAAAATAAATGTAAAAATTTTCGCGGCCTACCGACTTACCGTTTTTATGTACCAATCTATAAACTAAAACAAATCGAAAAGATTTCTATAGTCAAAAAGTATGAATGAATAAGTAATGCAAGTTTCAGGTGCATTTTGCAGTTGTTTCGCAGGGTTGTTCACCAAACTGAGTGTGAGGTTTTTGAGGTGGGATATTAAGCTACTGAAATAACGAATAATCTGATGCGTTTTATGTATTACAAAAATTAAATAAAGTTCCGCTAAACCTCCCAAATTTCGCACTGTGCACCGCAGAGTTTTAAAAATTTTGAATTTATCTTTTTTCTTTTTGCCATATTTGGTAGCGTTATCTCAAATAATCTTTCATTATGGCATTTGGAGATTATTCTTATATCTTTTATTTGTAATTTTTTGACGAATTGTGAAACAAAAATATGGTCTAAAAATTTACTGTTACTGTTTACTTATGTTTAAGCACAATACGTTGTATTAATCAAAAACTGATTACTGAAATCTTGTACGCTAGGGCATGGCAGTCATTTACGCCCACTATTTTCTTAAAGTGTCTGAAATACATTGTAGAATGCAATTTCCAAGAAGCACACTATGGTTTCAATGATCATTTTTTGAGACAGAAGCCCAAAGTTTGAAAAATTTAATTTGATTAAATTTTTTCTTGTTTAATCATAAAGGTCACATAGCAAAGATAACAAAACCAGATATGTATTTTAATAGTTTTTGTCATTGCACTGTAAATTGATACAGAGCTGAACTTGAACTTAAATTTAATTTACATTTCGTTGGGTTTATTCAAAATGAGTGGGAGCATTTTTTTAGTAAAATTTTGCGATTTTGTGTTGCAAACTTTCTTAAGCTGAAACTAACAAAGTTTACCGGAGTTTACCTTAATCTTATGCATTTGACATGATCAGAGTTTTCTGAATGCAGTTGTACTAACTCAAATTTAAAATCTGACAGTAAAAATTTTGAATTCAAATTCAAATTTCCATAGTTTTGTCCACAAAATGTGGTTAATGAAACCATAGTGGAGCAGAGTGATAAAATTCCTTTTATTTTTTGTATGTTCAGAACAATTTTGTCACGGAGGATAAGGTCTCTTTTCTAGTTTAATAGTACAAACTATTAGTTTCTTTTTATTTTGAAATGTGTAAATACTTCCATTTAGATAACACGGGATAAAATCATGTATTACCTATTAAAAAATAAAAAATAAGCCCGGAGAGTCCACCGAAGTATGAGTGTTTTCACTGCACCTACATACATATGTGTGTGCATACTCGTATATCCATAGCACGTTGGTTTTTCATACGGATTTTCCTATTAATTATGTTAATATTATGATTTCGAAGAATAATAAATAATATTTTATAAATTGCTTAATATAAACATGCATACACTTGCCGCCAATTATATGTATATTTGAATACCGACAGCAAAAACATTGGTTGAAATTACATAATTTAAATTATTTTTATGCTTGATCTGTTTGCAAAATATGCAAGTTCCACAAATAAACATTCATAAGTCCATGAACATACAAATATGTGTGTACATAAGCGTTACTGTACTGACAACAACATATTCATAATATATACACGTACACATGTATGTATGGTATAGTAAAGTTTACTCGAATCAGCGCATAATTCCAATCTACTGATATGGGAAAATTCAGCTCTTGCTATTAACTTTTAGAGTATTTTAATTATTGAAAAAACTAAAGCAAACAGAAAGTCACGTTTTTTCAAGCACCCACTCTCGTTGCCCCCTCAGCCACCTCTGGCTAAATATCCGCACATACACACTTGCATGCATGCGGCTATCAATCGCATAACTAATCTCATAATTTTACTCCATCAACCATTTAAAAATTAAATAAAAACAATAAATTTTTTCCACAATTTTCGCGAAAATACAAAAAAAATGGCGCACTAAATTTCAATAGCTCGTGGCTAAAAATGTGAAAATGCCGAATCGCTAACGCGTGTGTGTGTGTGAACATGTATGCGTTTTAACACAAAAACAACAAGAACGAAAAAACAAGAAAAACTGAAGCTGCTCTCAATTTTTAAAATTAAATAAACATAAAATTAAGCGATTTATGGCAACTCTGTCCAGGCAGGAGGATTTAACCCCTTGATGCCAATAAAAACATGCGAGACGAGAAAAAAACGCACACGTTCGCAAAATAAACAGTGACGGAAGCGTAACGCGAATGTAACGTAAGGGTAACGAAACGTAACAACACACACACACAACACAGACGCGCGAGTACATACCATATCGTTATACCAATCAACGGCTTAACGTATCAATCAAAACGACTTAAGCCTTTTTTCGGCTGTAACTCATGCTGTCGGTGCTTTTGGTTGTTGTTTTTTGTTTTTTGGTATCGTTTCCGTTTCCGAACTCTTTTTTTTCTTTTGTTTTTGTTGCTTTGCTTTTGCCCCTGGTGTATATTTGAATTTTTAAATAATTTCACTTGCGCAAAAAAAAAAAAAAAAATGGCCCTGAGGTCACGCACAGCATCAAAATGTTCTGCTTTGCGCTCTCTAAATGTAAACAAGAAATCGGTTTAAAAACTTGCACGCTCTGCAAAATGGCGATACGTCGCGCCATCGTCAACCCAGTCCACAATTAATCGAATATATTGTAGCTGACCAGCGGATTTTTGGCCGCGCAGCAAAATCGTATTACGTAGTCGGTTCATATCAGAAAAAAATTTGACGAAATCTGCCACCTTTGCTACCACGTGATGACGTGCATGAAATCCATTTAACAAATAGGCCGATAGCAGTTGATTTTTAATTAAGAACGGCGACATTTTAGGGTTGCCATTGGTACTTTTTGCGTAGAATATAGCAAAAAGAAATTGGCTGAAATACTCTCATTGCTGCATTTTTTTTTGTTTCTTAAAAGTTAAATAAAAAATTCATTGCGTACAAATTTCACCATGTCATAAAAATCATTGATTCAAGAGGCACAAGAGTTGTTTGTGTGGATCCTTTTTTACACAGTAGGCGTAAAATTTCACACAGTTTTATTAAGATAATGATAATTTACTAAAATCAACTTAAAAACCAACTGTTAAAAAATTACGCTGTGCTACTCGAAGAAAAGTTCTGGGTTCTCACATATCACATCGTGTTTGGCACTCAAAAATTATTTTTGGCGTACTCGGTTTTTCTTCATCACTCAAGGATTTCGTAGCTCAGCCATTTTTCAACGAATCTTTATGCGTTTGATTTTGATTGACAGTTAAGAGTTGTAGCTCTATTAAAAATTGGATAAAAAGTCATCGAGCTTAGGCCGATATCATGCATGATATCATCACTTTTTTCGCAAATGCCACATAGTCTTTTAAGTCAAAATCCGAATTTTAGGAATTTAATTTTTTTTTTATTTTTTACCAAAATTTCATAAAAATTCCTTTCCAGGCAAAAAACAGAAATTCAAATAGACGGTCATTTGAAGTTTTTATGACCCAAAACGTGTGAACTCAAAAGCAATTTGTTTTTCATAAATACCTACAGACAGGAAAAAATTTATATGAAGTTGTCGTGAACTCCAAGAAAAGGTGTAAAAGAGAGTAAAAGCCCGCGGACCACAGAAAAAACCCGAGCCCGCACATAGCTCTAGCTCGGATAGCCAAAACTTTCCTAAAAGATAAAAATAAAAATTTATTAAGTATTTTTATCAATAACATATTTTATTACGATAATTTCGCGCCATCGGGGACCAAGATCAGATGAAAAATGGCAGCTTCTTGGTTTAGTGAATAAACAAATGATATACATATTTGTTCTGTTAATTTATGTTAGAAGGCAGTAGCTTAGTATGTTCATTCACTAAATCCAGAATAGAGCTGTCATTATTCATTCGATCTTGGTCCACAAGGGCTTGAATTTTTTATAATAAAATTTGTTATGGATGATAATAATAAAATTTAAAATTTTTTACTTTTTCGGTCCGAAAATAGCCTTTGTATATTATAATATTATGGGGATATCCTTTTTTTAGAAGCACATAGCTTAAAAAGAAGGAACCCAATCGAAAAGTAATTAAAGTACGGCTTGTTGAGGGTAGGTTTGGCTATCAGAATTCATTGACAAAAATTAGCTCCACTGCTTCTGTAGACCTCAAAACAGTGATTTTTGCACTTTTGAGCAAGGATATCTCAGGATCCTGACGTGATAGAAAAAAAAAGTTCAGATTCGTAGCAAATCACACTGGAATGGAATACTGACTTATTATAAGTATGTAAGTATATTCAATAATTCCGATTGTTTTAAAAGTCAAATCAATGCTTTTCTTTTGTCAATCTATCTTTAACTTTATTACTTTTGACTGCAAGCGGTTCTGTGATTAAAATACAATTAATATAATTCACTCACACTGACTTCGCATAGATAAATTGTTATTTAAATAAATCTGCATACAAACTCTGGCCGCAAGGCAAATCAGACAACGCGCAGACACCTGCAACAAAGCAAATTTTTCTCATTTCCCACGACATACAACCCTAGTGGTAATGAATATCTTGTATGAACTATAAATCAGATTATATCGCCGGTGCTTACGAAGACTATCTCTTCTTTAAATGTGGACAAGAAAATCCTTTTTTCAAACTGCGGCGAAAAAGATCTTTTTTGTGCGAATGCGGACAAGAAAATCACTTTTTAAAAAATGCGGAGAAGAAAATAACTTATTACAAAATGCGGCAAAAAAATCACTTTTTACAAAATGCGGCGAAGAAAATCTCTTTCGATTAGTAATGCAAATTTTTGTCGCAAAAAGGAATAGGAAAAATTTCGCTGAAAAAATGATTTAATGTGATTTTCTTCACCGCATTTTGTAAAAAGTGATTTTCTTCGCCGCATTTTATAAAAGGTGATTTTCTTGTCCGCATATTACAAAAAAGATTTTTTTCGCCGCAATTTCAAAAAAAGATTTTCTTCGCCGCAACTTTCGGTTGGAAGATTTTCTTCGTAAGCACCGGCGATATGGGCGTGCAGATATACATAAGTTTGTTAATGGTTAACAGTATTTTCAGTTACATTTGATATATAATGCTAAACGAATTGATGGACTTTAATATTTTTATATACCCTTTGATATATTTTATATCACACTAGAATTATTCAGCATTTCTTTAAAATTGAATGCTATATATTTACTTGTATATAAAAGTTAACTAAGTTATTGAATAATACATATGTGCTTATATATATGTTATGTATCCTTTTAGAATCCGAGAAATGAATGGGGCGGAAATATATTTCGAAACAAATGAAATCTGACAGTTGTGCATCATATGCATGAGTTCTTGCGATTATTGCTTTAAAATGTCATGAAAAACTTGTCACTTTTGATGACAGGTTGGACAGAGATGTATATTTGTGAAAGCATGAATCAAATACGATGAATTGCACTGTGCATCATCATCACCATCATCATCCTCATAATCAGCATCATCATTGTCGTCACGAAGCAACTGTATGTAGTATTTTTCAATTTGCAATTAGCAGCTTTGATGCGATTGATCAAAGGTTGCCATGCCGTTGGAAGCTTTTCATTTTTTCCGATTGGTTCCTGTTGGTTGACATTTGCCAATTGGTGTACGTGCAACCAAGGACTTATAAATACCCACTTTGTGTGTTAATAAATTTGTCGCAGTATTAAAACTTAAGCATTGGTGTTGCTACATGCCTGAAGTAGCTGATTGGGCGGACCATCCTTTTTGTGTCATGCTGCCTTGGCGCGCATAGTGCATTTAATAAGCAGCAAATAAAAGAAATTCTGATATAAATTATATACATTTATTGAAAGGTTTTTTTGAGTTTTTAAAATGATTAACACGAATATTTGAATATTCGTCACATTTTTGTTTTTAGTTGATAACACACTCTGGTTTTGTCGGTGAAGATCGTGAATTGATCGAAAATATGTTAATCTTTTAACGGCACTGGACATCTCTATAGGTGCACTTTCTTAAACATCATCTAGATCAATTAGCAAACCGAATATCAATAGAATTTGATGAACGATTTCGAGCGATTTCAACAGGTTTCAGCGGAACCACTGAATTTCCCGTAACCGAATTAAGAATGCTCTGCTTCCCGTCAGACCATATTTTGAGTTAGAACAGTGTTATTATTATAATTTTAATTATTATTATAATAAATTACACAGGCACCCAAAAAAGAAGTGGAATGAACTTTTAATTTCTTGTATGCAGGATAACGCTTTTTAACACTGAATCGGACTACATCCATGAAGTTGGAGAAAATGCTGTTTTCAGGCTTTTAGAATAGGAGTCTTACTTTCCGAGTTATGATCTTTTAAAGAAAAGGTATATGAGCCCCATACAAAGGATAAGTAACTTCTTTTATCTCAGAGCCTTTCTTAATTAGTACTAACACATTTCATACACAGAATCAGACTTCAACTCATTTTGAGTGTTTTAGGTCATAAATCGGTTTTTCGATACTATTGTTATTTCGTCCATTGTATGGGGGCTGAAATACTTTCTCCTCAAAGGATCATAACCCGGAAAGTAAGTGCCCTATTTGAAAAGTTTGAAGGTATATATTGATAAGATAGAGTGTGGCTTTTGGCATTAAAAAAAAAATGTTACCGTTTCTTTCTACAAGTAGCTACGCCAGTGCCGCAAAATCCAAATATCCAGGCCAAAAGTCCAAGAAAAAACTTTAATTCCGGGAAATTTCGCTAAAATATTTTGAAAGCCAAATGTCCAGGATATTACTAACCGAGCAAATAAAATACAGCATACAAAGGTCAGAGCATAGAAAACTGTTTGATATCAGAAATTGTGATTAAAGTTATGCCATATTCAAATCGTTGGACAAGTTTTGTTTATAATTTTAAATATTTTTTCGGATACAACCCTTTAACTCTGTTCTTTTCTGAATATTTTGGTGTATCGCTAACTATCATAAAAGAAAAAAATAACGGTAAAAATGGCGTATTCCAAAAAAATTTAAATTTCTATCATGTATGCTACAGAGCGAAAAAAAAGTTACTTGGTTGGCATGATTTGATAGCTTGAAGTGTTGTTAACCTTCTTACTTTGGAAGGAAGAAAATTTTTTGTCTTTCGAAAATAAATAACTTTTTTGATAAAAATTGGTTGGTGTACATGAAATTTTTATACTCTTATTTTACTAAATTTAAACATTATCTGTTGAAAAATGTAAGAGTTATGATCAAAATTCATTTTAGGTCATATGGGAGGTGGGCGTATTTGATTTTTGACCACGCCCATTTTTTGTGAATATAATAAGTTATTTGTACACTCTTATTTTACCAAATCTTAATAATTTCTGATTAGAAATGTAAGAGCTAAGATCCTAATTGTTTTTAGGTTATAAGGAAGGTGGGCGTGTCCATCAGTCAATTTCGCCAAAATTTACACATATTTTAAGAATAACGTCCGCCTAGTTTGAAAATTCAAGTGTTATTTGTTCGACTTATGACTAATAAATTGGGATTTTGCCGCACTGTGTGTCATAAGCCTGAAAACAGCGTTTTTTTCTACTTCAAGCAGGGATATCTCGAAATTATGCATTTATATTGACAATTCTTAGGATGCAGTCTGATTCAGCGTCAAAATGAACATAACACTGCATACAAGAAATAAAAAGTTTATTCCACTTTTTTTGTGTGCCAGTGCTATTAATTTATAAAAATCAAATCTGATGCATCCACTGATTTTGACTAAACTTATAATTAATTTGCGAGTATACTATATCTACTCTAAGCAACACAAAAAAAAAAAAAAAAAAACATTTTATACTACAACTCGAACCATAATAAACACAAAATGCTGATGAATGAACCACAAACTTCACAGAAATCAACTGTTGATTTAACAATTTTGTTTTGTTACTTGTTGGGCTTACGAAAATATTTAGATATCTATTACAGTGGGAGTAGGAGCGTCTGTTTGGGGAAAAGTTGTACGTACATCAAATTGGTATCATACCCATGAAATTGTTTACTCAGGGCTAACTGTGCTAATGCACAGCAATGTTTGCAACAGTAACTACCGATTTAAGAAAAAGGTTAAAACAAAAATATTGAAAATTTCCACTTCTATTTGACCCAGCCCCCACCCTCCGTTGTCTTTATTTGCTGCAAATACTACACAAATAATTAAAACTCAATTTTGTAATTTCCGCTCAAACGCTTGCGAAGAAAACTTTGCGTAAGAAAAGTTGTCGGGGCGACAACCAAGTGGAAAAAGTTTCCGTGCTAGCAACGACGTCAAACGGAAGGAGCAAAGTCATAAAACAGAAGAAAAAAAGAAAAAGAATAATAAAAGGAAACAAAATGGCTGCAAAAATTAATTTCAATTATAATAAACCGCCTAATTAGACATAAAATGCGAAGCAAAAGAAGAAAGAATACGACCATTGAAATAGGTAAAACGTTACTTTGTTATCAAACAAAAGAAATCTGCTTCCTTATGGCAGGAAAACCAAACGAAACCAAGGGATATATTGGGGAAACAACAATACAAGAACGACTTCAGCATTAAAATTACATAAGATTGTACAATGCTACATTTAGGATGGGTCCGGACCTTCGGCTTCAGATTTTAAGGTGCCGAAAATATTGTATTTAAGCAAACATTCTCCCTATCATTTATTAATTTATTTTTGATAAAGTGTCAATCTGATCCTTAAGTGCTGCTACTGTTAGCGATAAAGAAATATGGTAACTGTCTCTATCAGCATGTTAAGCCTGGCCGTTTTTCGTTGAATCATCAAATAAGGAAAACAAAATCAGTGCCAGCAACATGGCAACTGAAAAAACTATGGCTGCATATCCGCTTCGGCAGCGATTTAGAAAAAATAACGTATACAAAATCGCAGATAAAACATGGAAACCATAAAAGCTTAAAAACACACAAAATTTTAATCACAATGCGGAGATAAAAATACACTTCACTCAGAAAAATCACAGTTACATTACATAGCATAGGTATTGAAGAGTCGTTTTCGTCAAAAGTCCATGAAAATCGTAAAGTCATTTTTGCGCAGAAAAGAGAATTGCTGGAAATATTTGATTGAAAGTAAGGAAGCTTAACTGGTATTATTACTAACATGCGTACATATATACTAGGTTCAATACGGTTATAAGATCATTCGTGAGTACTTTGTATGTACATAAATGGAAGTATTTTGGTCTTCAACCGATTTAAGTTTCAAACCTCATGCCAGCTTTCCTTTGTACTCCCTCTCGAGAGGGAGCACTTACCATAGTAAATATTTTATGAATGGAAACTCAATTTCCAACAGAGATACAACACCCACTTAGCGAATTTTTGTCATATAGGAAACTTTAAAGTGATGAAAGAGTAAGTATGGGCTAAGATGGATAAGCTTCACCTATTTTCTGCCAGCTAATTTAAAACATGTTTGATTCCATGTCAAACCGATCAAGATTTTGTTGATGGAATCCGATTATGCCGTAAATTGGCATGAGCAATAGATTACTGCCAAATGTTTTTTAAAAATTTAAAAAAATTAAGGAGATATGGGACTTTGAAATTTTAAGCTTTTTCTTAAGAAGCTGTAACTTTAGTTGCTTTTATCCAAAAAATGGTTTTTGTATGGTTTACACTTAAAAAAATTTTTTGAGTTGAGTTTTCCAAAATACGCTATCTCCGATTTTTTTTATTTTGTGCGTAAAAAAGTTACAAGTGTAACTTACATGTCCTCCACTTTTTGGAGTGGGATCGCCAATGGCTCTCCAGAAAAACAATAAAATATAGCATCTTGCGCATTTTTCCAGTACATTTTTCTCAATTGAAAGTTCTTATAAAATAAAATCAAATTTGAGTTCAGTCAGAAAATTCAAATTCAAACAAATTGTTCTGAAAAAATGAAGATGATGCTATAATCTTTTATTTTTCTGGAGAGCCACCGGCGATCACATTTCAAAAATTGTAGGACATGTAAGTTATACTTGAAGCTTTTCTACATACAAAATAAAAAAAAGTCGAAGATGACATATTTTGGAAAACTCAATTTAAAAAGCTTTTATTAAGTGTAAGCCATGTAAAAACCATTTTTAATAGTTTCTATTTTAAAGTCTGTTTTAAGACAAATCATTTGACACGTTAAAATTGAAAATTGGATAAAAGCAACTTAAGTCATAGCTATTTAAAACAAACTAATCTTAAAATTTTAAAGTCCCAAAGACTCTGTATTTCTTTTAGATTTTGAAAAAATATTTGGCAGTAATTTTCTCCACTATGCCGCTATTGCTCCTGAATTTATATTGCGCACAATAGGAACTCAAGCAAATATTTTTTGACCAGTCTTAGGTATATACATACGGAGGAATGTTTGTATAAAATTGTTTCTCTCTCAAAACTCTTGTATATTCTTGACAGAATCTTATTTTAAACATTTTTCTGCCGTGTAGCCAACATTTTTTAATGCACAAACAAAGTTGAAAATAACACGAGTATTTTACCGCAAATCAGTAAATTGATATTTAAAAGAAATTTACAAAGTCACGAGGAGTAAAGTGTGTTCCCATTTGTTACTGCTACTTCAGAATCCCGGGGTCGATGTTATGGTAATGGTAAAGCGGAATAAAAAGAGAAAAAAGTCTTCCTATGAAAATTTAATTTGTAAAACGGATGAAAGTGTTTTTGAAGCCATAGAAAACATGGCAACTTGGCTGGGGACTCAATATTAAACGCGTTGGCAAACGACGCTTTGCAGCGACAGCGACTCATCATATCAATGCTATTTGAGAAAAAAAAGTGTCTACATAACATCACTGAAAATGTATGTAAAACATGTGTGAAATGTTTTTTTTTTTTTTTTTTAAATTTATTAAAAATGACGTTAAAAAAAAAATTTTTTCTAAAACAAAATAAAAAAATAAAAACAATTCACACTTGTTTCTTGCATGATTCTAAGCATTTTATGCCATGTGCACTTTTTTGTAAGATGCCTCCCTCTTGAGTAAAAAAGCGTTTTGCCTTTCACGGGGCTGCATTACCATGTTTCAAACGTTATATCATCGAGCTTGCTGGCCCAAAAAAGTCTTAACGTGTCTTGTCTTGAAGGTTTTTAAGAGCTCTTTCGAATGAGATCTTGTAAATTAAAAAATGTTCATTTCGTTTAAAGCACGACGACTTTTTTCTTTGAAAAACCGATAAATTTCCCCTTTTTAGGGCAGTTTTTCGTTTTTCAAGAGGTGTAAAATTTTTTTTTGTCAAAATTACAACGTAGGTTTTAAAGTTCATTAAAAAACAAACAAAATGAATGCTTTTAAGTTGCTCCAAAACAAATTTTTCAAATTGTTTGTCAACATTTTATAATTAATGCTAAAAAAAAATATTAAAAATATATTTTTGCTTTGAGCCACCTTTAAAAATGCATTTAAAAATCTGAAAAAATTTATGGGATATTCTGTCATGATGTAGAACGTGATGTCAAAGTATATCTAAGAAATTCGAAAAAAATTTTTTTTTTTTACATTAATTTTCAAATGAAAATGCGCCGAACTAAAGTTGAACGTAGAGGAATGGTTTCTTGGGCAAATATTCATAGAATTGAATGAACTTTCAGCCTAGCTTGGTGTTTTGTTTGAAAAAATTCATCCAAAAATATAAATCGTTTATTTTGAAAGTCGGTCATAATAATCGGCTATTTGACCCATATCACTTTTTTAAATATATAGCATCAATTCCACACCATCAGGTGAACTTTTTGTGTAAACAGAACCCAATTTAGTTGATAACTAACAGAATACCAGCCAAATCATATAATGACATTACTTTTGTCTTTATAAAAATTTTTAAAATTTAGTATGAAAATAAAAAAAATATTCATAAAAGGTAAAATTTTCGATCAAAAATGCGCCGAACTAAAGTTGAACGCAGAGGTATAGTTCCTTGGGCAAATATTCATAGAATTGAATGAACTTTCACAAAGGGGGGTAGCCGAGATCAGTTTTCAAATCGGCCCACCCTAATATCTATGTATATAAGTTAATATGACTGTATGTGTATTTGCAAGTCCTTCTATCGTTTATCTGCTCTCATAGTTTAAATAAATATTTTTCCTGCGCGTTCATGAAAGAAGCTCAGAAGCAGCCCTGCTTGATGGGCGGGAGAGTTAGGTTGCTTACTGTGCTGCTGTGTTAGCAACATTTTCCATATTTTATGCTAATGTTATTTGCGTTTTATGGTTTTAGCGTAACGCAGTTATTCCCCTTCTGCTCCAGCTGCACTTCGGCTCATGCCCCTTTATTCCCCATTGTTTTTTTCCGATTTCAATCGTTACTGCGGGGGTTAACTTGACAGCCCAGAATGCCCGCGCTACCGGGGGATTTTATTTTATTTTCATAAGCAAATTAAAATCTTAAAAAATCACAATACAATGATAAAATTTTCTTACATTTGTTTTTGTTGTTTTCTTGCTTTTCGCTTCAGGTCTGGTTTAAAAATCGTCGTGCAAAATGGCGGAAGCAAAAACGTGAAGAACAGGAACGTCTGCGTAAGCTGCAGGAAGAACAATGCGGCGGAACTGTTGGTAGTAGTGGCGGAAACGGTGGTGGCGGAGGTTCCGTCACGTCAGCCGCTGCGGCTGCTGCTGTTGCCGCGGTTGCGGTGGCGAATCTAAGTAAATGCTCCCCTGAGGCAGCGTATGCAAGTCAACTGCATATTAAAGCGGATCCTAACTACAGCGACGCAGAGGAGTCTTCCGATCTGGAGGTGGCATAAGCAGGTGGAACACAAGTATATTCAATTAGGTTGTTGTGGACTTTTTTTTTGTATGATTTCACGTTGTTTTTTCAAAAATCGCTGGGATTTTCCAGATTTTTGTAAATATGTATATAATTTGTAAACTAGGTACTTCAGAAACTATCGTTTGCATTACGGTTTAAGATATAGATGAGCAGAGTTTTAAAGGATCCCAAAAAGACTTTATTGTGTATGTTGCGGTGGCATTTTTTGCCTTAATTTGATACTCATACTTTCGTAATCATCCTCAGTGTAAATAAAAATTTGTTACATATTTTTACCGATTTTATTTCTCATGCCAAGTGTTGTAATTTATTGATTTAACTTTAATTAAATTTAATATGTTAATATGTAGTTTAGCTTAATTGGATATAGTCTGTAAGATTAGTTTAATCTAAATCGAAATAATTAATACAAAAAAAGAATTGATGAAAAACATTGAAAATGATCAAATGAAATAAATAAATTTAACTAATTAAAAATTGTCTATCATTTTAAGCAAATTATGTCAGTAAAATAATTAAGGCGAAACTACCATGGCCATGCTGCAGGAATAATGAATTTGGAATTTGCCATAGAACCTGTGAATCTTATCCAAATTCTAATTTTGGTATAAGTTTAACATTGCATATGGGCCTGGCTCAAAAAGTTTTTAAACATAAATGTCCAGGACTATGATCAGGTAAGAGAACGGTTTTGAATTTGTTACACCCTTTATGGCCCTGCAGGCAAACGGACTAGTTCAAGTTTAGTTTATTAACTAGTTCTCTACCAACCAGTACTAGTCCGACTTCAACGCTTTTTACATATAAGCAACTGTTCTTTTTTGTGTGTTTATTTCCTACGAAATTTGAATTGACCTCTTCTGCCATACGTTTACATCAGTCCGGGGTTAGTTGTGGTATGAAGCAGTAACCTAGAGACTAGTCTTGAACCAGTGGTTTTTCTTGATTTTTTATTTTTATTTTCTTAAAATAAATTAAATAAATTTAAATAGCATTTATAACAGCTTCACTAGTTCCGGTCTAGATCTAACCGTGAACTAGTATTTTTTGTAGACATTCTCATACTTTTACTGCAGGGGGCTGACATCTTTAGTGACTATTTTTTTAAGAGACTTATTTCTTGAATAGACCTTGATAGTTTTTTGCGCAGTTTATATCATAGCAAATTCTCAAAAAGGTGTTTCTTTAATGCCCCAAAAAGGTAATAAGGTGACTAAGGGGAAATTGTTATTTGAGTAAAAAAGTTTTTGATTCATTGCGTCCAACTTCCTCCCAATCGTTAAAATTGTATGAATTGATTCAAAAGGGTAAGAAGGCATCCTGACATGAAAAGGCGGTTGCCAGATTCGGAATTAGCATTAGTAAAATTAATAAAAAAAAAAAAAATTTTCGAGTCTCATTCAGTTTTTCCGCCTCAATTTGTTGCATTGTGCTATAAGCTTCATTTGTGTGGAATGATCTGTATTTGCAGCGGTAGGCGTGGAATATTCCAGAGCTTGCTCTTAACCAAAATTTTAGATGCTTGCAGATGTTTCTAAATGGACTAAATGAATTTTATTAGCAAACGATTTCAGTATTTCTTATAAACTGTGGCAAAGCTAATACAAGGTTGAATGTCACTGTGATTTGTTAATCTTCTCTACCATCTAAGTAAAGGTTGTCAATTTTATTTAGAAGATGTTTCAATACTAAGCTCAAGTTTCTTTGGGATATTCATTTCTGAAGTTAACATAAAAAGAATATACTTTAGACCAGTGAAATCCAACGCTATGCCCGCGGGCCCGCGGGCGCTTGTGATTTTGTGCTTAAAAGCTTTCCTTATACGTATTCATTCACAGACGAGCGTTAAATTGTGTTAGTATCTGCTGAGATTTCATGCAGCGCGGACCTGCGTCACATGCTTGCTTGATAGATTATCGTAAAAGACATTTTTTTTGTACTTTTATTTTTGTTTATAATCAAAATGTTTCCTCTTGAATGAGAGTTGCAATTTTTTTGGGCTGAAAACATTTATTATCAACCGGAATGTATGATTTGCTACCGTACTTTTGCTGTCCAAAAAAAAAAATAAATATAATATTGAACGTCATTATAACAGTTATCATGGTTTTTTGTATGAAACTCAGCATAGGGAATTGAGAAATTCCTTAAAAAAAAGTTGTTGAGAAAATGCAGCGTTATCCGTTACACAAAAATGTTCAAAACACCTCGTATGTAGTTACTTTAGCTTTTGCAAAGCAATGCCGCTCTTTTCTAGATGGGTTATTTTTTAAGGAACTAACGCCGGAGGTTTTGAAATGTTTTGGTGAAAATGCAAAGGAATGTGCTGAAATAATAAAAACAATCCCCTTGTCGCCGCAGACCGTTTTCAAGAAAATATTTCGCCACGGACATAAGTACAAAAACACATACAATTTTACTCATAGACAAAATGCGCTAGTATATAATTTGAATTTTACTGCTTTAGACCCATGTGGGGTTATGTATCTGGAAAGGTAGGTAATTATTTTGATCGTGCACGGGCTCATATTCTGATGACAAATGGCTCTTCTAAAAGAATTTAAGGTATGTATATTAGAGTGTCAAAATTTTGTATGGAAAAACCAAAAGTGTTAAAAAGTCAAGGTGCGCGCGATTTTTCTGAATCCTTGGATCCTGCTGATTACAAAAAGTGCTTTGGAACCAAAAAAAAATTGCGCTTACGCAACGAGCTTGAATGTACTTTTTAGGAATTTTTGTGTTTTTGAGTACTTTTTTTAATTTAAAAGCTATATCTATTCAACCAGATAAGGTATTTGCAAAAATTAAATTGCAATTTCTTAAGAATATTTTGAACCAAATTTTGCATTAATAATAATTAATCTACTCTTTCCCAATTTTTTTTAGAAGCACTTTAAGCTTCAAAATTTGTTAATTTTTTCAGGTGCTTGCAAATTCAAGAACCAGTTTTTTTCTTATTTTGCTCTAGCAAATTTTTTTTTTTACTTTTATTGTTTGAGGCATTAATTTATCTATCAACCGACATCAACAACTAATTCATAAACTTTACTTTACTTACTAAAAACCGTAAAGTGTAATCAAATTTGACCAGAAAAAAAACTGAAACAACAATAGTCATTTGCGATGTATGCGTTCATGAAGATTCTAAATCCGGTCTCAGAATTGCTCTACCTTATAGAGTTTTAGAGATATCCTTACCTAAAAATGCAAAAAACACCGTTTTTGCTATTTTTGAAGCTGTTGTATCAAGACATGGTAACTTTCAACATGGTATTGAAGTTAAAAGTGACAGCTTTTTTTTTTCAAAACCCAATTTAAATTGTATCGATATCTCTTTGTTCCTCCGAAATATCGTAAGCAGAAATAACAAAAAAAAAAAACAGTTTTTTGCACTTTTTCAACTTTTTAGGTTAAGATAGCTCGGTATAATTTAAATTGAATTTTAAAGAAACACGTGGCACTTTTAACCACCATATCACTTTTTGTGGTTGAAAGTAACCTTGTCTTGTAATATCACTTTAAAAAGAGCAAAAACGGCGTTTCTTATACTTTTATGTTAAAAAATCTTCTTAACCGTACAAGATACAGCAATTTGGAGACTGAATTCGGAATCAACATCAACAAATGAATAAATCGAAAATGGCTATTTTAGTTTCTTTTTGATTTATTTATTTTTTTGGTTTCCTTAGAAGATCTATGAAAACTATCTACATATTTTGCCAAAAATAACATGAAGTGCCACGGTTTCGATATTGCAAAGAATGTTGTTTTACTCAGAAGATTAGGAACTGAAAATTAATTTTTTTTTAAGTCCAATTTAATTATACTTAATTGTTTTTAGTGAGTAAAAGTATTATTAATAGCTTAGTTGTTGAAATTATTTTAAAGATAAATTAATGCATAAAAATATAAAAATTAAAAAAAAAATTCGCTAGAGCAAAATAAGAAAAAAATTGGTTCTTGAATGTGCAAACACCTCAAAAAATTAACAAATTTTGAAGTTTAAAGTGCTTCTAAAAAAAAATTGGGAAAGAGTAGATTAACTACATATTATTGATGCAGAATTTGGCTCAAAATGTTCTTAAGAAAATGCAATTTAATTTTTGCAAATACCTTACCTGGTTAAAAAGGTATAGCGTTTAAATTAAAAGAAGTACTCAAAAACTCGAAAATTCCTAAAAAAGTATCTTTAAGCTCGTTGCGGAATATCTAAACGCAATTTTTTTTTTGGTTCCAAAGCACTTTTTGTAATCAGCAGGATCCAAGGATTCAGAAAAGTCGCGCGCACCATGACTTTTTAACACTTTCGGATTTTGGACCACTCTAATGTATATGCCATGAACTTGAAAATTAGGAAAATTATGTTGATGGATCGTATGTTTACGCTAAGTTAATGTATGACGAATGGGCTCTCGGAAAATTTTCTAGCGACTTATTTTCGATCAAATACTGATTACTACAAACACCATGAGTGCAATGAAAATAAGATGCGACAATTCTCACGTTTGTTTGATCAACTTTACAGCTGTGTTGGCTGTAAAATACCACAATTAGTCGCTGTCTTAAATTTCAGTTTGACACCATATTGAATTCTCAAAATCACTGTTTGTTTTTGTATGTGCTATCGACGGAGCATACCCCAGGCACATCAGTTCTTATTGTTTTCTTTCGCTGTCTGAAAATGCTCATGGAAAGAAAATCCTGACAGAAATGGAAAACTTTCGATCCCCTCCGATAAAATGTGGACAATCGAATTGCGGTTGTGATGTGAGTGCGACACAATTTACGAACTTAATTGGTGAAAGTCTTGTAGTGGTAAAACTTACAGCAACAACAAAAATACGAAGAAAAGCAATCATTCACTGCTGCTGCTGAACGGCATATCCTTTGGTCAATGAGCATAATTTCTGATTTCATAACTTTTTGTATCAAAATTTGGGGTGGCGATAGCTGAAAACACAAAGTGATAGAGACGCCCAAATCGTTTCAGAATTGTGACTTCAATCCTTTTAGAATACATTATTGTTTGCATTGATTGTGCCGTGAAATAACAAAAGAAATGTTTTTTTTTCTTTCTATTTTAAACTAATATGTCTGACTTTTATTTTCAATACCTATGTATTCGAAACGAACAAAGCAAGATGGCTTCCACTTGTATTTTTGCTTTTTCTGTCGTACGTTTGTCCAGCATGAGCTGTTTTCAACGTTTGTTCCAAGTGACCATTGAATAATGTGAAAACTATCCCTTGAGGAAAAGTTACAACTGATTGAGATGACTGTAATTAGTTTGTTTTGTCTTTTTGAAAAGCAAATGCGGATTTTTAATTTTGTGCTTTTTTATTTAACGTGGGGATAATTCTCAGCAAAGTAAACTCCTTACACAATTCATAGGCCACAAGAAAAAATCATCTTAAGTTTTATGAATGATGTTACGAGTTGTGTTAACGGGTCGATCTTAGTTAAAAAATTGCAGAAACAAAGAGTTTCTGGCTTTCACATGTTGCATTTCAAAATAACTGACCATTTTTTGCTGCCCTGGATTATATATGATTGAATTTTTATAAAGTTGTTTGAATTTTATTTAAAATTACGCGTCCAAGTTCACTTGAACCAAAGCAATGTACAGTCCACGCGAATTATATAAAGTTCGTGAATTGAACTACGAAACGATCTTTATGTATGGGCGAAATCAAATAAGTGTCATGGTATTTATTCTTATTTCAGGATTTCATTGAATTCTAGTGCTAACGTGTGCTCCGTGCAACCATTTCATTCTCTGTTGGGTACTGCGTTGAGAATAAAAAACTAAGGAAATTTCACATAAGCAATTTGAAAGAAATGGAAGAAAAATGTTCTTGTCATCCATTGCTGCTGGAACTGCTGAATCTTTGTTATTGGATCTACGTTTACATCAGGTTCGTTGTTTGCAGTGTTGATTGTGCCACGGTCTACATGAGCATCTGCAATCTATGTACATTAGAGAGGATCAAATTTTTTTTCCACTTACTTTCATTCAGTTTCGGATTCTCCGTTAAAATCTAAGTTAAAAACTCCTTGGGACCATATATCTGCGGTGAATTTCGACTCAGCCAAAAATCGTTTGAAGTTTTGGGTTTCTTTCGCTGTTGCGAGATTGTCTTTGATAATTTATAACTTCCGAACAACTTGTTGTATTGCTATGATTTTAGCACCGTTAGAAAGGTGTTGTTGCGTAGTAAGAACGCTTTGTCTAATTTATTGAAAAAAATTATCTGGTTCAAAAGTTATGACCTTTTGAATGAAAATATATAAAAACTTTATACAAAATGTACCAAAAATTTCATCTTTTTTAAGACAAAAATATACTTTTAAATTTTTTTTATAGTGTATAAAAAGAACTATCTAGAGAGGGTCTATTCATCCAGATACGGCTAGGCATTTCAAAGTTATGACCTTTTGAATAAAAACAAATACAAACTTCATACAAAGTATATTAGAAATTTAATCTTCCAAAAACAAAAAAACCGTTATTTTTGAATTTTTTTCTATAGCTCATCAAAACGCCTTTCCAACGCAGTCCTGTTCTTTAAGATACGGCTAGCAATTCCAAAGTTATGACATTTTGAATCAAAGCATACATTTTCTCTATAATACTTGATTTTTCGAACTTTGTGCCATTATAGCACCGCTTAGTGACCCAACTTCAAAAAATCCTTTGGTGGTTTTTTTCTACTAATTAATGGTAATCGAAAGTGCTACACAAGAACTTATAAAAAAAAAAAAAAATTTTTTTTGTTCAACTTTGTTTTAAATATTTTTTCACTCAACAGTTCTCATCTGCTCTCATTCAAAATGTCATAACTTTGGAATTGCTAGCCGTATCTTAAAGAACAGGACTGCGTTGGAAAGGCGTTTTGATGAGCTATAGAAAAAAATTCAAAAATAACGGTTTTTTTGTTTTTGGAAGATTAAATTTCTAATATACTTTGTATGAAGTCTGTATTTGTTTTTATTCAAAAGGTCATAACTTTGAAATGCCTAGCCGTATCTGGATGAATAGACCCTCTCTAGATAGTTCTTTTTATACACTATAAAAAAAATTTAAAAGTATATTTTTTTTTTTAAAAAGATGAAATTTTTGGTACATTTTGTATAAAGTTTTTATATATTTTCATTCAAAAGGTCATAACTTTTGAACCAGATAATTTTTTTCAATAAATTAGACAAAGCGTTCTTACTACGCAACAACACCTTTCTAACGGTGCTAAAATCATAGCAATACAACAAGTTGTTCGGAAGTTATAAATTATCAAAGACAATCTCGCAACAGCGAAAGAAACCCAAAACTTCAAACGATTTTTGGCTGAGTCGAAATTCACCGCAGATATATGGTCCCAAGGAGTTTTTAACTTAGATTTTAACGGAGAATCCGAAACTGAATGAAAGTAAGTGGAAAAATTTGGCTTGGAACAAATTGATCCTCTCTAATGTACATATTGAGATTTCTATTGACCGTCTCTTTGCAGTAATGTTCTGCAGCAAGCTGTATTTGCATTTACGAAGGAGGAGAAGAAATGAATTTTCCAGACTTTTGCATTCAATTAAACGTGAAAGATCTAAAATGCGTTCGTTATAAATATTTGTTTATTATATTATCCAGGAATCCAACAGAACAAACTTAATGCTTGGGCTCAATATGTGTTGTTAGTCCTTAAGGTATTGTTTTCGTTATACAAATTCAAAATTATTTTGTAGGGATATACTAAGCACTTGAAATAGCTTCAAGTAACTTAATTTTTACATTTTTCAAACAATTTTGTTAAAAATTTTAAACTTCCAGTAAGATTTTGAAATGTTATTCAAAAAAGCATTTCGAAAATTAAAATTATTAAGTTGTGTCCCAAAATACAGAGTTAAATTTCTCAAGTTAGTTACCTCAGCATTGAAACGAAAAAAAGGCTTTAAGAAAAAAAAAAATTTTTTTCGTAACAACTTCA
The DNA here is from genome assembly GCA_951812925.1 of Calliopum simillimum. Lineage (NCBI taxonomy): Eukaryota > Metazoa > Arthropoda > Insecta > Diptera > Lauxaniidae > Calliopum > Calliopum simillimum. The sequence goes on from OX638369.1 coordinate 1,351,214, forward strand.
CAGGTCTCCTTAGGAGCGACAGGTTTTGTTGACTTGGACATCGGAAAACTTTATATAGAGTTGTTCCAAATCATTCCCAGATTCAACATTTTCAAACCTCTAAATGGTACCTGCTTCGCTCTTGGAGAAAAAGATACATATATATCCGTATGAAGCAATCCACGCCAAGTATACCAGCTCAAAATAATTTTTTCTCCGATTTCACTCAAATTTAGCAATATGGTAGATCCGGTGTGCCTAATACACTTTTTTCTTAAGATGCTTTCCTCTTAAGTTAAAAAAGATTTTTGCCTTCCGCGGGCGTTCAAAAGCCAAAAACTCCCATTTAGCGTCTGAATCCCATCTTGAGTCATACATCATTTTAAAGCTTATAAATTATGCTTTAATTCAAAGTACTTTTTAAAAAAAATCTTAGGGGGTTTTTTTTTAAAAAAAATTCAAAAGTGTTTGTAAGTGTAAAAAATTTTGGTGAAAAAAAATTTTTTTTCTTATATAAATGTACGTGGGCTGCTATATATATTTCTGGCCTAGGCAACACTAAGTGTTGCTAGGTACAATCTGACATTTTCATTAGAAAGTTTGACATTTTTTAGCATAAGCGTACTCAGAACGTTTTGACGCACGACCATCATTTGTGTTGTTTACAGTGACTTGAAAAAATCAATTTGGCAAAAAAATGGAATTAACTCGTGAACATTTTCGTGAGATAATTTTTCACAACTTTCGACGTGGATTATCACGACAAGAGTGCATCGATGAACTTAAATCTTTGTATGGCGATAAAGCACCATCCTATAGCACTGTGAAAAACTGGTTTAATGAATTCAATCGTGGCCGACGCTCGCTCAAAGACGAATTCCGTGAAGGTCGTCCAAAAACGGCCATTATGCCAGAGAACATTGATGCCGTGCGTGAACTGATAATGCAAGATCGTCATGTGACATACCGTGAGATAGAGGCATGCTTGGGCATTAGTTCCACTCCAATCACGGCGTGCCTTAACTCGTTTTAAATCGAACGTCGTAGCACATCAAATTTTTTTCCAGATTCTGTTTGCTTATCGTTCAAATGATGTATAAAAAAATTTTCATTCGTGACTCCTCGACTAAATTTTGAGATAATCCCTTTTCCAATTGGGGCATTTTCATATACAAAAAAAAAAAAAAAATAAAAATTTTTTGTGAGTACGTTTATGTTAAAAAATGTCGAACTTTCCAATAGAAATGTCAGATTGCACCTGGCAACACTTAGTGCTGCCTAGGCCAGAAATGTATATAGCAGCCTACGTATATAGTTTAGACTTTCTTAACATATGATATATGAAAAAAGTTTAAAATATGAAATAGCTTGCTCCTATGGGCTAAAATGTTTCCTATTGGTATGAGACTTGAATCGATAGAACCAGTTCTTTCTTTGAAACTATTTGACATTAATGAATGAGATTTATTACGTATACTTGATTAAATAGCTTACAAAAAGAAAATGGGCACGCCCTATCTCTAGAAAAAGTTTACTCAGGTGAATGAGATTCGGTATATATGGCACTGGGAAAAAATAGTAATAAAATGATTTTTTTTTAAAAACAAATTTTCTTAAATACATATTAATCATAGATCATTTCATTTGTTATAGAAAATCTCTATTTCAAATAAATAAATCGAAATCAAGGCAACTTCTCTGGCACGTTTCATATGTCTAGGTCCTAGAACCTTTGAACCTAGTCACAAAAAGTATGAAATAAAATATTTGCCATAGCTGTAAAGAAATTTCTTCATGTGCATAAAAAAGACAACAGAACGACAGATGCGCTCGATGTTGCTTTGTCGATGGTTTTGCGACAACTGAATGAAAGAGCATAAGCGTGCGTGTGAAGTCTCTCTGCACAATTGTGCTATGGTTTGCCGACCACTGGTCTAGGAACTATTTTTCGAAAATTGGTCCAAAAACAAAAAAAGTACGTTCAAATAAAATCACACGTATTCTATAAATGAATCTAAAAAATTCATGCCTTAAGCATTTTTTTCCTAAGATGCCTTGTTTTACTCTACTACCGAAAAAAGACTTACACGCATCAGTAAATTGTAAATAACTTTTGAGTCAATATCGATTAACCCAATTTTTTTTCTGGAATATAGTCCCTAGACATGTGAAGAGTACCCACATATTTTTTATAATTCTCTTAGAAGCGGACACGTTGCTTAAATTTTTATTTATTTATTTAAAATAGGGTTTTCAATAACAAATGAAAAGTTTTGGCCCAAAAAAAAAAAAAAATCATTTATTAATTTGTCTATTCCAAATATTTAAGAAAAAAAAATTCTTACAAAAACCCTAATAGTTCCTACTAAAAATAATTTTTTTTGAAATCCTTTTTTACTTTTAAATTTTTTAGTGGCTTCACTTGAGAATATTATGGCCTATTTCTTTGCCAACTTTAATTGGATTCGTACATTGTTAAAATAAATATTTTCATGAGCAATTTAACACCATTCGTTCACGGATTCGTTATTTATTTTATTTGCTCAACGACAATCCCTACAACGCAGTCACAGTTATGGTACGATTCATTTGGGTGAAAAATTGGAAAATTCGACAAAATGCGAGCCGCCTCTTTCATTTACATTTACAGCCTTTTAATTTATTGAAGGTGAAAAATGAAATGCAAATAAAACGGCACCAGTATGCAAAAAGGTGTTCATGTGAAAAATGCAATTTATGGTTTTTTATATTAAATTCCTTGTTGGACACATATTTGTAAAAGCTTTTAATTAAATTTAATGTTTAATACAACACTCTCTTTCATGATTCATTCGCCTCATTTAAATTGCATAAAAAAAACCTTCGGACAACCGTTTTTTTCGCACTACCGCGCGTTTATTTTTTCGGTCTTTTGTTACTTCGATGTTAAATTTCATTTAAAAGGAAAATTTTCAATACGAAAAAAAATGGTTTATTTAAAAGTAAATCATTTAAAATAATGGTTTGTCTACATCAGGCGAATGGTGTTTGCTTCAAGTAAGGAATGTTTAATCAAATAGCGCATATTGATTATACTTTCATTGGATTTCAACAAATTAAGGTATCTCAATTGGATGTGAACTTTTCTCAACCGAAAAACAGCAAAAATATTACAGCCACTCAGCGATCAGCATCCAAAATCTTATTTATTTATTTTTTTTTTTAATTTCTATAACATTTTTGTAGTGTAATCAATCTAAAGGAAATATTTCAGAAATCCATTTTCTATGCGCATATGTACATACATATTTTAATGTTCACGCAAATAAGTAAATAAATACAAAATAAAACATAAAAATTAATAGTTAACAAATATTTGCACTTTCACATGGACTATTAACGCTGACAAATAGTGCAAATACAACAAAAAAATACAAAGGCAATTGCCAGACGCCATGACAGTTCCACAATGAGGATCAAATTTGGTAACGACAGAGAAAGAGAGAGAGTGAGAGGGAGATAGAGGAAAAAGGGAGCAAATGAAACACGATAGCAAGCATGTCGCCAAACAAATAAATAAGCAAACAAGGCAGCACAAAATTCACAGGCCACATTTGAATATCCTCCCTGAAAAGATTCTTAAAAGTGCGTCTGTCGTCCTCGGAGCAGAAGAAAATAGTTCAGTTCGGTTGACTTCCGTCTGGTTCGAATTCAGTTTTCAGTTTTGGCAAGTGTAAACAAAATGAGGCAAACGATGGCTGTTGGATGTTGACAACGACGAAGATGTCAACCAACCATGGAAGGTAAGACTGAAACAAAAACAAAAACAACTCGGGCCAGCAACTTACGTACCGTGCCCTTTACTCGAACATACTTTCGCACGTACATACATACCTACAAAAGCACATATCTTCGAGGTGCGTCCGCTAGCCCTTTTTGTCAGTGCCAATGAGTAAATTAGAAATTGTCAGTGATTTTTGGGAGATTTCTTGTTTGTTGTCTCATCGTGTGCTTAACAAACAAATTTCCGATTTTTTTTCTTTTTTTTGGTAACTCCTAACCAATATAAGACACCGTTGTTTGCTTCTCCAAAAGTAAAATTTTTATTTGTTTTAGTTCGCATTCTGTTTCTACATATATCCTGTGAAACATCACACAAATATCGTACCACCGTGTAGGTTCTGATTTTTTTTTTCTGTCGCATGACCGTATTGAAAACAAAGAAATACATTTTTTTTTAACAATTGGAGTTCTAAGATTTTGATTAAAATTAAGACCCCATTGACCTTAGTATCGAAGAAAATATTAGCATAAAATTTCTGAAATTAAGAAATCCTAAGTAAAATAATTTCCATTCGCCAATAAACAACATAAGTATATGTATGGGTCATCCGGTGGTTCGTTTTATGTTTTTGGAACGGTGATATTATATATGTTGCCTGACGTCTACACAAATAATAATCTTCTTCTATATGCGAGTATCTATACTAAGTCCTAGACTAGAAAAGTGAGCGGTGCCACGCCCTCCAAAAAATAAATACACCATATCTCTGAAACTGTATGTATGTATGTATTCTCCTATAACTCCCAGGAATATCTCTGAAACTATTTCATGTAAATGAATTAGTAAGTTTAAAAAACCGAATTTAAGAAAAAGCTGTTTTTAGTGACTGAAAATGAATTAAATTTGGTATGTGTGTAAAGAGTGCCGGAATAATTTATGTTTGATTGAAAAGTGGCCTCCAAAATTTAAAATCCGTTGTGTCTACGAAACTTTTTTAAGACACCTCGATTAAATTTGGTTCATATCGTCCCTATACAAGTGATATGTACTAAGTCAGTTTTCCCGAGTTTTGAGTTATTTGGTATTTCTGGTTCATAATATTTAGTTTGAAAAGACCCATGTAGCCATATCTCCGTTATAAAGTGGTTATTTTCATCACAAAAGTAAAAGCAAAACACCGATTTCCATACAAAAAAACCAAAATTTAATTTTTTGAACATCAAATGTGTATGTATCTTAAAACTTGAAAAACTGATTTATACTTTTCACTTGTACAGGGACGATATGTAACATCCCAATGGGGAATGGAGCGCATTGGCATGTCATTGGAAGGAAGCGCTTCGTTCTCGCTACCAGAAATGCTCTTTGCATGCGCATCGCTCTCGCATCCAGAAATGCTCTTTGGATACTTTTTGGATGACAATAAAAAATATTTAAAAAAAAAACAAAAAAAAAAAAAAAATAAAGCTGCCTATTGCCTACCTATAGCGCAGAAAATATGCGCATCAACATCAACTCTTTAGATGCGAGAAGAACGCGCATCGCTATTGCATCTTGGGGGTGCGCATCGAAATTTTCTGTTGGGATAGATCGAGACGCACGTCGGGGTCACAAGTATGTACACAAACACACATAAACTGTCGTCAAAAATAGAGCTATGTATGGGACGTTTCATGCGTTTCACGTCAGGTGGACAAGGTCTGCGGCCAAAAATTGTGTAGAGAAGCAATAAAGATTTGGATGTCAAAAATTTCGTATTTTTAAAACCTAGAGTTGGTCAAATTTGTCCGAACTTACATATATAGTTCAGAACTATTAAGGAATTATGTCCACCTAGTTTTAGGACTCTAACGTCATTTTTTCGACTTACATATAGCCAAAATTAGGCAAAATTAAGATTTCTCCACACTGTGAAGCTTCATATTGCATTCGCTATTTTAAATTTAAAAACCTCGCAAACCCCCAAGGGTTCAGCTGCATCGCTGAAATATCACTAGACGTTCAGCAATCATAATTATACCATAGATAGTTCCGACACTGGAAAGAGATGATATGATATTTTGGATCCGAAAGTGGGTGGTGCCACGTCATTAACATTAAAATATGTTTTCAACGTTAACCCTATGAACTGATTTTGAGGAAATTTGGTTTGGAGATGGATTGGACTTTAACGAAGAATATTTAAAATTTTTTTTTTTTCAATTCATGTTTCAACCATCGAACAGAATAGAAGCTGTTCATGCAGTAAATATAACATCATTCCTATTTACGTTGTGCATTCGAGTACAAAAGTGAATTTTTCCAAAATAATAATTTCAATTCAATTATTTTAGGATAGGGGGAGAGATAAGAATAGGGAAGGGGTGGGCAAAACTACATTTACCGGGACCGCTAGTTGGCCATAAAAAGTAAAATTGATTCTTATCTTCATGATTAAAATTTATATTCATTCAATGACTCCGTTAGCAGAAATGAGAACAAAAAATCTTTCGTTCTGTATATAACCTCAAAAATAGCCGAAGACTATTGCACAGAAAATAAATGAATAATTTTTTACTCGTTTCTAACTGACCTAAAAGGATTTTAGAATTTTAGAAAACAAATATTTTCGAACAACCCCAATGTACATCCATGTATCAAGTTTCATAACGATAGCTACTTTAGGTGAAGAGGGAAAGCGTTGCGGGGGTGCAACGTCCTCACGCCCAAGATTCCTTTTTTTTTTGCAAAAACATTCATGCATGTTTAGGTATAGAAATACGTACATTTGCAGATAACCACAAAATAGTTCTCCAAAAAAGCCTCAATCATTTGTTTCCGTTTTGTAATATTCTGCAGCGTACATAGAAGGATTTTGTTTTATGGAACTGAAATACTTTAAAATTTAAATTTGATTAAATTTAAACTCAACCAACAAGTAAAAGCTTTCCACATACCGGACAGATTTCGATGAAATATAATATACTATAACATATTTTCAATAGAGATTCACCTTTCTGGCACTTGGAAGGTGAGTTTAATCCGGTAAATGTTTAATTATTTTCTAGTAACCGCAGGGGCTTCTTTACAAAATACTCCAATATGTGCAGAGATTAGGAACGATTTATTGTTGCTGACAGGGTGGTGGGAAGGCAGTAATGCCGTCCAGTATACGTTGACCAAACGATGGGTAGGTGGAACAATGTCATTATTGTTATTTCAACAAATAGATTCGGTCATCAATTATAAAATTCTGTGAGTTTGGGCATATACGAGTAAATGGAAATGTATGTATATTTATGTGTGTAAGTAGAAAAAATAGCTACGAGTAAAAGATTATTTCATTTTGCAACGCTGCAAGTAAAAATACAGAAACTTTTCAAAGTATTCTCATACGCAAACACAAGAGAGAAAAGTCTTCTCATGTATGTTTTTATAATAAATTTGTGACAATATAGTCGAAGTATTGTTGAAACAAAAAACAAAAGGAACCTTATGTTAAAGTAAATGTACAGCAATGTACCTACAAATAGGTACATACATACATACGTGCATATGTACTTACAGTATGTATCATGAAAGCATCAGCCTAACTGCAATCTGAGATTATACCCCTTTTGTTTGGCTCTCACAAAAAGGTACCCACAATGAATACAACGAGAAAACATGAACCGAAGCAATTTAAATCCTACCAAAGGCCAATTTGTATTCTCACCTCAGACAAAACGTAACGCCCTGGCAACGGCAGTCACAAGCTCATGCGAGTAAATGCCGCATAAGAGAGTAGGTATAAAGAGGGCCTGTGTAAATGAAAGAATGGCACCTACAAAACGACATGCCACGATCATAACTAAAGCAGTTCATTTTAGAATTAGAATTTTGAATTTCGTACGATATAAGCCGGGTATTATATCTTAAGTCTGGACTTAGCCAAATAACATGCAAATGCCCGCGCGGGTAAAGAGTGCACGCAGCAGGCCCAATTGTTTACAGATCAATTTGTCGGTTAATTGAAATCTTGTTTGAAAGTAATGAGTTATTCATGAATAAGATCCTTTCCGTTGCCTTCTTACCATCTACGGCTAAGAAGTTACTTGAGATTTAGAGGAAGCAGGCTGTAGGCTTAAGTGATTTTCACTGGGCCTACATGCAAATTGACCCTCGCAAAATTTGTAAAATGCTGTTCATTTGGTTGAAAAAGCAAAGCAAGAAATCTTTAAGCCATGACGTAATCAGTTATCAAAAATGCATCAGATCAGCAGCACAATATTTGCTACATTTCTTGCATACCATTGTGGTGAAAACGGCGGCTCATTGAAGCGTAAAATTTGCGTTGACAACACTTTCATAATCACATGCAACACTGCTTAGTCGGTTAATGGGACACAACCATTCATCAGGAAATTGTATAAAAGGCACTACAACGAATTGATCAAATCAGTTGCAGTTGTCAATGATAAGGCGCCTCAAAATGCGTCGTCATTTAAAAACGTTGATCGTGCTACTGCTGCTTGTATCACCTCTGGTAGGAGCAAAGAAAAAGGAGGAGGAATCCTCTGAGGAAGAAGAGGAAAAAGGTGAAAAGTACGGTGAAGATCATGAGGAAAAGAAGGAACATAAAAAGAAACACGGACATAAAGAGCACAAAGAATGGGATGAGGAAGAGAAAAAGCATCACGAGGAGGAGGACCATGAACACCATTATGGCGATAAAGGGGGCAAAAAAAAGAAGGAGCATGACGAGGAGGATAAATACGGCGAACACCACGAACATGGGGAGCATAAGAAAGGTGGCAAACACCATCATAAGAAGGGCCACAAAAAAGGTCACAAGGAGATGGAATATCATAAGAAATTCAACAAAGATGAATATTACAAAGAGAAAAAGTTTTACGATGATGAAGATAAAGGTGGTCATCACAAGAAGTATGGCAAAGAGCACAAGCACCACGAAGAAAAGGAAGGTGGACACAAGAAGGACGAAAAATATGAGTCTGGTAAAAAGAAGGACCATAAAAAACACAAGAGCCATTTTAAGAAAGGACATCACGATGAGGATCACAAGAAATATGAAAAAGAGCACAAGCACGGCGAACATCATGCGGAACATTCGGAATATGGTAAAAAGGGAGAAAAGAAGGGTGGGCACAAACATGGACACAAAAAGGAAAGCGGACATCATGGGTAAGGTAGGAAATAGAAAAAAAGGAAAATGCTTGTATACATGTAAGATTACGTCAAATATAGTATAATACATATGTCCAAAATGTGACGATGATTTTATTTTTCGGTGTATTAAGAAATTTCCGCTCGATTAGATGTAGCAATGTATGTTCGTAGTAGAATTATGATAATCCCTATGCTAACGTGTCTGAACCATATAAAGCGGTCTGATCATACTGGTAGTGCATTTGAAAAAACATCCACGATGTAAGGGAGGGATCATGTTTTCTTCCGCCATTGCTAGTTGACCTTAGATTAATCCAAACATAAAAAAAATTTCATGTACTACGGAATGATATGAAATTGCCGGTATTTTTTAGCAAATACTTATATTTTAGATTCAGTTGGACTATTGATTTCTGTGTTGTTTTTTATTTGAGCAAATGGATGGCACAAATATTCCGTTGGAATTATTTATTAACTATCAAACCGGGTTATGTGCTTGGCGGCATAGCTTAATGGCATCTTAAATGAAATGTCGTCTAGCATTCGCTTAAGACGATAGAGTTAATAAAAGCGAACAAAAATGATGCTGTGAACCAAGGGTGTCAGCGTAGAATAAAAGTGAGCCAATTTTGGCTCGCCTACAGAAACAAGAATATATCAATATTTTGCAAATCTATATATTTCTTTGTTGTTAAGAGCTTAAGACTTAGATCTTTTCTGCTCAATGAATAACTTTGTAATTCTATTAAAAGTATTATTTCCTAACATGGTTCTTTTTAAACTAGCTTTAATACATTGTAATATTTAGTTATACATCAAACCTCCTTCTGCTTCAACTAAAAGTTTAAAAACTAAATTTTTTCATCACGTCTCAAATTTCAGATAAATTGACAAATCCAAAATTACGATTTACATCAGCGCAAAAAATAGTTCAAAAATTTTTAGACGTCAGAATTTCAAAAAGAAAATGCCAAACGATGCAAAAAATATCATGAATTTCAAAACCAAAAAAATTTAAATCGGTTCGACAGACTTCTTTTTATGCCCGTTTTATATGTAGAGAAAATATACTGAAACAACCTTTAACTACATGAGTCATGAAATTATTACAGCTTTATTTTGATATCAAAAACTTAAGGATAGCAAACTTGGGTCCTTTTGAACGAAAAATTTCAATTCATTTTAGTTTCGAAAATGCTAACATACGACTAGAAATAATTGTATAACTTTTGTATAACTGCCTGTACTTAAAGAGAATTTCCCGTATTTTTTAAAATGGGTAATTTTTATAGATTTCGTTCGATGTGCTCCTTGGGAATTTCAACTTTGCTTATAAAATTTCCTATAAGAATGGACTTTGAAAAACAGATTTTTTACATGTTCTTCAATAACTCCTAAACGGTAAATTGTGTGTGTACATATCTGGCTTATCACTAATATGGCATGAAATTCCGTATAAACAAGCCGTTTTTTTGTTTTCACCGATCATGAGATATCGCAATTTGAAAATCAACATATTAGTGTGAAAAATTTTACTACGCCTGTATACTAAACCGTATTACCTTAGGGGAGATGTGTGTACCTTGGTCCGAGTGCCGTTTGCCACTCAACAGCTGCACGTGTACGATAATGTTCTTCTATGAAATTTTCCACTAATACCGGTGACTCATATTAGTAGACTTTAGACCGTCAATCTGTATGCGTGTATAAAAAGCGACAGAAAAAGTGTTTTTTGTGTGTAAAAATTTGTTTTTGGAGTAAACTACGAAACGTTTTGTGAGAAACTTACTTGAAATATTTCAGTTTTACAACATCAGGAAGGAAGCTTAGTTATTGTTTTAAGCTTTTAGTGTGTTTTAGATGTATTTTCATTGATATACATATGTTTATTTGTTTGTTTGTTTTTTTGTACTCAATATTTTTTTCTCGAAAACGGCTACAGCGATTTCAATGAAACTTGGAATAGTGTTAGATATTAGCATACAATGAAGAATGAGCTAGGTTTGAACTTTCCAAATGCTCACCAGAAGGCGTGGCACTGCCCTATATTTTAAATTTGATTTAGTCATAACTCGCAAACTATGCAAGGTATTTGAATAAAATTTGGGGAGCGGGTACTGATTAATAATACCTTGTAACAGATAAAAAGTGGACGGGATCGAAGAAGTGGCACCCCCACTTTTCAGCCTTTGAAAATTTTGATTCAATATTACTCGAAAACGACTCCAACAATTTTAATGAAAATTTAGGAGATGTTACCTCTGTAATTATTAATATGTGATACGCCGTTATATTGGAAAAACTCGTTGAAGGGCGTGGCACCGCCCACAAAAATATGAAACGGTATAAAAAGAAAACTAATAAAGCAAACATTCTGAAATTAACTGTGTGGTACGCAATTGCTAAAAGAGATCTCTGTTACGAAAGTGGGAGAAATATCGCCGTTGCGCGTGGAACCTCCCATACGAGCAAAAAACGTTAAATGCTATTTCTCGCAAATGGTACAACACATTTTGATGAAATTCGGTGCAGTTTTATGCACTTTTTGACGCTGAATCGATTTTCATCAGCAGAACTGTCATTATACCTGCAGGATTTTGAAATATCCTTGCTTGAATTTGAAGAAAACGCTTTGTTCAGTCTCATAGCGTACCTACGCGAAATTCTTTTTTATTAATAGCATCGAATAGCCACACTCTTTCTTATCAAAATATCCTTTCAGATTTTTCCAATAGGACTCTTATTTTTCGAGTTTTGATTCTTTGAAGGTAAGATATTTCAGCCCCCATACAAAAGACGAAATATTTTAGGGCATTCTATTTGAGTTTTTGATATTTTTCTATACCATTCGATTATTTCCGATTTCTTTCTTATTATTATTTTCATCGGTTTATTTATCATTTTGAAAGCATGACTATTAGAGGTGAAAAGGTACAAGATTCAAAACAAAAAATAGCTATGAATAAAAACATCGACTAAAATAATAAGACCAGATTGTTGACCGAGCAGGGATCGGTCTCCAGGTACTATGTGTTATAACTTGAGCCGAATAAAATTGGATATTTTATAAGCTACAAAATAAGCGAGTTATTTGCAAAAAGCTGCCTTTAGGCGCCATTTTTCCAATGTTGTGGCGCGAGCGGCAAAAATACGGGGTGGCAAAATTGAAATTCGGAAAGAACACATCGAAATCTATAAAAATTATACAATTTATTATAATTTATAGAACGAAATGATTGGATTATATTGCATATTTACATTATTTATTTTTGTTAACATATTTTCGATATAAATTTTTCTTCAGGACAATTTTTCTTCAACAACAAGAATCTGCCAAAAAAGCAAAATCGAGAAACTGTCTCATGTAGGGTTTTAACATTCATTGATTTATTCGCGTTTTGCTATTTGATATGGCTTATTTGATTTACTATAGTTCATAGCAACACAATTTAATTTGCATCTTATTGGACGAAATATTTTTTGTTTTTGAATAAAATAAGATGAAAATAAAAAAAAAAATTTAATCCGAACACATGACAGCTGAAATCTAATAGAATTATGGTGATGATGATTCCTGCCCCAAAATAGCCATATGTACAATAGTACGGTACGACAACAGACGTACGTATATATTCGTATGTATACGATACTACGCCCAAGAGCATAATCAACAACAACAAGGACAACAACAAATAATATTAATATCCTACTCTCTGAATAATGAACTCAATGTTGTTGTCGTGGCTGACTTTGGATACTGAGTTTCAATGATGATGATGACGATGATGTCATAAGGATTATCCAATGGTAACCATGACATACTCGCATTATTTGCTTGTTTGCACATTATTTACTCAGCTAACGGAACCGCAAATATATTCACATGCACACACGTACATATGATTGTATACATACACACATTCGGCATACACATACACAAACACATAGGATAATTATAATACACGAGTATGTTTGATCCATAAGGATATTTGGGCAGTGAGACACCATGAGGATAACAAATACTTTTGGTGGTGATTCTTGTTGTTGTTTACGACTTATTTGCACATACAGACAAAGGAAGAAAAAACACATACATACATAAATCATAATGGCATTTGATGTTTCCTGTAGTGAAATTGTGGTTTGTAGTGATTTGTTTTGTTTTTTTTGTTATATGCTTTTTTGGTGCTGGCAAACAAACTGGTAGAGATAGAAAGAACAGAAAGAAAAAGATAGAGGAAGAGAAGGAAGGTGGATTTCATTAACAGAGGGGGTGTTCAAGTATTCAATGAAGCCTATGAGTTAAAAATCTAACGACAGACTGCAAATGCAATGTTTATTAAATACATTAAATAGGGTCGAAATTAAGATTTATCTAGACACCGTCTCAGGAGTTTAAAAGACTCTTAAAAACGATATCTGCACCAAACATAATACCCAACGTTGCTTTAGAAATGAAGATTATATTCTTGCAAAAATTTTGGCGGTAAAAAATCATATATATTTTTTTTTTTGCTGAACAGAATTCGTTTTCAAAAATCAATTTGTTTACGTTTTTCAATTATAAATTCAAAATGTGTATATAAAAAAAAATGCTTGGAGTCGTTCAAAGAGTACGTGTACATTTTTTCAGAATATTTGTAACTTTTCTAGTTTTTTTTTTTGACCAATTTTTTTAAAAATTATGTAATGTATCCAATTTGCAAGAACATAATCTCTATACCTAAGCAAATCCATTCTGTGAAGAAGAAAAATTATGGGCAAAAAATATGTTGCTTTTTTTTTGCCAAAATGGGGCTTTCGGAGAAGCATTTTGCTAAAAGTGTAAATTTTTTCAGAAATTTTGAGACATTTTATAATTTCCCAATGTGCACAAAAACGGATGAGGATCCGTTTTGAATCCATTACGAGTTCATAAAGGTATAAAAAACGTAATCTGCGGTAACGGATCCATTTCGAACCCGTAACGTACATCAAAAACGAATTCAAAACGCTTTGTTTAGATAAAAAAAAAACATTTTAAAGCGCTTATTAGCGAATAAAAAAAAATTAAATTCCGCAGTACGGGCCCGTTTCGAATCCGAAACTTATGTAAAAACGAATTCAAAACGGATTTGCTTTTAAATATGTTAATGCTGTATATTTACAGAAAAAAACCGTTTTGATGCGCCTATTAGCAATTAAAAAATAATCAAAAGAAAAAAAAAGAAGAAAAATAAAGGGTAAAAATCCACCTCTGGTAGGATTCGAACCTGGGCAAATCCGTTTTGATTCCGTAAATACTTCAAATACGAACTCAAAACGGATTTGCTTTATTTAATTTTTATGATAAAAAAATATTTTTGATTTGTTTTTTTTATTGCGTATGATTTTTTGTAAACTTTTCAAACTCTGTTTGAAAAAATGTTTTTGATTCCAAATTTGAGTATATAACATTTTTTATCAAAAGAAGGGAAGAAAAACAACACAGAATACTTATAAAAAAACAACAGAAATTTGTTTAATATACAGACTTTAAATCTCAACATCAAATAAGTCTACATCAGTTAAGTAAACATCATATCGGTCAATAGCCTAGTTGTCTAACGTCTCGTGTATGAAAGAGTAATGCCCCGGGAGCCTGAGTTCGACTCCCGGCCGGGCTAGTAATTTTTTTTTTTTTTGTTATTTTGTTTTTTTTAATTAAAAATAAGCGCTTCACCCTGTTTTCTTTTTTTTTTTTATAAGCAGCATTAACATTATTAAAAGCGAATCCGTTTTGAAATCGTTTTTGATGTACGTTACAGGTTCGAAACGGATCCATAAAAGAAGAAAAAACGATTTGTTTTTTTTTTAGGAATCCTTCCCGCAAACGGATCAGTAACGGATACGTAACTGATTCCGTAACGGATAAAAAGAACGAAAATATGAACCCGTTACGGATCCGAAACAAGTCCGTTTGGCACACTGGGTTTAAATTTTTTTTTTTTTGCCAAAATTGCTAAGAATGGGAGAATCAAAATGGCTTCATTGGTTTTACTCGGAACAAAAAAGAAATGATGCAGATATCGTTTTTAAGAGTTCTTCTAAGCATTTGAGATGGTATCGGGATGACTTTTGTTTGCTTTTCCTCAAATTTGGTTACATAGTATATGGATATGTCAGTCCTCCGACCATGTTTATACATAGTTTTAAAAATGTATATGCTTATGTATTTATAATCAAGTACCAATTCACAATCCCTAAAGCTTTTCACATTTTCATTCTTTTCATCCATTAAAAAACAGTCGTCATGTGCACACGTACATACTCGCACCTACATGTGTATGTATACAAGTATTTGTACAACACTAAGAACAACGACAACAATGAGTATATGTACCTAATCCGAAATGCTATTTCTAAACATTAGCACGGAAACACATCACCCTCTTACCAACACGCCCACTCGTTCATGTGAATACACTAAATAAGGTGATCCTTAAAAAATGTCTTGTGCCACATTCAAAAAATGTTTAAGCAGCAAAAGAACCACAGTTCTGTGTGAAGGGACCGAAATTTAGACACAAAGTTTATCTAAAATAACTCTATCAATATTATAACCAAAAAAATAATTAACATATAATAAATTAATTATGAATATGACTTTGAGCGATAGTAAAAGAAAATGCCAATCCAAAAATTATTTTCAATACATCGTTAAATAAAACCCAAGCAAATTTATCGTTTAGTTTGTAAAATTTATTTATAGCCGTTTCAAAATTATCTTTATTATTCTGTATTTTTGTATGTTTGTTAAATGTTACTCATACGACATGTAGAACGCGGTTAAAATGTTTTATATTATTGAACTTAAATCACGCACCACATGTCGTATGAGTTACATTTAAAAGTGTACACACACTGAGAAGCGTATTGTAAGCTTTGCTTTTCTCTTTGTGCGACGTTCTAGTCGGTTGTTAATACATATTGAAAAAATTCAAAGTCGTGGTCCATTTCTAACAAATTAAAGTAATCTTTTACTAGATTTTGAAACGGCTTTAGCTATTGATGAACAGGTGATAATTTATCTATTTTTATTTGATATTTTGTTGTGGACCACCCCAACACTGCATGAAACCTTTAAATCCATTGTTACACTTTCATTGCGAAAACCCGTAAAACTTTCAGCAAATAGTCGAATTATGTTGCATTGTTATTGGTGTTTTTGTTGTTAATGCTACTCAAAATTGAATTAAAAACTTTTTACTGGTTTTGTTTTTAAAGGAATTTAAAGAGTTTAATACATGTACCAGTGCTTGAAAGAACCCGTTTTTTTAAATGCTCTTGGTCAGATATTTTACAAATATCAAAGGATCTGAAAAATATAGGTTTTATTGTAAATTTCAAAATGACGTACTTTAAACAACTCTCATTGCAATATAGCTTTTGGAAATGAAAATGATTTGCTTGTCCTTCTCTACAACATTGTCCTCCAATATTTCTATACCCTACACCTTACTTATATTCAGTTTGTCCTTTCGTTTGTAACGCAGAGAAGGACGCGTGGGAGGTATTGAAAAGTATATACCTTTATTTTCTTGATGAGCGTCACCTCCTGATTCGATGTAGCCATGTCCGTCTGTCTGGTCGGCTGGCTGGCTGGGCTGGGGAGTAAACTGAGAAAGATAATTCAATGAAATTCGGTACACTGCCTTCGTCGGCAAAGTAAGCTCGTGGAATATTGAGGGCCATTATTTGCGAAAACGCAAGCAAAATACACATAATTCCTAGGGATAGTAAGTACAAGCTCTGAGCAAAATCTAAGTGAGGTCGGGCAAGAGGGCGTGGCACGTTCTAGATTCCACTCAAACATATCAAAAAAAAAAAACATCCAAAAAAAAAAAAACATCCAATGAAAAACATCCAAAAAAAAAATCTAAAAAATATTGAACATTTTTTTAATGGGTATTTTTTGTTATTGGATGTATTTATTTAAAAATTTTTTTTTGTTTTTTTTTTTTGGATATTTTTGATAATCATCCACATTCCACATAAGTAAAACTTTCAAAAAGCTATACTGAAAGCGTTTTTTGAGATAAACCATTCAAATTTTACTGAAACACTAAGAACGGTAAGTGAAAGCTCTGAGAAAAAACTAGGCGAACTCGAATAAGAGGGCATGGCATATCCCATACAAGGAGAATTTATGTACTTTTGTTGTGCAAGATCTGAGCATTTTTTTCATTTGATATATTGCGAATAATTTTGAATAATATTTTGCTAAAATCTTTCTATGTCTTTGATAAAAAGGATTCATCTCAAGGTTTTTGAAAAAAGCACACTTAGTCAAATGCAATTCCAATTTTAATTTTAACATATTAAAAATAATTCATTAGTCAAGTACTTAAGTAAAATTTAAATAATGGCAAAATGGGATGTTAATCAAATATTTTACTTCATTTCATGATACCACAATTGTTCAATTTTTTTATTTAAGATAAAAGTACACAAAGAGCTTATTTTTAATCATAATAACGCTTCTGCATTAGTGAACCACCCACAGCATTAAACCATTACAATGAGAGACACTGACTTGGGCAAAAAAATAAAAAATGGAAGGCATTGACGCCGCTCATATGGCTCTTCTTTCATTTATTCCTCTATGTCATTTGCCATCCTACTGCCGAATTCAGTGGTGTATGTCCTTTGGACAGGATAATATGCGCAGGATCCCACTGTCTATGTTTCGAATCGCAAAGCATTACGCGAAAGAGAGAGAAAGAAAGAGTGTTTGTGTGGCGAAAGCCGGCAAGGTGCTTAAAAGTTAATGAGCCGGATTTCAGTTTGCCTCGTCAACGGATGAAAAATCACAATCATTTTAATTACTTTGCTTGTTTCCTCCGTTAGTTGTGTTTTAATATTTTCCTATTTTCAGTGTTTCTTTTTTATATTTTAATCTGGTCAGCTCTTCCCAAACGAACACACAAAGTGGGTGGCATTTTTTACTTTAATCTCACCTTAAGCAGCGTCTGTAGGGGGGTTCAAATGATTTAAAAAGTGATTTTAATGGGAGAGGAAAAGTTTTTGGGGCAAAATGCATTGCATAAATCCGTTTCTTCTCATTTATGTTTTCCTTAAGTAGTGGGTTTTGCAAGGTAATTTTTGGCCATAACAAAATAGACCTTGATTCTTTTATAGAGATATTTTTTTAGTGTTTTAAATATTTGTGATCTTATTCCATTTAGGTTAGACATCAAACGGACTTGAGTATGCTAAACATGAGAACCGAAAACTGATCTCAGATTTGTATAGGTAGGACTCCAAGTTAGAAGAAAGTGGATCTGCTGTCTGCTGTGGTCCGTTTAGTCCAAACATGGTTTTCATTTATGGGTATTTACGAGATTTCTTTATTACGAATCTGAACTTGATATTTTTATATCACGTCAGGAGCCTAAGTTAAAGAATGATAATAATTCTTCTCCATGGATTTTTGGAGCTAAAATTATCATAAAACAATTATTCCATTTTTCGGTTGGATTACTACTTTACGAGTAATTAACCAATACAAAAAAGAGATTTTTTCACTTCAAAAATGGTATTTACTTGATGTTTATAAAATGCAGTAACAAAAAAGGTTTACATAAACTTAAATAATTGCAGTTGGACGTAAATGGATTAGACTGAATGGACATTGATCGCGCTTTTTTTTTTCTATGTGCATACTTGGTTTGAAAAGGGCTCAAATGGATTGGAGTCGGACTTTAATTCCTGGGAGAAATTCTCTTGATGTAAATGGATTAGTTTAAAGATGTTTCCAAATCTATATTGAATGTATGGTACATAATTCTGGATCAAAATTTGGATTCAGAAAGATTGATAAATTGCGTATATTTGAAACCATTCCAATCTTTCGCAACAGTTCATATTTCCTGGGTTAAAATGCATTGATCCGATTCTGAATCCAAATCTATCCGAGAAATCTGGTACACAAATCTGAATCAGTATGGATTGTAAAAATTTTAATCCATTTCAATTCATTGCAGGCCTTACATTAAAGCCGCCAATGTTCAAATTGGTGCCGTGACATAGACCCCACGGACATAATCCCCATTTCGTGAATGGGGATTATGTCCGCCAATAATTCGGACATAGTCCCCATTTCCAAAAATTCCAATACCGTTTCCGCGAATCAGTCTATAATATATCCAACACCTAGGTTGCTAGCCACAGCAATTCTACACAAGAGTAGGGGTAAGTGGGCGGCCTGTGGCCGCAGCTCAGGATTTAAAACTCGCAAAAATCCAACAAAGGCTTCGCGGCGGCCTTCGGCTGCGGATCAGTCTATAACATCCAACACTAATTATATAAATTTTTTAAATGGATTATTGCAAAAATTTTTGTCAATCTTAATTAAATTTTGCGGACATAGCCCCCAATACCAAAATAGGGCTTATGACCGAAAAATTTTCGGACATACTTATACCCCATTTACGAAGTGGGGATTATGTCCGTTGGGATTTTGTCCGGTAACCGTTCAAATTGGTTTAAGTTTCTTATGTAATTTAAAAGAAAAATAAGTCTCAATAAATGAATTGAATTGAATTCAAACAAATTAAATCTAGAAATTAAATCAATTATGAATGCAGCAAAATTCAAAAGAAATGAGTACATTAAAAATTATCATAGAAGAATAAAGGTAATGCAGTCTTAAAACAAGGACTGCATTACCTTTAAAAAATTGAGGAGAAAGAAGGTTCAGAGATTGGTTTTCCTGTTTTGTTTTAAACTCTCATTTTGACAATCGATGAACTTTTTAAGGCATGATACAATTATTGTGTGAAATTTTTGTAATTGAATCATGCCCTACAAAGTACGATTCAATTACAATAATTTGATACAAATAAATATCATAATTGTATCATGTCCAAAAAAGTACATTTTTCGTTAGTTTTGTAACGAGTAGATGAGAACTGAACCTTTTTCCAATAACTCAACCTGATTCGAAATAGAAGATACAAAATGCAATTGGCAACGCTGATTCGAAATATAATTCTATTGTGAATGAAATTTGACAAAAACCGATTAAAACCGATTAAACTTCGGTGTTTTCTAACTCGTTACATGTCACATTTTTCGTTACTTGTCACATTTTTCGTTACATTTTTTCGTTACGTCACATTTTTCGTTAGTTTCAAAACCCGATCAATAACCGATTAAACTTCGGTATTTTGAGTAAAATGTTATCTTTCTTCTCTTCTTCTCTTCTTAAAATTGTATGTTTGTTTCATTCTTTTATGTTTTTTTGTTTTAGAGTTAAAATTGTATGTTTATGTTGTTTCTTTGTTTTGTTTTTTTGTACTTATTTCTCAAAATATCATTACGGATTTTCCAATAGGACTCTTATATTTTTTCAAAAATTATATTTCACCAAAAAAAAAAATTTGAGTTTTTGATATTTTTCCGAGTTTTTTCTTATCATTATTCTCATCGGTTTGTTTATCATTTTGAAAGAATGAAAATTGTTAATATGTTTTTTCTTCATCTTCCCCTTCCCCATCAATCAATTGAAACTAACGAAAAATGAGACGAAACAACGAAAAATGATACACAACAACGAAAATTGTTACACAGTGTTGCCACAAAAAAATTTTTTTTTTTTTCTGGCGAACAATCTCCACTTTTTCAATTTTGTGAAAACTAACAAAAACGTGTTCCGAATTTAGTATACTGTATGTTTTGCAATTTCTGTAGAATAGAGTTAGATGAGGATGTAAATCAAGTTTAAACCAAATCCTCAAAGGGGTTTATGGACAAATTCAATAAGAAATTTGGAGATTGTCGTGCTTGTTTCAATCAAGTGGAAATTGCTAGGTTTGTAATAATCAAATTGCCACACCCTTCTTCGATTAAAGTTTATTTAGAGTTTATTTTTCGTTATATATCACAAATACCACGGGAAATGTTAATCCCGACGAAGTAAGTTGGTTGAACATTTCCATGTAAGAAGAAGAAAAAGAAAACCAACAAGAAGAAAATGATGAACTGGAAGATTTTTCCATGTCAAATAGATCAAATTCCTTCATGAAGACGGCTTAGAATATGATTATTTTCATTAATGTAAATGGCAATGAAATCGCCCACTTTCTCTGCAAGATATCTTATTAAAAAAAATGCAAAACATATCGAAAATTGCCAACGAGGTCAATAAGCTTTTAGAATTAAAAATTTGAATCGACGTTTGAAGTTTCAAAAGAATAAACAAACTATTAAAAATTTTGATTCAAGCAACTAAGCAACGGCTCTCGGCTCTCGGCTCTTTTAAGAGCCACTAAAAGTTCAAAGAGATATTATTTTAAATTCAACATAAAACTACCCGGTGGCGAAACGGCACTACGATTTATCGATGACGAAGAGAGACAAAATTAGATCATAGGTGACAAACGCATTTGTTTGTCATGCATGAACTTTTAGAACAAATGTCCAAAAAATCACTGATGACTTATGCTGAATAATATCACTGAGTCGACTTGTAGCAGAGTAGCAGACAATATCAGTATGATTCCCTCATGAATAAGTCACTTATGCATATATTTCCCAGTGAGTTGTAGAGGAAAATGTCATCGTGTTTTCACTAATGATTTTGTCACAAATAAGTCAGGACCTGGAAATTTTTTTTTTTTTTTGGTTTTGCATTTGTTTTATTTAAATTTATTAATTAATATATTTCAATTTACATTAATTAAATAAACAATCTTTTAAAACATGACACTAGCAACTCGGGCTTTTGGCCCTAAATAAGAATACTTATAAATAAATGAAAATAATTAAGTCCTATCAAATATGTCATAGTATCAAAGCTGAACTTTTTGGTGGTTGTTATTCCAAAAGTAGGTATAATCTTGTGTTCCAGTAAAATTGTGCCTTGGTGAAATATTGCTCAGAAAATTTCCTATAAAAAAATTATGAATTTTTTTTTTAAATGCCCGAATATATTTGCAAAAATCTAATTTTCTCGACTTTTACCACCCGATATAAAGCACCTCAAGATTTGACTTAAACAAAACTTCATGTCTCACTTAAAAAAATTCATATTTGATACTTGGCGTAGGTCAGCCAATTATTCTATTTGATAATGCGTTTCTAATATTTTGCAAAGGGATGTGTGTGCAATTTTTCACACTTATCCATCCAATAGCAAAATTCTCGGTTATATTCTTTATAAGTAGGTCGACGACGGAAATCTATTAAATGATAAAATTCAGACATTATAATAACTATATTTAAAGAATTTTCTTAAGGACATATTAACTCACCTCAAAATGGTTAGTCTGGGTCGTATTCATTGTTAAATTAACAGTTACAAAACATATCTTTTTAATTAAAATTAATCACATTTTATAGGAAGACACGAAATTTTTTATTTATTTATTTCAATTCGCTTGACAAACTGTTGTATCCGTGACTTTTACTCGTTGATGGCGACATGTAACAGACAATGTCATGGCAGCCATACTCTTGTTATCGACTTTTAACAGACAATTTCACCGATTCGGAACATTTAAGAAGTTCAGAGACATTTAAATGACATTTTCCGGCAGAGAATACTAACTTCCGTACATCCCCACTATGAGTCATCGATGAAAAAATCATTTCGGAAAATTTAATTTCTTGATGATTCATCGATGACAATATCATATGGATGATGTCGCTCAAAAACGCCACCGGGATACAGATAACTCAAGTGCTTTTGTCACATTATAAGGCAATAATAATATAAAACATTTGCAATAAAATTTAACAGTTATTGTTTTTATTGTATTATTGTTTTTAAGAGGACATTCGCCTTTGTAGATGAAAAAAAAAAAAAAAAACTTTTTTTAATGTAGGAAATATCATTATACCTAGCACAAGTACTGGAATCACATCAAGTCTGAAAGGTAAGTTTATGCAAGATTTTTTATTCTTAAAATGAGGTGTCTAAACCTTAAAATCTCTTAAATCTAAGGAATGAGTTAATCAATTTTTGTGAATAAATAAATTTTGTCATTGTAGATGAAAGACATCCCATTATTAAAACATAAAAGGTCAATTGACCATCATTCCAAAATCAGTCATTGGACAATGATATATCGATAATCTAGCTTTATGTTTCAATGCCACTGATTAATTAGAAACTAGGAAACGTAATAGCAATATAGCAATCCATTTATAAAGTAACGAAGTCACCTCCATGAACATCATCTCAATTAAGCGATCTTCCGTTTCACTGGAAATTAGCTCAGTCCCAAAGATATTTCATACAAAAATTGTACTTTGAAACTGCCTAAAATTATGTTGATTATTAGCGCGATATCTCATGAATATTAAATGTTGTTTAAAGCTTTACCTGTTTTGTATTGTTCCACTGTTATACTCTGGACAATGGATCAACAACAATGTGGACAACTGTTGTCCACAAAATTGCAACGTAGGAAACAGTTTAATAGTTTTTGCCATTTTTGTTTCCGAACGAAATAAATAAGCAATTAAGCAATTTAACACAACAATTAATTACATTAATAAAATTTTATCAAGTTTTTTGTCTCTTTTATTGACAGAAATTCAATCGCCAAAATCGTAAAAACAACGTTTTTCGTTGAAACTAACGAAAAATGAGACGAAACAACGAAAAATGATACACAACAACGAAAATTGTTACACGATTAGTGTTGCCACAAAAAAGTTTTTTTTTCTGGCCAAAATGTTTTTTGGTTGAAATTTGAGTCACAACCTAAACTTATTTAATATAGGTTTCTATAAAATAGAGGTAAAATACAAAAATGTTCATTACTAAAAACTGCGATTTACGAGTTACCAACTTTTACGTTGAACGAATCGATATAAAAAAATTACCAATTTCAGTTTCAATTGGAAAAGATTAAAGTTTTCGCTATGGGGTCTTAGTTTCAATTCAAAAGATTAAAGTTATCGTTATCATTGAAAAATGCACTTAAATCCCCGGTTAATTGATAGGAAGAAAATGGTTTCCAATTGAAAAATACATGTAAAATACCACTATTAAAAGATCAACAATATTAAAAGTAACAAAACTTTTTAATGATGGAAAAATCTGAACAGTTTTCAATACAGCTCAATAAAGATTTAAGTCCTACTCCAAAGTGGCAAAAAGGCGTCGTCTTTCATAAAGTCCATGGAGAAAAATCCTCAGAAAACGCAAAAGGTGATTTCAATAACTTAGCTCTTCCCGGATTACTAAAGGATTTTGATTAAGATGATAACGCTGAAAAACGCTGACATACTATGTCCAGAAGAGATAATCCTTTTTCTTATTTCTAATGCCACTGGAAATTTTAAAAAAATTTAAAAATTTTACCCTGAATAACTTTATTTACAAAATTCTCCCAACATTTTTCTATAGAATTGTTTCATTTGAATTGGTTTTTCTTTTGTGTGTTTTTGTGGACACTTTATTAAGCACTAAGCATCTAAGCATCTTACAGTTTAACGATTGTTTCATTTGAATTGGTTTTTCTTTTGTGTGTTTTTGTGGACACTTTATTTAAGCACTAAGCATCTTACAGTTTAACGATTGTTTCATTTAAATTGGTTTTTCTTTTGTGTGTTTTTGTGGACACTTTATTAAGCACTAAGCATCTTACAGTTTAACGATTTTTTCATTTGAATTGTTTTTTCTTTTGTATGTTTTCGAAAATAGATTAATGAAAAAATGTCGTGGAAATCTCAGCTAATAACAAAAATAACATTTTCCTGTTAATTCTCCATTTGATGCGATGCACTGATGATGATTTTGTTAAATGGTGTTCCTCCGTATGTAGCTAATGGACGAGAAAACTACACGGCCGATTTAAGTAATTTAATTTATTAAATTGTTTGCTATGATCTGTAGGAGGTTCATAAGGGGGTGAGATGCCGCTGCGGGGGACGGGGGTTGCACAGTTGCACTCCCCATACGAAAAAAATACAAAAATTGCTATATCATACAAGCTATGATTATGAAAGTAAGTGAACATATGCATAATTTATTTGCCATCAACCATGCAAAATTTAAGGGGGATTGAACCAGAGGACATTGGGCCCCTGGGCCCCCATATGAAAAAAGAAAAAACACAAAATTCTATATCAGTGTTCCAATATCAGCTATCATTATGAAACTTGGTACATGGATTCAGCATGAAAGGATTAAACGATTAAAAGTTAACAAAATCTATACTCAAAATGCTATATTTCTACGCCTATAGTAGATATCATTATAAAACTTGGTACATAAATATATATCCTATTCACCTTGAAAAACCTGAGGGGTTGGAAGAGGACGACAGAGATGGATGGGACTTGGAACATATGTAACGGTCATCGGGAACGGGCGAACAAAGTTGCTACCGAGCCAGCAAGTAAGTATTTATATATTAATATATTTATAAACATACATACAATTTTAGCTCGTATAAGAAAAGATGAGAAGATATCTGAGATAGTATTGATAACATGATCGGGTCAAGGACACACCCATACAAAAAAGGTGATACCGAATCCGAAATTCAGCAACTTCAAAAACCCTCTTAGCCACAATTTTGTCGTAATTAAGTAAATTTTGAAGAAAATTCTCCGCCATTTTGGATCCGCAATTTTTTTTACAAAAAATATAATACCGAATCCGAAATTCAGCAACCTCAAAAACCCCCTTAGCCACAATTTTGTCGTAATTAAGTAAATTTTTAAGAAAATTCTCCGCCATTTTGGATCGGCCATTTTTTTTACAAAAAATATAATACCGAATCCGAAATTCAGCAACCTCAAAAACCCCCTTAGCCACAATTTTGTCGTAATTAAGTAAATTTTTAAGAAAATTCTCCGCCATTTTGGATCGGCCATTTTTTTTACAAAAAATATAATACCGAATCCGAAATTCAGCAACCTCAAAAACCCCCTTAGCCACAATTTTGTCGTAATTAAGTAAATTTTTAAGAAAATTCTCCGCCATTTTGGATCCGCCATTTTTTTTTTACAAAAAATATAATACCGAATCCGAAATTCAGCAACCTCAAAAACCCCCTTAGCCACAATTTTGTCGTAATTAAGTAAATTTTTAAGAAAATTCTCCGCCATTTTGGATCGGCCATTTTTTTTACAAAAAATATAATACCGAATCCGAAATTCAGCAACCTCAAAAACCCCCTTAGCCACAATTTTGTCGTAATTAAGTAAATTTTTAAGAAAATTCTCCGCCATTTTGGATCCGCCATTTTTTTTTTACAAAAAATATAATACCGAATCCGAAATTCAGCAACCTCAAAAACCCCCTTAGCCACAATTTTGTCGTAATTAAGTAAATTTTTAAGAAAATTCTCCGCCATTTTGGATCCGCCATTTTTTTTTTACAAAAAATATAATACCGAATCCGAAATTCAGCAACCTCAAAAACCCCCTTAGCCACAATTTTGTCGTAATTAAGTAAATTTTTAAGAAAATTCTCCGCCATTTTGGATCCGCCATTTTTTTTTTACAAAAAATATAATACCGAATCCGAAATTCAGCAACCTCAAAAACCCCCTTAGCCACAATTTTGTCGAAATTAAGTAAATTTTTAAGAAAATTCTGCGCCATTTTGGATCCGCCATTTTTTTTACAAAAAATATAATACCGAATCCGAAATTCAGCAACCTCAAAAACCCCCTTAGCCACAATTTTGTCGAAATTAAGTAAATTTTTAAGAAAATTCTCCGCCATTTTGGATCCGCCATTTTTTTTACAAAAAATATAATACCGAATCCGAAATTCAGCAACCTCAAAAACCCCCTTAGCCACAATTTTGTCGTAATTAAGTAAATTTTTAAGAAAATTCTCCGCCATTTTGGATCCGCCATTTTTTTTACAAAAAATATAATACCGAATCCGAAATTCAGCCCTATACAGTTTGGCCCTATGCTCCTCCTAGGAGTTAAAGGAGAATACATACATACATACATTATTATATTATTTTCTTCTTCTTCTTCTTCTTCAGTTGACATTGTAATTGACATTGTAATGTGTCAAATCCACTGAGTGGATGATGATGCCAGATGCCACCTTTGTGGGGATTTTGTTAAATTTTGTTTGTTTTTATAGTTGGGTTTTAATTAATTTTGTTTAATTGTTTTATATTATTTTAAGAATTTTAAGGCTTATAACTTGGGATGTAGTGATCAAATTGAAAAATAGTTAAAGTACAGCTTGTTCAATTTAATTTTTCCTATCAGTAATCATAAACGAAAATTAATTTTACTATTTGCTGTTTTTGTTATATAGTTTTTTGTAGACCTCAAAACAGTGATAGAAAAAAATCAAGATAATATTCGTAATAAGAAGGTCACGATTTATAATAAATTGCTATAAAAATTGAAAACGGAAAACAATGTTTAGACTGGACTGGAGTAGGGGCTTCAAAACATGAACCACCGCAGATCCTGACATCATTCACTTTCTTGTTACTTGTAGTCAGACTTGTGAGAATCTCAGCTCAGTTTTCGTTACTCATATTTTGCACTCACTCTATGAGAAAGTTCGGTAAAAATTAAAGATAAAGTTAAGAAGAATCCAATAAATTCATAAAAAAATCAGCAATTACATTCCTAATTAATACATCCTGAACAGGAAAACATACTCTTGATGAAAAATCATTGATTCATCACAATTTAATAAGAGACTCTTTATGACAAACACCACTTTCTAGACAAAATTTTGATTTGAAATTTTTGTATGGGGCGATGACACCACTGCATTCCCCATGCCCGAATTAGGTAAGAATGACCTATTTTCCGTAAGACCAATTTTTCAACTAGTACAGTGTTATTTATTGCAGTCTTTTTACAAAAGAATTGTTTCATAATTAAAATGTTTTTATTAAAAATTACTAAACTTGTCTGTACACATACGTAACTTTTTCGTTTTTTTTAATTTTTTTTGCAAAATAGAATTTAGTGCTTTTTTTGGGAAAAAACGCGTTTTTTTGCCGGATTTAGTGAGTTTTCAAATTAAAAACTTGGCAACACTGTTCAAGTCAGTGCTACCAACAAACAGATAACAGAATGAACGAAGAATGAACGAAAGAACGAAACATTAACTATTTTCAACGAAGCATTATTCCAATTCCGCCATTGCTTTTTTTACATATATATGACAAAGTACGACGCAGTTTCAGTTTCAAGTGAATTTCCAATTTTTATAAGATTCAGCCAAAAAAATATTAAAAAATCATAACTTTTATAAAGTGAAGTATCCACAAGCTAACTTTTACGCATTACACAAATTCGACATAATAAAAGGTAAGGAATATGTATTGTATGTATGTATATATTACTCCAAAAAGAGGCAAAAGTAATGTCATATAAATTATGTGCCATAATGATCGGTTATTTGGGTCGATATAATTTTTTCAACTTAATTTCAACGATTCCATATCAACACGTAAATTTTTTCATGAAAACAGAAATAAACTTTATTCATTCCTAGCAAAACATCAGCCAATTAATATTATGACATTACTTTTGCCTCGTTTTGCAGTTGCACCATTGTCATTTTGAACGGCTCACTCATACCTATTGAAAAGAAGTTAATTCAGACTGAATTTTGTTTTCTTTTCCCAAAAATTTTTGTGTGCTTTTGATTGTATTATCTAAAGTGAACAATTAATTAATTGTTAAAATATGTTTTTTTTTTTTTTTTTTTAGAAAATCGTAATTATTAATTACAATTATTACGGCGGCGGAGGTCGTGGTGGTGGTCGTGGTGGTGGTCGTGGTGGTGGTCGTGGTGGTAGTCGTGGTGGAGGTCGTGGTGGTGGTCGTGGTGGAGGTGGTCGTGGTGGTGGTAGTCGTGGTGGTGTTGTGCAGCCTGTGCCGCCGCCTGCTGTCGTACCTGCTGGCGGTGTGCGCAGTGAGAGACAGATGATTAGAAATTTGGAGAGGATGGTACTGCACATAAGGCGGGCGCTAGAAGTGGTGGGGGCGGGGGCGCCCGCGCAAAACCCTGAAAACCCCCCGCCACCTGGTAGGACAAATCAACAAATTCTAAGAAACGTCGAACAACTACTGCTCCAAGTAAGGAGAATGGTGCAAAATCGCAGAGTTGGGGAGGAGGAGGGGGAGGGGGGTGAGCTCGACATGGAGCTCGAGCTAAATAATGGCTAAAGCCCTTTATGTACATATGTGATATTTTTTATTTTTTTTTTTATTTTTGTTTATTTTTTATCTTTTAAAGTTCATTTCATTTTCATTACTTATAAAATTACAATTACAAATTACAATTACAATTATCTTTTAAAGTATAAATAAATGTGTAGAACACTTAAAACAAAAAAGAGTTATAATTTCTTTCCCTGAGCGTAACTGCTTTTGTGACCATAGTATGCATCATAAATTGAGTGAGGTAGTGATAACCAACCCATATCGTACCTATATTGTAGGTTTAATAGATCTATATACTCGAAGGTTTATGTTTTAGATATTAAAGACCAATTTATTAGCTTTTTAGTAAATTTTGTTTATGTCATGCCACGCCCTATTTTAAAGGTTAAATGGGCGCCAAAGCGAAACCATGTTTTTGGTACTTTTTTTGAAAATTTGTCAAAAAATATTAAAATCTGTCAAATGTGGACAATACCCACACAGAATGGATTAAAGAACTAAACTTATTTTCCGCAGCAATGATTTACATAGCAGATTTCTTATGTGAGAATTATAAAGCACCGAATTAGGTGATGGGTCAAAAAGTAAAATACCAAAGTCCATTAAATTTTCTTAAGTTTTCAGTTCTATATATGGACATTTTTTGATGAGGCTCAAACTTATTTTCCGCCACTTTTTTTACTCAATTAACCTTTTTATTACAAAAATTTAAGAAAAAAAAAAATGCTGAAATTTTTGGTACGATAGAAATAAAATTTCTAAATATTATTTAATGATTTTAAAGGTTGATTCATCGCAAAATTCAGGCAAATTTTATAAGAAAAGCAGCGAATAAAGTTATAAAATATATTTTAAGTTTGAAGAGGTTATCTCATTGTAAAATTTATGTAAATTTTATAAAGAAATGAGATCGGAAACTCTATTCCATATGAAGCAAACTTCTCCATTCTGTAGCTCTTTTAATTGCATTAAAAAACGTTTTTATGTGGCAAATTAATTTTTTTTAGGTTATTTCAAAATACGAACAAAAATCGACAATGAGGAGATGCAGATTATGCAAGCGCGAATCACAGGGCCCTTTCATGTTTCAGTTGCCCCAGGGGGATCGTGGGACTCTCTGGAAAAAAGCTCTAAACTTAGAAAATTTTGACTTACCCTTTCACACCTTTATTTGCAATTTGCATTTTAGGCCAGAAGATGTAACATTTGGTATTAACAATATAGCTCGCCTAGTACCTAACGCACTTCCAATAATGATTGATGCGGAGGTTTCGGTTGAAATCGACCGAAGGAACGTTGCCAAAGCATCATTGAGGACAGCCGAAAACGACTTTGCTTCTCCTTCTGAGCAGCAAACTCAGGAAGCAAACGTCGTGGTTGTAGAAGATATGGATACAGCCGAAAACGTCGTTGTTTCTCCTTCTGAGCAGCAAACTCAGGAAGCAAACGTCGTGGTTGTAGAAGATATGGATACAGCCGAAAACGTCCTTGTTTCACCTCCTGAGCAGCAAACTCAGGAAACAAACGTCGTGGCTGTGGATAATGTAGTTGAACAAGGTTTTTCAGAGCCGCCAACTACGACTCCGATACAAAAAGCATTTAGAAACAATCAAAAGGTTACAGAAAATGCACGAAGAATTAAGTGAAAATCAGCTTGATAAGCGATGCTTTATTCTGATAGATGAAATGAAACTTAAAAAATATTTACACTTAGATTATTGCACTGATACTCTGCAGGGCGTGCAAGATTTAGGTAATGGAAAACGAGCTCCCAAAATTGCAGATACTCTTTTGGTAGTTAAGTTGAAGGGTATCAACAATGACTGGGAATTAATACTTAGCTATTATCCATCTAAAAATGCAGTTCGTGCAAATGATTTAAAAGAAATTGTATATGAAGTCATTGAAAATGTGAAAGCACATGGTTTTATAATAAAAGCAATTATAGCGGACCAGAACGGACCAAACCAGAAATTATTTAGACTAATAAGGGAAGACCCCAATTTTAATAAACCTAATGAGGAACGTATTTATTTAATATGCGATTTTCCTCATATGTTTACTAACATTCGACATTTGCTAAGTATAGTAGATTTGAAATTTGGAAGAACGAAAACAGCTAGTTGGAGAATAATAAAAAGAGTTCATAGACACGCCAACTTGACCGAAAGCGATTTAACAACCCACAATAGATCAAGAAAAAACCCCACAATTACCAACAAATTGTTTTGCATGAGATTCGTTAGAGTAATAAATCGTGCATTCACACGAAGCTATTTTCGAAACGGAACTCTAAAAAGACTGGCGAAAGAAACTGCCCAGTTCATAAAGATGATGCATAGATTAAAAAAAATAACAAAAAATGGTTGTTTCCCCCAATTGTGCAGAATTGGAGGAAATACAAAAGTACGCTAGAATGTTTCGAGCAATACAAACAGTACCAAGGTGGCGTAATTCCTGTATTGCCGGAATGGCACATTCATTGGAACAATATAAATTATTAGCCACAGATTTACTGCGGAATGCAAATTCTGTTGAGCTTAAAGATGTAAATTTAATTTCTCTTGACGAAACGTTCAACATTTGTATAAATGCAACTGTTCAGGATTTTGTTAATAAATTTATTGGTCATTCTTCAATGACAACACCAACATTTATATTTGATAATGACGACACAATTACTGATATTGTTGATAAATTCGTTTCTCGTAACGATATTTTAATTTGTTTAGACGCAATTGATTGTAATTGCTGCATCGAAAAAATTTCAAAATTCAGAAATTTGGAACATCATTTGGACAGTGAACAATTCCTTGATGTATTAACAATTCTCCAAATAGAATTTGAAGAAGTATTTAATGAATTTTGGTGGAAGCCAAATCTTAAAAAACAAATTCTTCATCGCTTTGTCCAATCAATTAAATCGCTGTCATCTTGGTTGAATGGTCCATGCGAAAAACATAACATGAAAATCCTTGATAGTTTGATCACGGTCATGTTACATTTTTCTGCAAAAAAAAAAAGTGTCTCTGAATACGGCTCATGTATGAAAAAAATTCGCTTGACTTGCATAATACTTGCATGGTGGTTGTATGGTGGTGTCATCAAACTAATCCGTTGCTGCGTGATTTAACTCATGTCAATTGGATGAAATACATGAAAGAAATATGGAGTAGTCAGATTTGCTGATGGGGCTGTTAAAAAAGGTTTAACGTCATACTCCAACTTAAGACTGATCAAATTCAATTTAAGCCAAATTTTTCTCTATTTAGATTCTACCTCACAGGCCGGATTTAAAAGTGATCTTTATGAGTGCTATAGTTTCCGAAAGAGACTTCAGTGGATATTTCGACTGTTGTTTTACTGTGTCTATTTCCAGTGGATATTGGATATTGTTATCTAGAAGACATTATACAAGAGACTGGTTTCATGGTTTCACACGTTTCATAACCATACCAATAACCAAATAACCATACCATAACATTTTTTTTTTTGTTATCTTCTTGGTTTTGAACATTTTTATTAAACCAAGAATTCACATGTGGAATATTATGAAAAGGTGGCACCCCAACTTTAACTGATAAACAGCTGATACTTGTTTAATTTTAGAATTCGCGTATAAAACAATAATTCTAATATTCCACTTACAGCTTAGAAAAAAATTCAAAGGCACATATTAAGAACTTTTTTTAGTAGAACTTTTGAAATTGACTTTGTACTTCATAAAAACTTTTAACTTTTGCCAAAGAACTATATAAAATAAAAAGCAACAAGTAACCCACAAAGAATTATTCTTCCTGCCAAGAAGACGTTAAGGAATTTAAGAACTTTTGCATAAACTAAATGAAAACTGCGCTGAAACTGCGCTGGACATTGAACTAAATTACAAAATGACCGACTATTGGAAATCAAATGAACGCAAATATTGCGATTTCTGCAAATGTTGGATCAGTGACAATAAAGCGGTAATTAATTATCCCCAAGTTTAAACTTTTAAGTTTTTTGTTTTTATTTGTTTTACCTTAGAGCGTGGCCTTTCATGAAAATGGCAAGCGACATAAGCTGAATGTTGCCAAGCGAATCACCGAAATTAGCCGTAGCAGCGAAAAGTCTGAACGAGAACGCCAAAAAATGGACGCAGAGATACGCAAAATGGAAGAAGCGGCTCTGAGATCATATGCACATGATATTCATTCTCAAGGTCTGTATAAGGGCCCAAGCATAAAACTTCAGAATAATAATTAAGATTTAGAATTATATCTAAAAGAGGACGAATTGTGTTTACGTAGCAGGTTTTTTTCATTATTCAAGGTGACATGACAGCACGATCCATTAGCGTACTTACAAGTGCAAGCAATGCAGCGACAATTGCTTCTACTAGCAATCGCGTTTCACGTCAAGTTGATCCAATGCGTTTGCCTGGAAATTCTGACGATGAGCAGGAGTCTAAACGCGTCAGCGTACAAAAAGTTACTCCAGAAGAAGTGCCAAATGCATCACTTTGGGTAGAGGGAAAATCAGATGAAGGCTACACCTACTATTGGAATGTAAAAACCAATGAATCCGTGTGGAAAAAACCTAAGGAAGGATTTCTATCTTATGTTGAATATGAACGCATCAATGGATTGGCCGTGAAGCAGCAGGAAATTCAGCAGGCTAAAGAAGCTAAAACATTTCGCGATAATGTAAATGAAGATGTTGCAAAGTTTAACCGCGAACGTATGAAACAATATCGTCCTCAAGAAACAACAGAAGAAAAAGAAGCTCGAAGTTTGGAAAAAGAGCAAATTTCAAAGTATAAAACTGAAGAAGAAGCTGCTACCCAAGAGATCGGTGGCTGGCAAGTAGTTCATAAAAAGTGAGTATTATGATAGAGCTTAAAGAAGGTAACGATAAAAATATAGAAGTGGTTACCAATAAGATTTAACACGTTTCTT
Source organism: Calliopum simillimum (assembly GCA_951812925.1). Taxonomy (NCBI): domain Eukaryota; kingdom Metazoa; phylum Arthropoda; class Insecta; order Diptera; family Lauxaniidae; genus Calliopum; species Calliopum simillimum. The sequence goes on from OX638369.1 coordinate 1,385,185, forward strand.
TGTTACCTCCATTACAAAATTAAGCATCTCAAAATAACGCCTTCAAACTATTATGTGTCCAAAAAAAGTGCACCGTGTTAGTTTTTTCATAAATTTTATTTATGTACTTTTTTGTACTTTAAGAACATACAAAATTAGTTACATTAATGCTCCCAGAAACTTAGCAGGGTCATTTAGTCCAAAAACAATAGTATTTCCTGTATAGGCGAAAATAAAAAATCGTGAACTTCCCCTTTTTATCCAAACTTTTTGTCTTTACAAATCTGGCTTAATTCATTGGATGAGGTATAAATGCCTATTTAATATAGAGCCACTAGTGGGTTGTGCCGTGTCAAGATGATTTATGTAAAATTTTAAATGTCTATGTTACAATAACTTAAATTTTATATTGCCAAAATTAAGTTTTTTTGCAACACAGTCTGATTCTGAATTTGCTTGCGCCCCGTCCATCTCCTGAAATTAGAGGTCAAAAAAATAAGATCTCAAAAAAAAATTTGGAATCGGTAGTGGAAAAAACCCAGCCGGTTTTCGATCAATGGTCGAAAAATTTACTAAAAAAAGGCAAGTCGCTTTGTCTGCCCGTTACTTCAAAACTATTAATTTTTTCATAATATTTTCAAGGCAACTTTTGTATAGCATGACTAGGTCAACATTATCTGCTTGAAAAGTTTTGGTCCAAAAATTAAATTTGTTGCTGTTTCGGTACAAAAATTTCAATTTTTTAAGAAAATTTTCGTGACTTTTTTTCTATAAATTAGTTTTTTGTAATTGTTCTGGGATTCTTAGGTTGTAGGGAATAAATGTTAATTAATTTAAAAGAAAAATTATAAAAAAATATTAGTTTTTAAGAAATGGTGCCCGTTTCAAAGTTAAGAAAAAAAAATTATTTTTTTATTTTTTCTTCTTAATTTTTAATTTGGTAAGAAACCATTTTGGTAGTCATATTTTCTAAACTAATTTGTAACTGCTGAACACGAAAATAGCATTTATTTTCGTTTTAGTGCGTTTTTGGGCTGTTCCAGCAAAGATAATAAAAAATTTCGAATTTCGTGCACGCAGCCCAGGAAAAAATTTCAATCAAGTTGTCGTGAACTGCACAAAGATGTGAAATTGCTCGTGAGCATTTACTGAATAAGAAAAAAAAGTTTTCAAAATTGGTTCATGGCATGGTTTTTAAAATGAGGTCGAAAAACGGTATTAAAAAAAACGGCTACAAACCAAAATAATCATTTTAGATATATATATTAATGCTGAATTCAAAATTGGACGCGAAATTGCTGTATCACTTATGGTTTGTGAGATATCTCAACCGAATGTTCAAAAAACACGATTTTTGAGGTTGTGTAGAACACGCACAAAATCGTTTTGGTCTTTTTTATTAAATGCGTTCTTTTTCTTCAAAATGAGTTGCAGAATGGTCTTGTAAGATTTTTCTTTAAAAAGTTATGACCATTTTAAAATAACATTATTAAAGATATAGCAATAAGGCAATTGCTATAGAGAATCCTCACATGAATTTAACTTTCATGATGTCATTTTAAAATTTTCATAACTTTTTGAAAAAAAGTCGCGCAAACCCATTTCATAGCTGATTTTGAAGGCAAAAAGCAGTTCTAAATGATGCATTTATTAACAACTTGCAATGCATTTTCTTGCATCCAATAAAGTAGCGATTAAAAGAAAAATATTAAAATACTTATTTGAGACCGGCTCCATACCTTAAAACTTAATATTTTTAAATAATTCTTTTGGTTAAATTAATTACAATTTAATCCCCTGCAAATATTATAATTTCAAGAACAAATATTCCTCTCTTAAAAATTACAAAAAAACAATTTATAGAAAAAGTCATGAAAATTTTCTTAAAAAATTTAAATTTTCGCACCGACACAGCCACAAATTTAAGTTTTGGACCAAAGCTTTCTAAGAAAATAATGTTGATCTAGTAATTTTCTACAAAAGTTGGCTTAGAAACATTACGAAAAAATTACAATAATAGTTTTGAAGGAACGAGCAGTCAAAGCAACTTGCCTTTTTTAGTCAATTTTTCGACCTTTGATCGAAAACCGGCTGGGTTTTTTCCACTAGCGATTCCAAATTTTTTTTTTGAGACCTTATTTTTTTGTCCTCTAATTTAAGGAAATGGACGGGGAGCAAACAAATTCACAACTTTGCACATTTCATATATCTTGTGGACGCTCTACTGTTTATAACTGCCTTATAATCGCGTTTTTACACATTGAAAAACTTTCATATTAATGGCGGTAACTGAGTTTGAAATTTAGAAATGTTACCTTTTGTTAAGAAATGTTGGAAATTTTACTTTTTGATAATCATTAAACTGAAATAATGCCTTGTGGGAGCAATAAAACCAACTGAAAATGTTAGTGATTAGTATTAAATAGGTAAATGTAATTTTTCGTCAGAACTACAAAAAAATTGTAAGTGGAGTGGAAATGTTACTTTTTGTTCGGAAATCGACGATAAACGCGATTTTCTTGGGAACTGTTATTCTTTGAACCGCTAAATTCAACTGGAATGTGTAGTTCATAGATTTACATACGATTCTTCAAAAAAAAGCAAAAAGACAAAAACTGGAAATGTTACCTTTCGTTCGACTACTCCTCAAATATGTCTATTTGAAATTAAATTCATTTAATTTTGTTTGCAGACCTCCACCAGAACCAATAGACTGGGAGTTACCTTCAAAACCCCATCAATATGTACCGCCCGTTGTTTCCGTCGTAACACCAGAGCCACCATCAAAACGTTTTAAAGAGAAAACCATTACCAACTTGGATGATGGCTGTAGTACTACAACTACATTTAAAAGACGTAAATTTGCAGCCAAAGGAAATGCGCGTAAACGATTAAATGATGAATAATTATAAACAAACTTAATACCTTTAAGGCAAGATTAATCCTAATAAACAATTTAATAACACTTACACGCTTGGAAATACATTCTTAATTTCCAAATATTTTCACAATAGATTTCTAAAGCTACGACTGAACGTTTTAGAAACCGTACACATTTTTTGAAAAATGCAGCTTTTTGAAATAACACAAAATATTTAATTTTTTTATACCTTGAATTGAAGGCATTCAATGCAAATATTTGAATCGCAGATTGTTAAAACCCCACATGTTACATTTTTTCGATTTTGAGTTTTTGTTATATTTTTCATTGCTTAAAAATTTCGCGCCATATTTAAATAATTTTTTTATTTTGCCTTCACATGAGAATTTATATCATTAGTTATGAAATTTAAGAGAAAATGCGTTTGGACGCAAGTTATCGATTTCTATCAAAAAACGGAAATCTAGAATCGTGTCGGTTAAGTCTTTTTGGCGGTTAGGGCTCGATATGTTAAATATAAAGTGCAGAAACCCCACATGTGTAAAAAAAGAACAACATAATTATTTCATTAAGAACTAATAAATACTTTTTCAATCTAATATACATATTTCAACTGAAATCAGTCTAATCAAAGAAGTAATTCTAATTCTTTGCCATATAGTCCTTAGGTTTCTGAATAGGTAGAAAAATCTAAGTATTTTCAAATATTTTCCGACTGGGCGACTACTTATATTATCATTTTTACACAAACGTGTCATACCCACGCTCTACCTGGTAAAAAAAGAAGCGATTAAAAGACCCGACTTCGTTCGCCCGTTCCCGATATCCTTTATATATATATATTTAATTGGGAATCGATATAGCGTTTTTTGAGAAATAGCTAATTTTTGTATGAGGGCCACCCTTAATATGAATTCTTATTAAATTTTTTTCTTTTTAAACCACCTCAGAATTAAAGAGAACAAACCAAAAAATAAAAAAAAATAATTTAAATCGGTCGAAACGTTTTCGAGACAAACGCAAAAAAGACCACTTAAGTAGCAACCAGAGTGCAAAATATCACTAAAGTAGCGACCAGAGTATGGTTTATTACTGTATAATGTGGTTCGTGTCTCTGCTTGTGAAGTATTATTTATTTTATGTCGATAATTAGGTTTTCAATGCTCAAAGACACCAACCATGTAACTTATTTGACGACACACGGTAAAGTAATTCGTAATTTCAATAAAAAAAAAAAAAAAAAGGAAAAAAAAGTGCCTTAGAATAGTTATCTAGTTAAAATATCGATCTCAAAAACTAATTTTGCCAGTTATTAGATTGGTCAAAGTTTGCATGTAGGTAGCCTACAATTTTACGAAAAATTAAGTATACCGGCCTGTTCCGTAATCCGTGTAATTTCAATTACTTTTAATTTCGAAGACTTGTTGATTACTTTTTACTTTCGATGTGGATGTGAAGCCTATTCAACGACTGTTCAAGACGTTTAACTTTTCACAGTAGAAACGCAAACTTTTTAGCTGTCAGTTAAAAAATACACACAAGTTAACAAGATTTCTGAATCAAAATGCTTTTTATTAAATTTATTAACTTTAATTGAGTTTCACTATAACAAAGGCCGCTGCAATGCACTTGAAATTATAACTGCTCGCAATTTTCTCTGTCAAAATAATGTGTTAGGCGAGATGCCCAATTATGGGGTTTCCTCTGATTTGAGGGAATTTCAGAAAGTTTTTTTTCATGCTCAGTGCATTTTATTGGGTTAATTAGATGTTCTATTGCAATTTAAGAAATAAAATCAGGTGGCATCCTGTTTTCGAACTATTCTTACTAACACCATGATATAATGAAATGTCAAATAATTCACACAAACACTGACTTCGAAAATGCCAATTTGCCGACTTTTTACTTGTCATCGGAAAAAATATTTTTTTAGTTAGAGTTTTTTATTTCAGCAATATTTACAATATTACATTTACAATAAAAATAAGAATTACTCGCTAAAAAAGGCAAAAAAACTCTGGAGCTTATACGTTTGTATTTTTTTTTTCAATTCGATCCATAAAACAGCTTTAAAAAAGCAAAATTAATTGAAAAGTCGTAGCATAATGCCGACTTTTCAAAAAGTTTCGCATTCCACTTTATACCCACTTTCACGTGAAAGTGGAATTGGGAACAGGGCGGATACTGTTTCTTTGCAAAAGGAAACGACTTTTTTTAGTATTCGAATTTGATATAGTTATTTTAATTTTTATTTCAAAAGTTACTATTATTTTAATTTAACTTATCACTCGCGACGACCGTGCTGCTGTTGCCCAAGAACCTGCTGAATAATAGAAAGAAAAAAACCAATTTGCGAACCGATAACAAAGTTATCGAAGGTGGCCAAATGAGGGTTTGTAAAAATCCCCACAAATGACCCACATCGAAGATGTTCACACTGAGTGTCATGTTTACGATGTAAACATCCCGCCCGCCTTGCAGCGTCAATGCAACAGCAACAGAGCCAGACCGAGATCTAAATAGGAATTAATTGAAATGGTATAACAATTCAATTTGAGGTCTTATAGCTAAAATTGTACAATTCAAGGTTCATTAAATAGTTAATGTCATATAATTCATAAGGTTATGTCGTATATATAAATTTTATAGTGTAATTATGGTAAGTTACAAAAAGAAAAGATATTGGGGGTTATCGTGAATCAAGATTCCCGGGGAATTTTCTCGGTCTGCCGTGCGTTCTCTATTGCTGTTTAAGAAAATTCCCCGGGAATCTTGATTCACGATAACCCCCAATATAAAAATATGTAAAAAGAAAGGCATATAAAGCTACATTGGGTGGTATTAATAAAAAATAGCAATTGCTTCAAGAAAAGTCTCGTAGTAAAGTAAATGCAAATAGCATTTGCTTAAAATTGGTATGAATAAAATTTATGTTTGCTATAGCAAGTTCGAAAATTCGAAACTAGCATTTGCTTTGTCATATTTGGCATTATTTATTCAAAATATAAATAAAGTTTGAAATAAATTAAAATAAAAAATATTTTTTTGAAATTGGTCAAAATGTGCAGGCAAAATGTGAATTACGATTTGCACACAATGCAAAAACACGCTCTCTAGAAGCGGTTAAAGTGTCGCAATGTTCAGATTGCCCACTGCAGCCAAGGCTTGCGGTTAAGGTATGTAACTCTTGAAATAGTCAATTTGACTTAATTCGTTGGACATTCATTTAGTTGTCATCGCTCATGATGATTATCGATTGGAGATAGAGCAATTCCCAACTGCATTGTGCTGTAAAATTTGCATTGCTTTCGCCAAAGGACCTGAACTACTTTCGTCTTAATATATGTATGTCTTCTGTGGTCGCATTTCGGGATCAGAGTTTGGCTCGCATTGGCAAATTGGAACAGATGAAGGCACGTGAATTTTTTTAGAATCAGGGTTACATACACGTAAAAGAAGCGGACCAATGTTTACATGTTTCATAAATAAATAGTATACAAAAATTTGTTTATTTCTTCACATGGAATTAAAATTAAAGCTAATGCAACATGCATTTTTTTATTTTTTGATTTGTTTTTTAATTATTTCAACAATGGTTTTACTATTATTTATTTGAAAGGAAGTTGAAAGAAATTTTAACCAACTTCAAAATTGGTAATCAGAAGTTTTTTGATCTAATACTATGTTTACACCAAAGATTTAGCTATGAAGATATAATTAAATCTCTTTGCTAAATCCTACCCGTTTACACCGGCCGAAAGAGATTTATTTTTGACATCAAACGTCAATTGGCAGAAGACATTTGTTTTTATTTATATTTTGTTTATAAAAAAAAAAAAATAATTTTAAGTCATCCAAATTAGCAACTTCTTTGAATCTGTATTGGAATTATTAGATTACTCAAATTTCGACTAGCCGCGTACCATAATTTCTGCATTTCGTGACAAAGCATTGGTTGGAAGTTGGAACGCGATGAAAATACAGAAACGAGTGTATGGACATTCCCTCTTCATCTGTGATGATGCTCTTCAGATAGAAACTACGCATGGAATAAAACTGCATCTTTGGTATTCAGCTGTTGGGAACTAGATTCGGATATGTAGCCATCGGGGGATTAAGATATGAAGAAAAAAAAACCAGAATAAGCTGGGAGCACCGGAATGGATTTTAAAAATGTTGGTGACATGAAAGGAATTTTAAAAAGCTATTGTGTGTAAAAGATTTTAATAAAAGCAAGTCTTCAAAATGTGATGGTTTTTAAAAAATTTTAACCATTTTTTACAAAAAAACGTTTTTTTCCAAAAAATACACCATTACCCATAATTTTAGCAACCAGAAAAAAAGTCTAATTTATTTCCTTTCATCTGATATGCCATTTATACCTAAACTGCTTTATAAGTACATTTTATATAGAAAAACGAAAAAATGGATCCAAGAATTTTTCTTGAATTTTAGCAACTACTAATTGAAGAAGACATCACCAATGGTTGTGCCAGGAATAACTTTGCTCTCTGTACGAATCTATGTCTACAAATAATTACGACTTCTTTTGTTCGATGATTTCAAAGACTAACAAAGTTGAATTTTATTCCGTTTGATATTGAATACAAAGAGAGTACTAAAAACTAGTTACATGAATACAGTTTCAAGTATGCGCAAAAAATACCGTATTGAATTCATTGTCTCTATACATATTCTAAAAGAGAAAAAAAAAGTGGCGCTGTACAAATTTTAGTTATGATCGTTTAAAATGTTATTTTGTTGTAGCTCATCAGGGTGGCTCGAACATCCCGGGGGCGTTGAAAGATTCCCTTTCAAGATTTAAGCAAAACTGCTAGCTTTTGTACTGGACGACGGTATAGTCCTTTTGTTGTTTGAACGTCAGCGACTCTAATTTTACCATCTTTTCCCGGATACGTAGCGACGACTCTGCCTATAAGCCATTTTTGTGGTGGTAAGTTGTCATCGTGTATGAGTACCAAGGCTTCGTTTTGAATGTTGCTTTCATAGCTAGTCCAACGATGACGTTGTAACATGTCGTTCAAGTACTCTACGGACCACCTTTTCCAAAACTGCTGTTTGGCCGCAGTGATTCGTTTCCACCTCTGCAAGTGGCTGATGTCATGACAGTCGATTGGTGGTTCGGGAATAGCGTTTAATGGGCCACCAACTAAGAAGTGCCCAGGTGATAAAGCTTCGAAGTCGTTGGGATCGCTCGACATTGGTGATATTGGGCGCGAGTTCATGATCGCCTCGATCTCAACTAACGCTGTTGTTAATTCTTCAAAAGTCATTTTAGCGTTTGCCAGCGTACGATACAAATGACCCTTTGCTGCTTTGACTGCAGCTTCCCATATGCCGCCAAAATGGGGGGCCCTGGGGGGAATAAAGTTAAATTTAATAAAATGTTTTGAACAAAAATCTGAAATACTATTTTGAAATGATGTATTAGCGAAGGTCATCTTCAAATCTATGAGTTGGGCATTTGCGCCGACGAAGTTAGTGGCATTATCACAAAATATATCCGATGGTAAGCCGCGGCGACCAATTAACCGCTTGAGTGACGCTATAAATGCGTCTGAAGATAAATCAGTGACCGCTTCAATGTGGACTGCTTTGGTTACGAAGCAGACAAATATAGCTACGTAACATTTGTAAGGCTGCTTTCCACGGATCTTGAGGTAAGTATAAATAGGCCCACAAAAGTCAACGCCGCACCGCTGAAATGGACGTGCTGGTGTCACTCGTTCGGATGGTAAGTCGCCCATGACTTGTTGAAGGAGTTTAGGACGATAGCGTATACAGCTTACGCATGCCCTTACCGTTTTCCGCGCTATAGTTCGAGCACCAACAATCCAAAATGTTTGACGAATAAAAGCAAGTAGTGCCTTTGGGCCGGCGTGAAAGTTGCTGGTATGTAAGTGGTGAACCAATACTCTGACAAAATTAGAATCTTTTGGTAATAAAAATGGATGTTTCTGACCTTCTGGAATATTTGCATGTCGTAATCTGCCTCCAACTCGAATAAGACGAAAAACACCGATTGTTTGTATGAACAAACCTAAAGTTTTTAGCGAAGATGTTATTGGTAGGTCTTTCTCAATGCTGGAGAACTCCGAGCTGAAATGCCTTTGCTGCAGGTTCCAAATAATGCAATGTAATGCACGCATTTGTTCATTTACCACGATGGGTTGCAAATTGCTTATTTCTTTAAGTTTCATACTATGAAATCTGTAAAGTAAGCATATGACACGAAGAATTTTGTGAAATGAGCTTGTTCGCTCGATAAATTCTATAACTTGATTCTCTTTTATGTCACACTGAAGTACAGTTTTACGAACAGCAGCTTCTGCTTCCATGTTATTGATAGAAAACTTATTCTGCGGCCAGAAATCTTCGCTCTTCATTAAGAATGCTGGGCCTGAGAACCAAATTGATTGTATTAACTCTGATACTGTGCAACCGCGCGATACGATGTCCGCTGGGTTACTTGTAGTGGGAACGTGTCTCCAGTTGCATCCTTCTGTTGCTTCTTGAATCTCTGAAACACGGTTTCCGACAAAAACATTAAGTGTGGATGAATGCATATTCAGCCACTGCAAGACCACAGAGGAATCCGACCATAAAAATGTTGTAAAATTCTTGCCTGCAAACAAAGGAACGATTTTTAAGTAAAGTTTCGATAGCAAGTGAGCACCACAAAGCTCTAGCTGTGGAAGAGTCCTTTTCTTCGTTGGTGCCACTCGACACTTTGCTGTTAAAAGATTTACGAAAAATTGTCCAAATTCATCAACGATGCGAGCGTATATGCAGCAACCATATGCCCTAATGGATGCGTCGCAGAATCCATGCAGCTGTACACTGCGTGGCGATGAATGCAAGACATATCGAGGTATTTGAAATAGATGCAAGTTTTCAAGGCCTTTGATGAAATTTGTAAATAGATCTTTTGAATTTTGAGGAACTTCGGTATCCCAGTCGAATTTTTGTATCCATAAATCCTGGAATAAGACTCTTGGTTGAATAATTATGGGGCAAACTAAGCCAATAGGATCGAATATCGATGATGTTAGCGATAAGATCGCTCTTTTTGTAACAGATGAATATTTTTTCTTTGGTTGAAATGAAAACAAGATTAAATCCTTGGTCGGATTCCAAGTGATACCTAGTGCACTACTAATTGCAGGCTCACTTATATTGATATTTTTACCACATTCAATTTTTGATTCAAATGAAACATGATTAGATTGAATTTTAGCTAGTTCAAATCCTCCTTCACGTAAAAGTTCCGTTGTTTCCCTTTGAATTTGCAACAGTTCATCATAGTCGTCAGCTCCAGTTAATAAATCGTCTACATAGAATTGAGTTTTAACCGTTTTTGCTCCAACTGGATAGATGTCTTGATATTTATCTGCGAGAAAGTGCAGGCTACGAATCGCTAGAAACGGTGACGCTGACATACCATATGTGATGGTATTCAACTGGTATGAGTGAAGAGTTTCTTCGCTTTTTTCTCTCCACAAAATTTGTTGAAATTTGCGATGGGAAGGATGAACTAGTACCATTCGATACATTTTTACAATGTCTGCAGTAAATGCGTACTGCTTTAAACGAAAACGAAGTATGAGCAGAAACAGCTCGTCTTGTATAGTAGGTCCGATAAGTAAAATGTCATTCAATGATAATTGGGAAGACGTTTTTGCGGAGGCATCAAAAACGACGCGTAACTTTGTGCTCGTGCTATTTGGCCTAACAACGCAATGATGGGGTATGTAGTAATGTGGTTGATTGAAGTCTATCATATCCACTCGTGTCATGTGACCAAGTTGTTCATACTCCCTCATGAATTCTATATATTGGCGCTTTAATGGCTCATTACGCTCTAAACGTCTCTCAAGTGAAGCAAATCTTTTTAATGCTAGGTCATATGAATGGCCAAGCTTGAAGGGGTCTTCTTTAAATGGTAACATTACTTGAATTCTACCGTCTTTTAGCCATTCTGTATTCGATACAAATGATGCTTCGCACGCTTGATGCTCTTCGTTCCACTGGAACGGCGATAATCTAATCTCTTCAAGAGACCACAAATGTTCAAGTTGCATGCTTAAGTTTTCATCTGTTGCAGTGTTGTCCGTATGCACATGAAAAGTGCGAGCTGAGTTTCTATTTACGTCAGAATTTGTCCTGTAACGACCGGAGACTACCCAACCGAAATGAGTTTCTTGCAATGTAGGCAAGTTGGGTCCTAATTTTATTTGACGGCAACGTAAAATTTCAAAAAAGTTCTCAGCGCCCAATAACAAGTCAATACGCTGAGATTGATAAAAAAGTTCATCTGCTAAATCGATGTTTGTTGGCATGTTCCAGTTCCGTATATCTATATCTAATTCAGGCTGATATCCTGATACCCGATTCGTAATGAGCAAATTTATTTCGAATTCTTTAGCATCATAACGAGAGCGAACAAGAGTTGAAGTTTCGTATTTGATTTTCGATGCAGTACCTCCTACTCCTACAATATCAACCGTATTTTTCCTTTTTGGTAAATTCAGGATTCTGGAAAAATTTTCAGTTATTAAATTAACTTGAGAGCAGGAGTCTAACAGAGCACGACATAACCTCAATTCGCCTAACCCATCGCGAATCAAAATTACTGCCGTTGCTAAGAAAACGCGGTCCGACGATTGCTCAATGTGTGCATGGACTGCTGCTGATGTCGTCGGTTCGCTCCAAGAGGAAGAAGTGGTAGGCTGCGACGCAATGGAGCTATCTACATTGCTGTCTTGACGATGTAATAATGAATGATGCGATTTTCTGCATGTTCTACAAGTGTATTTTGACGAGCACTTCGATACCATATGCCCTTCTGAAAGGCAGTTTAAACACAGTCCTAGTTTTTTGACCGAACTATGACGTTCCTCATGCGTCATTGATTTAAACTTGGGACAACCGCTGATCCAATGATCGAAACTTTTGCAAAGTGCACAAGCCTTTTGTTGAGTGTGAAACGATGAACGAAAGTTTTGTTGTCTTGGCACGTTGCGACGAATATTTTTGGATTGAACTATTGGAGTAAGTGAATCAGCGGATTCTAATACTTGACACGTTCTTTCTGAATGCTTACAGAATGCGTCCCAAGAAGGTAAATTATCAAAATCTAGGCTCTGCTTCCACTTAATTTGAGTCTCAGTATCTGTCTTTTTGGAAATCAAATGAATGAGCATGGCACTGCATATTTCTTCTTCGCTTCCTAATGATTTAAGCGAGCTATAAATAGCAGATGCGCTGTCTATTAAGCTTCGCAATTGAGTTGCTGATGGTTTTTGAATGTCTGGTAAATCATAAAGATTCGCAATATGTTCCAAAAAAATGAGCGCTTTGTTATCGTAACGTTGCTCTAAACGTTTTAGTGCCTTTGGATAGTTGTCAGCTGTGACTTGAAAAGCGCGAACGGTATCTAACGCTGGTCCTGAAAGGCAGTGAAGTAAATGATTGAACTTTTCTATTGGAGAAACTGAAGAATCACTATCGACGAATTGCTTGAAAGACGAAATGAAGTTTTTGTATGTAGAATATTTTCCATCAAATTGTGGCAAATCAAGACTGGGAAGCTTACTTGATGCACATGGAATTACTATAGATGACTCTAAACCTGATCGTTTATAGTTATCGCCTAAAAGTTCAATAATTTTCGCTTTCGTTTTAATACATGAATCTTCAATATCAGCTCGTGCTGTGTCCTTAGGATTTAACGTCTCAATCTCATTCGTCTCAATCTCATTCTGAATTTTCAAAATTTGTTTAAAATATGCTTCTACTAATTCTAACCTGCATTCCAGTTCAGCTGGAGACATCGATGTCGAAACTAAATTCTTGATACGAGTGACGTTGCCCTTTGCAGTTTGTCGCTGCTTTACAAAATTCTCCAAATCACTCATGATTCTAAAAATGTTTCAGCAAAAACGAGAGAAATTATATGCGTTGATATTTTTTCTCGCATGCGATAAAGTCCCAATATCAGTGAAGAAAAGATAACCGATGATGACCACGAAGCAATTGCATGTAATTTCAATGTATACGTATATAGTTACAGTTAAGGCATTCGGTGCTAAGTTTTACCGTTCAATATGTGGTATTTAGATGACCTTCAACTGCGCCAACATATATATATTTACAAATTTATGTACGAATAATAAATATATGTGTAAATGAAATTCCCTTTTACGACGACAGTGCTTCTAATTTTCATGTGGATTTTAGTAAATTGATTGCGCAATATTCTTTTGCCAAATTCCGTTGTGTAGAACTTTAATTTTGATCTCCAATCAATTATAATTTTGCAAGCACGGTCGTGTAAAATGCCAAATAAAAATACCTGGTGGAGAGCGTTTTTATACTTTCTACTCTGTACTAGAATTCCTTGTAGAGGGGTGCTCCAATTTCCATTTCCCAGATTTAATTCCTTGGTACAGCGCCTCTCGAGATGTAATGATGATCTGCAGGTCTTTATTTGGTGGTGGCGAATATTAATTTGATGCGTTTAACTATTAAATTGTTTTCTAAATTTTGCTTTTGGAAAATTAAAAGTATTTTACTAGTTAAAGTAATAAAAAAATCACTTTAAGCTCGTGCCCCACGTTTGGGCGCCAAAAAATGTACGAATCTATGTCTACAAATAATTACGACTTCTTTTGTTCGATGATTTCAAAGACTAACAAAGTTGAATTTTATTCCGTTTGATATTGAATACAAAGAGAGTACTAAAAACTAGTTACATGAATACAGTTTCAAGTATGCGCAAAAAATACCGTATTGAATTCATTGTCTCTATACATATTCTAAAAGAGAAAAAAAAAGTGGCGCTGTACAAATTTTAGTTATGATCGTTTAAAATGTTATTTTGTTGTAGCTCATCAGGGTGGCTCGAACACTCTCAGTACCATCCAAAGTACTGACAAGTGCTTCTAAACAGGGTAAGCGCAAAACTTGTCTCGGCCCTCCGAAAACAACAAGCAGGATTCCGTCCAAGCCGATCATGCGTGGATCAAATCAACACCCTCAGATTAATTGTCGAGCAATCACGCGAGTGGCGTGCTGCGCTTCAATTTGCCTTCGTAGACTATAGTACTGCCTTCCACAGTGTCTCCCGAGAAAACATTTAGGCTTCACTGCAGCGAAGAGGTATTGCCGCAAGTCACAAATTTAGTTCGTGCACAATATGAAGGCTTTAAATGCAGTGTGTAACAGGACGGGGGCTGTTCACTATCACCATCTCTCTTCCTTATCCTTCTTGATGATATCCTAGAAAAACCTCTTAATAAAGCCAAAAGAGGTATTCGATGAAACTTTACCGAGTATTTTGCAGATCTTGACTACGCTGACATTTGCCTTCTATCGTCCACTCAAATATGCAAAGATTGCAGACCCTGTTTTGGAATCGCAAAAGGCCGGCCTTAAAATCATCGCATCAAAGACTAAAAGCATGAAGCTGAAAGCATCGATATATAATAGAAGTAGAAACAATTTAATTATTGAATAAGAAACTTACCATGACGAAAGTAAACAAATAAATGACATAAATGTTAACAAAACTTCAAATTATCAAAATTTAGAGGTGCCACATGTTTGAAAATAGCCAAAATCGGTAGCCCTGCTCAGATTTATTCGAAGATATAAATTAAATCACGTTGGAAGTAGATATATTTTTGTATGGTAAATCACGCGATATATGACAAGATATAGAGCTAAATCTCAAAAAAGTCGTAAATCGCGTGATAAATCTTTGGTGTAAACATAGTATAAGGAAAATTTTTTAAGATATGACGATTTTTCGAAACTTTGGACTTTGTTTTTCAAAGACAAATAATTTGTGTAAACCATAAGCCTGATTCAGTTCTTTTCATCTACTACGATTTGTACCTTAATTTGTTTCATTAGTATACATATTTCCTATAGAAAAACAAAAATGGACTCGGAAACTTTCTATAAATAATGCAAAATCTCATAAGCTTAAACAAAGGTGCTCACTTCATTTTAATATCGTTTTCATTGTTGTAAAACATAAAATAACAACTTTCCATTTTGACTCAAAACAATACTCTAAAATTAGCTAAAAACCCACCATCTCGGCCGTATGTGACGGTAACGTGAAATAAAAACTAGTAAGGGTGTAACCTAGCCTGGCCAAACATTAAATACCCTACACTGCAGTGTTTTGAAAATTTTGCTTATATGGGAGGTGCCACGCCCTTTTGTCCGAGTTCACCCAGTTTTTGCTCAGACCGTGCATTTGTTGTCCTTAGTATGTGATTGATATTCGGTTGGATTACCTAAAAAACGTTCCGAAGCTTTTGCTTATAAGGGAGGTGCCACGCTCTCTTGTCCGAGTTCGTCTAGTTTTAGCTCAGGACGTGCATTTATAGTCTTCAGTATTTGAGTGAAATTTAGTTGGATTATCTCAATCAACGCTTACAGTATAGCGTTTTGAAGCTTTTGCTTATATGGGAGGTGCCACGCCCTCTTGTCCGAATTCGTTCAGTTTTTTTTTTTTTCAGAGCTTGCGCTAATAATTCGTGGTATTTAAGTGTATTTTGGTTGAATTGTTGTGAAAAATAATCCTAGTTACATTTTGAATATATTTTTTGTATGATTTCACTCATTTTCAATCCCACGAGCTAACTTTTGCGACAAAGCCAACGCACCAAATTTCATTGAATTATCATGGTTAGTTTTCCTGAAAAAAAATTTTTCCACGTACAGACAGATGGACATGGCTATATCGAATCAGGCGGTGACGCTGATCAAGAATATATATACTTTTCTATATCTGCCACGCCTCCTTCTCTGCGTTACAAACGGAAGGACAAAGTGAATATACTCTGGGTGTAGGGTATAAAAACAAAAAATGCTCCTAAAGTGTCCCGACTCCTTCCCCTTCTATTGGACAAATTTTCTTATTTTTGACGTCAGTTGTTTTGCTGTTAAATCTTCGAGTCGTAACTTGGCGGTTATTCTTTAGAAAATTTACGCAAACCAAAAGAGACCAAGATTTTTACATGATTTATGTGGAAAAAGTACGTAGCAAACTCTCGTAGTCAGCTAAAAAGCAAACTTGGAATATCAAAGTAAATGCTACGATTTTTATGTTTTTATTCATACCAATTTAAGCAATAGGTAATTTCGAACATAGCAAATGCTAAAATTTATTTTTTCACATACGAATTGAAGTAAATGCTAACAATTGAAGCAATTGCTTCGAGTTTTAGCAAAGCAAGTTTTTATTAATATGAACCAATGTCTCAACTCAATGACGCAAATCAATTACTCCTAGGACAAGCTCCACAGAAAGTCCATTCCAACTCTGTTGACTGGGCCAAAGGCAACCCAGGACGTCTACAGGTTTGCGACCTTATCAAGCTCGGGTATACATCCGCACCGAGAATAACATCGACTGGTTGGGGGCAGTAGAAATTTGGATCCGCTAAGCTCTAGTGAGCGAACTCATTTTTAAGTAGATTACCGTCCGCGCCATCTTCTTGAGTATATAGTGTGCGATCTTCTTCTACAATGCGACAAACCATCCGGAGAGTAAAGGGATTACCGTGAGCCGAGTACAGTGTCACTTGACAACCACGAGTCATGCCAGCAGTAATAAAAAAGCGCCCAAACGCCGCGCCATATAACGTGTTATGCTACTTTGATCTTGTTGAGGATTGATTAAAGATCGAACCAGCTGACCGTGGTTCTCGTAGTAAATTTTCACAATGGCAGTAGGTTTTAGCATAATAGAATTCGGATCACGCCATGGCTCTAGTGCTAAAGGAACATGCTCCAGTTCCGCATCTCTGACAGCAACGATTCGATCATGGAAGTGCAACAGAGTATTATGAGATCGGCGACAGATTCGGCAGCGGACGCTGCTAGTGCATCTTTCCGTTGCATGCGATTGATCTAGGCAGTTTCGGCATACTCTCTTCCGGTTTACAAGGTGAATTCGGTCGAGAACATTAAGCGCTAGGAACTGGTAACAGTGCTTTAGCGAATGTGGCTGATTACAAATTGGACATCTGTAAGAATGTGAGCGGCGTATTCGAGAAAGCATATTCTGAAAGTGTGCAAATGACATGGAATGTTATGATATTTGCATGAGTGTAATGCGTGAATGCAATTAAAAATCAAAAAATCAAAACAAAATTAGAACTATATGTGGAAATGTGGAAAGGAAAATTTCAATAAGCGAAAAAAGCTGTTTTATGTGAAAGTGTGGAAAATAATTAGAGGAATTTGGAATATATTTATTCAAGAGAGAGAGAATCAAGATAGTCGCAAATTTTATTTATTTATTTATTTAAGTATATTACTTTATAAATAAATTTATAAAGTATTAAGGTACGGGGCAACGGGGCCATGAGTACCAGTAACAGAAGTATTTACTGGTATTGTTGTACATCGCGAAAACTCGCTAATTAATCGCAACAAGAGAAAAACACTTTACACTATCAAAGAGAAACTCAGTGAAATGTCGCCGAAATTAAATATTTTTATTAAAGGAACTAAACTGCACGTCGACCGATTTAATTTTGCGTATGATACTTTCCGAGGATTGATATTAAAAAATAAGAACGAGCACGATTTTATCAAAACAATGTTTGGCGAAACTGGCATGTGCTTTTTTGACAGCTCTTTGATAAACAAAGTACCTAGCGCAACAGCGCCACCTGCATCTCATATTGGAAATCAACATAGTATGAATCAATAGGATAAGGTTGCCGTTTGCCAAAAAATTAGTAAAAATTTTAAAATCTGCAATATAAGTATTATATGTTATAACATTACTGGTCTAAAAAGCAAAATTATTACACCAGATTTTTTCAAACAAGTAACAAAATATGATATAATTACTCTTTTAGAAACTTTTGTCGAAGAGGGAAAGGAAATACAATATTTTAAATATTTTAAAAATTATAATATTAAATGCATTCCCGCAAATAGAAATTTTAGTAGGGGTAGAGCCAGTGGTGGAATTTTGTGTGCCATAAAAAATGATCTCCCAAAAAATGAAATCTATTTCAAAACTATAGGTAGCAAAATTGTCATCGAGTTGGTAATACACTGCAACCATTTTATAATTTTGCCTACCTACTTAAGTTTTGGAAATTGGAGCAATGAATTCGAAGAACTTTATAACTTCATCATGGGGCACGGTCATGAAAATATGATGATAATTGGGGACTTGAACGGGCGAATCGGTGAATTTCAAAATTCTTGCTATTCTGGTCGTTCTGAATACTCAGTTACTCGAAGCTCTTCTGATAGTTGCCTGAACAGTAATGGTAAACAACTCACAGAACTGGTGGAAGATTTTGGGTTTTTTGGTTTGAATGGGGTATCCAGAAGTGATATGAGGGGCGATTTTACGTTTGCGAGTGATCAGGGCTGCTCAGTAATTGATTTTTGTTTTGTGAAAGGCGAATGGCTTAATATAGTCGAGGACTTTGAGGTGACCACAGCCAATTTTTCATCACATCTGCCAATAGTTATTACTTGCAAACTAAATTTTTCAGAAAACAGGAGTTTGTTACCGACAGCTCAAGGTAATAATATAGTTAAATGGTCTGATAGAAATGCTATTAGTTACAGAAATAATGCTATGCGTCAATTATCTGGATTACCAGACATTGAGAATTGTGATGTTGATGAAGCTGTTAATGCTATTGTTGATTTAGCTAGAAATTCTATTACTAGAAGCCCTTATCGAAAAAGATGTGCTTTTTCAGCGAAGTGGTATGACAAGGATTGCGAAAAACTGAGGAAAAAGTCGTTCTTCTTTTTAAATCTTTTTAGGAACACCAATAACACAATATATAAAACTCTTTACTTATGGGCTAATAGAAAATATAAAAAATTTATGTGTTCACAAGGAAATCATGTTTCTCAAAAACTTTGCTTTTAAACTGTGTGCATGTACAGACTCGAAATCATTTTGGATGAATGTACGTTTTCTCGGTGACTGTAAGAACAATAGTTGCCATGTAGTTGATATCGAGATCCACGCTTCGTATTTTAACCAACTTTTAGCCCCTCACTCATTACAAAAAAACATCAGTTATGCAATACCTGAAGTTAAAGTCCCAGATTTAGATCGCATGATTGAAATGTCAGAGCTAGTGTTCTCGCTCCGAAAAATGAAAAAGAACAAAGCACCTGGCTCAGATGGTATTCCAGCTGAGTGTTTTCAAAATTTTACGCCTGAGTTATTGGACTATCTTTTAAAGCTGATTAATAAAATTTTTATAGACGAGGTAATTCCCTCAAACTTTTTAGCTTCCAGTATATCTGCCATTTTTAAAAAAGGGGACCACACCCTTCCGGAAAACTACCGCGGAATATCCGTTCTGAACTCCCTAAGGAAGGTGTTCACTCAAATATTGTATAACAGATTGGTAAACTGGCTTGACTTCAATAACGTTATAAGTCCTTTTCAGGCTGGTTTTCGGTCCAACCTCTCAACCATTGATCAGATCTTCGTTATAAAAACTATAGCATCACGGTTTATTAAAAATAAAAAGAAACTTTACGCTTTTTTCGTCGATTTCAAGGCAGCATTTGACACCGTGAACAGGAAATCACTTCTTTTTAAACTATCTGTTTTGGGGCTTTCAACGAAGTTTATTCGAGTGTATCAAAAACTCATTCAAAATACATCGGCATTTGTTCGAAGCAACAACAGTAAATCCAATACATTCAATACGGAAGCTGGCGTCCCGCAAGGATGAGTTCTTAGTCCAGTCATGTTCTCCCTTTACATCGATGATGTTGGCGATAGTTTACCAGGGGGCATAAGTTACGGGGGTACTGAGGTGAAGGTTTTGCTATATGCGGACGATCTAGTTATTTTCGCTGAAAGCCCGTCAACACTACAACTACAAATTAATAAACTTATGCTTTTTTGTGAAAAATGGGACTTACAGATTAATGTAGCAAAGTCTAAAATAATGGTATTCAGGGCACAAAACATTATCAGCAGAAGCGAAGGAAGCTGGAAACTTGATAACAGTAACATAGAAGTAGTAAATGAGTTTAAATATCTGGGGTTCCTGCTCACCTATAACTTAAATATTCGCCCTCATATTAAAGAACGAGCCAGCAAAGCCAAAACGGCAATCAACACTATATGGGCAAAATTCTTTACAAACAAATTTGTTGACCCTAACTCAAAGTTTAGGGTATTTAACGCCACAATTAAAAGCTGTTTTTGCTATGAAAATGAAGCTTACGGCAATCAATACTTAGAAGATATTGAAGGTATTCAACGGTACTTCTTTAAACGAATTTTTAAGCTACCAGTTAACACTCCAAACTACGCCATTCATGTCGAATCGGGTCTTCCCTTTATTTATATAACAAACCTTAAAGCTAATGCAGATTATATCTGTAAGGTAATGCAAAGATCGGGTAACAGTCTCCAAAAAAAAATTCTCAATTCTTGTCTCGCTTACGGTCATTCTCCATTTAACGAATGGTACAATATAGCTCGCTCCCACAACATCAGTATGATACTCACGATCGAAAATGTAGATGAGTGGAAAAACATTTTTTATGATTGTATATCTGCGGTTGATGATCACTTGTATAACCAATGCCTTCATAGAGCAAGATCCTCACAAACAAGACTAACATATAGGCAATTAAACTATTTTTTAGCCCCAAATAGCTACTTCAATGAAAAATTCAATGTTACCGAAATGGCCACAATTTTTAAGACCCGCACAGAACTGCTTAATATTAACTATAGGCCTCATAGAGATGATATCAACCCTAATTGCACCCTTTGCAATCTTAATCAAAAAGAAGATGTTTTACATTTTCTTGGGTTATGTCCATTACTGCAAGAAATTCGTAGGTTGTACTTCGGCCGTAGTTTTCTGTCTTCTGAGGACTGCTTTAGTCTGCTAAATGGAGACTTTGGCTGGGGACCACTTGCAAGGTTTGTCGATCATGCTCTTAGTTATCGAAATATGTATAATGATTAACTGCCCACTTGCAATAAAAAATTTTTGTTTTAGCTAAACTAAAAGCCCAAAACTTTGTACTTCTTTTAGCTAAAGTAAAAGCCCTTCTTTAATTTTTGCAATAAATAATTTTGTTTTGACTTAACTAAAAGCCCAAATCTTAGTACTTCTTTTAGCTAAAGTAAAAGCTCTTATTTATTTTTTGGATGATCATTCTGGTTTTTCTCTTTTAATGAAAATAAAAGTTATAAAATTTTTGTATTTCTTTTAGCTAAAGTAAAAGCCCCCGTACTCGCACTGTAATAGTTTTGACCAGATAGTTGTTATACGTATTGTTGCACAGATATGAACATATACTGCTTTTTAGTTTTTTGCCAACTTTTTTATTCATAGTTTATTAACCACAGTTAAATTTATACTTAATTTTAACTTTTTTTAAAATTTAACTTAAATTTTCAATAAGTTTTTGCTTCGATGTATTTATTCTCTCAATTTGTATAAAATGTATAATTAAATCCGGCAGACGGCATTATTATTTTTGCCATGCTTGTATATCTTTATAAAATATACCAATTGTTATAAACTTAATTAATCTTAAATAAAGAAAATTGAATTGAATTGAATTGAATATTTAAGTTGACATTGGTAACACGACTACCTTGTGCACAGGCCGAGTTATAGTTCCGCGCTGCGTGTATAAATCTGCTACTCGAACATGATTATCAACACCGAGGTATATTTTTGTTATGCGACCTAGGCGCCACTCGGTTGGGCATGTGTTTTCCTGTCGCATTACTACTAAATCGCCTACTTTGAGATCAGTTTGAGGAAATTTCCATTTGTATCTTTTTTGCAGTTCTTTCAAATATTCATTTTTCCAGCGATTGCAAAATTCCTGATAAAGTGATTTGAGCCTTTGCCACCTATTTACTAAACTAATCGAGTCTGTTGAATCTTTGGGTTCTGCAGGGCTTAATAGCGCAGATCCCATCAAGAAATGACCAGGCGTCAAAGCAGTCAAATCTGAAATCTCTTCTGAAGTAGAGCTAAGAGGACGTGAATTAAGGCAAGCTTCAATACGTGTCAACAATGTGTGGAATTCTTCGAATGTATATTTTAAGTGCCCCGTCACTTTTCGGAAATGCAGCTTAAAACTTTTCACTCCAGCTTCCCATAGCCCACCCATGTGTGGAGCTGAAGCTGGGATGAAATGCCAAGAAAGTTGATTAAAACCATATTTTATGATGGCTTCGTCTTTAGCTTGAGATAAAATTTCTTTAAATTCCCTTTTTAATTGACTTGAGGCTCCGACGAAATTCTTACCATTGTCAGAAAACATTTATCAGGACACCCTCGACGCGAAATAAAACGAGTTAAGGCTGCTAGAAATGCTTGGGTAGAAAGATCGCTAACCAGTTCTAGATATATGGCCTTTGTTGAAAAACAGACGAATAAACACACGTAACCTTTGGTGACTTTGAAGGACCGCCCTGAATGACTTTTGATATCAAATGGTCCTGCAAAGTCAACACCAGTGTTCGTAAACGGTCGTCCAATACAAACTCTTTCAGGAGGAAGGGAAGCCATAATTTGATTATGATACCTTTTACGCTCAATAACATAAATTTTACAATTGTGTATAGTAGTCTTTATAAGATTATTGAGTTTGACAACCCAAAACTCAAGTCTAACCATAGCCCAGGAAAATAAGACGAAAAAAGAGCTTCTGTGCGAAAAAATTCCCAGTGGAAATTTTTCACCGGAATTGTCTTTATTTATGCATGATACACAAACTGTGAAAAGTCCATTGCAAAGTCGTGTGCGCATAAAAAGTTATTCGGGCTCAAAGGTCGCTAAAATCAGTTTTTTGCAAATATCTCGCTAATGCTAACTTTTACAGAAAAATGTTGGTCCCAAATTTTGTAGCACAGGAAATTTCCTACAAAAATAAGTTAAAAGTATTTGCGTACGACTTCTAGTTTAGGAGATCACCCAATTTAAAAAGTTGTTAACAGTTATGATATGAAATACTACCAATGAGTTCATATTAAAATATCTTACTTTTTAAATTGCAATAACTCTTCAATGGGAAGTTGTACAAACAAAATTAAAATGCCGTTTGAAAGATAATTTAATTTTCTATATACCGTACAAAATTTTTTTTTCGAACGGCTCATGACTTTAAAAATATTCTTGAATAACCGTTAAGGCTTCGAAATTACTGGTTTTTTAAGGATATGTGCGAATTGGTAAGTACTACGAAAAAAAGTAATGGGACCAAATTTTTAGAGAATTACAAGATCTACAAAAAATAAGCAATATGAGTACATATAGAAGTAACCGTTTAGAAGATATTCCAAAAAAACCCTTAAAATGCCAAAAAAACCGGTTTCTATTGAATATCTTCTATACGGTTACTTCTATGTGTACATATATCGCTTATTTTTTGTAGATCTTGTAATTCTCTACAAATTTGGTCCCATTACTTTTTATCGTAGTACTTACCAATTCGCAGATATCCTTAAAAAACCAGTAATTTCGAAGCCTTAACGGTTATTCAAGAATATTTTTAAGGTCATGAGCCGTTCGAAAAAAAAATTTTGTACGGTATATAGAAAATTAAATTATCTTTCAAACGGCATTTTAAGTTTGTTTGTACAACTTCTCATTGAAGAGTTATTGCAATTTAAAAAGTAAGATATTTTAATATGAACTCATAGGCAGTATTTCATATCATAACTGTTAACAACTTTTTAAATTGGGTGATCTCCTAAACTAGAAGTCGTACGCAAATACTTTTAACGTACTTTTGTAGGAAATTTCCTGTGCTACAAAATTGGAGACCAACATTTTTCTGTAAAAGTTAGCATTAGCGAGATATTTGCAAAAAACTGATTTTAGCGACCTTTGAGCCTTAACAACTTTTTATGCGCACACGACTTTGCAATGGACTTTTCACAGTTTGTGTATCATGCATAAATAAAGACAATTCCGGTGAAAAATTTCCACTGGGAATTTTTTCGCAGAAAATGTCTTAATTTCCTGGGCTACCAAGCGAAGTACAAAATTGGTTGCCTCCATGGAGAGAAATATTGTGCACGAACTCAACGTAAAGTTTTGCCAATTTACTATTATAGTCGAGAATAGCAGGATGACTTTCGTAGTAGGATAGAGTCGGAGCAGAAGCCAACCTTCCGTTTGCTCTGATTATGTTTTCGGAATCTAAAAATGGAGTCAGAGTAAGCAAGGAACTCTTTTTGTCTAAGAGTTTTTTGGAAAGCAAATTAAGATAATCTTTCGGAAAGTAAAGTTGCTGTGATATATTAATTAAGTGCGTTTTAACAAACTTAATTTCACTAGATGACAATTTTGAAGTGGGATACGGTTCAGTGGAAATTTGTCGAGCCTTTCGATAAAATCTGAAAATATATGCCACCACCCGCAGTGCTCGAGAGTAACAAGAAAAACGTGTTAAAATATCTTCTTGTACGACCGAGCTAGCAAAATAAGTTTTAATTGGTTTCATCTCAACAGTAGTGCAAAGTTTTTCCGGGTTTTTAATTCGTGCCCATTGTGACTGGTCCACTCGTAATCACGTCGGTCCATGCCACCACAGGTCACAAGAAATCAATTCCGAAGGAGTAAGCCCCCGGGTTGCTAGGTCGGCCGGGTTTGAATGAGTATCCACGTGCGACCAATTTTCTCTGCCCACTTTATCCAAAATAAGAGATACTCTGTTGGCAATGAAAGTGGCCCATGTACATGGAGGTTTTCTCAACCATGATAGCACAATCATGGAATCCGTCCAAAAATAACTGGAGTATGAAACTATACCCAGCTGAGGGAGGAATGTGTCTACCATATTGGTAAGCAGAACTGCGCCGCAGAGTTCAAGTCGGGGTAACGACAGACTTTTAATAGGTGCAACTTTCGATTTGGCCGACAGAAGGTTTGTAGTAAATCCACCATAACCATTCGCAACTCGTATGTATAGGGCCGCTGCATATGCCTTTTCGGAAGCGTCACAAAAACCATGAATCTCAATTTCACTTGACGGAGCAAATTGAACCCAGCGAGGAATTGTAAGTGAATTCAAATCAGGATAAGTAGAGAGAAATGACTGCCAGCGGTGGAGAGTGAATGGCTTCAGGATGTCATCCCACTGAAGCCAAATTTGTTGCATGATAATTTTGGCATTTATGACTATCGGGAAAGCCAACCTGCTGGGTCAAACAATCTAGCAATGATTGCAAGAACTTCACGTATGATGGACTTAAATTTATGGGCTGTGCGACAAAATAGAAATGGTCAGTCTTGGCATTCCAACGTATTCCTAGTGTTTTTACCGTACTTTTATCGTCTAACGACAAGAAATCAGCATCAAGAAGATGGTTTTTTGGAATGCCTGCAAGAACCTCTTTGCTGTTCGATGTCCATTTTCGGAGATTAAATCCAGCAGAATGCAAAATTGAAATGAGCTGATTACGTGCTTCAATAGCGGTTGGAACATCATGTGATCCAGAAAGAACGTCATCAACATACATGGAATTCTGTAGAATTTTGGATGCTAAAGGATACCGTTCTTGCTCATCTTCAGCTAGCTGAAGAAGGGTGCGTATAGCTAGGTATGGCGCACAGTTAACGCCGAACTTAACAGTTTTTAACTCGTAGTCTTGCACTGGTTCATCCGTGGAACTACGGAAAAGAATACGTTGAAAAGTTTAATGCTTGGGATTGACAAGGATCTGTCTATACATCTTTTCAATATCGGCATTGAAAACGTACCGATATAAGCGCCATTTGAGTATAAGTGAGGTTAAGTCGGCTTGAAGTATGGGACCGGTATACAAGACTTCATTTAGACTGTTACCATTGGAAGTAGCACAAGAAGCATTGAAGACCACTCTAAGTTTAGTAGTGATGCTTTCCGGCTTGATAACCGCATGATTGGGAAGGTAGTAATGATCTGAGCCTTGATAACTCTTTGGAGTGGAAGTTGCTACCCTATGATCTAGATTTAAATATTCCTTGATCACTTCATCGTATTGGGTTTTAAGGTCGCCTTTACGTAAAAGATTGCGCTCATTACGCAGGGACTGAGCCATAGCGGTGTTTCGCGAAGAACCCAGAGGCGACTCATCAGGAAACGAAGGTTTAAATGGTAGCTCTATTACGTAACGTCCCTCTGAATTTCTATGGGTCGTTGCTCGAAATTTTTCTTCACAAAAAACATCGGCTTCGGTAACAAAATGTTTCCTAGGAAGTTCCTCAACCTCCCAGAATTTTGACAATTGATCGTCAATCGAAATTTCAGTGTGCAGAGATGTACACACAAATGAAGGATTATTGGAGGAAGAAGAAATGGGTCCTGTCAGGATCCATCCAAAAATAGTCTCTTGTGCTACAAGAGATCCAAGTATGCCCTTTTTAATGCCGTCAAGAAGGATAAGTGGATAAAGATCTCCCCCAATCAGAAGATCAACCTGTGAGCTTTTGAAAAACTCAGCATCAGCCAATTGTAGATGTGGTAACGCAGAATATTTAAATAGGTCAAAAGAATGGGAAGGAAGATTCCCAGTAATCTGTGGAAGAACGAGAGCCGATGTTTCAATTTGAATACCGGGATTAAGAGGAGATCCGATAAAAAAGTGAGCCATTTTGCTTGGAGATACACTTATGGCTCCATTGATGCCAGACACTTGAGCTGTGACTGGTTTCGTGGAAAGCTTCAAGAGTTTTTGAAGTCTATCGGTTATAAAAGACCCTTCTGAAGCAGGATCTATTAGTGCTCTTGCTCTATAAATGACCCCAAAATGATTAATGTTAACCATTGCGGTACCTAAAAGCACCTTCTTAGTGGCAGACGTAATAAAAGACTGAACTTTTTCTATGTTATTCGATGTGGACTGTATATTTGAAATTGAAGATTCAGCAGTAGGAAGAGATTCAACAGTGGTTGCATGCACCATATTATTTTGGGACGCAAACTTCGAAGTTGATGGTTGTGGGCTATAAACTTGAGGTGTCGATTTTTTAACTAATTGCTGTGACGGAACTTCTTTGTAATAAAAGACTGAACTTTTTCTATGTTATTCGATGTGGACTGTATATTTGAAATTGAAGATTCAGCAGTAGGAAGAGATTCAACAGTGGTTGCATGCACCATATTATTTTGGGACGCAAACTTCGAAGTTGATGGTTGTGGGCTATAAACTTGAGGTGTCGATTTTTTAACTAATTGCTGTGACGGAACTTCTTTGTGTAGTAGGGTGTTGTGAATCTTTTTGCATTTAAAGCACTTGTAAATGCTGTTTACGTAGAACGTAAACCGTGTGTGCACGGCACAAGCAAATCGTTTTTGCTAACGGCCGCCAACACTGAAAGCGCTGCTGTCGCATTGAACGAAAACCCGAAGTGGGGTTTTCGTTCGATCGCCGCCATCATCATTGATTTTCACAAAGTCACGAAAAACACAACACCAAATTTCACAAGACAACATAAAAGTTTTCATTTAACAAACAATCACAGAAAAATACGAAATAACATCAGTTTCACGGGATCACAAACATCGAGTTGTTCCACAATTTCAACAATCAACGGCAGACATATATTCAACAAGCCAAACAACAGCGACGTTGGACGGACATTTCATCCGGAGAACACCAGTGCAGCAGCCCCCATCTTCTAATTGTTCTGCAGCATAAAGTCGTCGTTGGACAACAGCGTTGGATAAAATCATAGCTTTGTATCGTAACATTTTTGTGATCTTTTGTAGTGACATCATCTTAGATTAAAGTTTTATAACGTTTAAAGAAAACAACTAATCTTTTTATTTGCATTCAAACTCTAGTACTCCGACCCTTCACCTTAACAAATGCTTTTACATTCGTTAAGCATATGAGTAGCCGAAAGACAATTAATGCAATATTGATATTTTTTGACCAAAGAAAGCCAGTCACTAATATTTGACTTTAGGAAAACTGGACAAAGTTTTAACGGATGGGAGTCTTTACAGACTTTGCAATTAGGAACATCAACGTGACTGTGATAAGATTTTATTGTTTTTGTTTTCACAGAATTAGGTTGTGATCTAGACTGACTGGTTGTGGGAGAATGAAACTCGGACACTGTCTCTAAAGTTTGATATCTATCGGACAGAAAAGTATCTAGATCACTTCACTTGGGAATCTCTGTCTTACATGTGACTGATTGTTCCCACAACGCAAGTGTATTTGATGGCAGGCGCGTTGAACATAGAAACACGAAAATTGCGTCCCAATTGTTAACATCAATTTTATAAAGTCGTAAAGCTGAGATGCAATTATTAATTTTTCTCTGGAGGCTTTTGATAGAG
The DNA here is from genome assembly GCA_951812925.1 of Calliopum simillimum. NCBI lineage: Eukaryota > Metazoa > Arthropoda > Insecta > Diptera > Lauxaniidae > Calliopum > Calliopum simillimum. Next base: position 1,413,410 of record OX638369.1, read on the forward strand.
GCTCCAGTTTCACTTGGACCGTGTGGCAAATTAAATAATATTTTTAACTGATTGTTAATCAAAACGCGTTTATTTTCGTATTGCATTATTCCCATGCAATAGGAAAACCCTCATTTGTGAGTGGAACTTTCTTTACAATTTCTCGAGCGTCACCTTTTGTTTTTTTTATAAGGTGGTAGAGAACTTCAACGCGACTGAGACGTGAATTATTAATGTATATGGCCGAAAACATATCACGAAATGTTGGCCATGTAAGACAATCACCTGTAAATATGTCGGTGTCACAAGGGGGTAATGTCATGTGTGAGTATGTTCGCGGGTGTTCTTGGGCAGAATTTGAAGTCTCTGCCTTAGAAGCGTCTAGGTCTGCTAAATTTTGAAATATTTTGGTCATGCATTGCATATACTTTCGGTGGACTTCCAAAAACCTTGACTTTATTACTACGATATCTGAAGCGGAATCATTTTTCTCGGTTTTATCATCAGTTGGAGCAACAGATAAGCAAGCAGCATAAGTATCCTTCACACTACCCCAAATTTCTTTAAGCTCCTGCTGCTCCAATTCTAAGTATACCATAGTATAGTCTGAAGAAGGAACCGAATCAAAATATGCTTCAAATTCTACAAGACGATCAGATGTTCTTATAAATTTGTCTAACGGCGCCATTTTCAAACAAATGAAAAAGTAGTCATTTAGGGAGGAAAAATATGTATATATAAATTCCTTTATTTTAAAAACTTTATGTTATTTAGAGCCACCCTAAATTTTAAAATTGGAAAAAAAAAAAAAAAATTTGAATATTGCTTTTTGCGAAATTCTGCAACAATGGCAAATTATAAAATGGAGTATGACTAACGCACACCTAAATTTGCTGAATAGAAATTTTAAAAAATTGTAAAATGATATATCCGAAAAAGTACTTTATTTTTAGCACCGCTGTAACACCTTAGTCGCTTGCACCTTAAGATCTTGAGATTTGCGAAAAAAAGTATATGCAGAATTTGAAGGCTTTATTCACAGAGTCGCAAGTTTTCTTCAAAAACGTATTCTTAATTATGACCGAAACTATTTGCACGAATTCTTTTCATGTAACCGTGAAAATATATATGCGGAAGATTTCTGCTGAACTGATTATCTTTTCGTGGAAATCACTGCTCGAGATACACACAAAACGCAAAAATGGTTAGCACTTGATGATTTGCAATGCAATTGTGAAAACGTGGAAATGCAGAAGTGGTAATGTGGGCAATGTGATAAAATGAAAAAGAAAATCTTGTGAAATCACTCACCAAGAATATGTGAAAAAGAAATTTTTATCGCCAAGCAATTAAACAGCACCTCCTACGTTGCAACAGAATATAATGTCACTCGATCAATTTCAATTTTCCCACGAGGCGGCGCAGATAAATTTGCACAAAATCAGCAATATCGTTCCACGTCGTATCAGCGTAGTACTCCTATGAACTTCAAGGGATGGAAACCCACGTCACCACACAGCCAACTTGTTAAAAGATCCCACGTAGCAGCGCAGCAAAAAGTTTTCCTCAAAAAGCTCCCAAGTCACGGCAATAGGGCACCAAAAAGTTTTTTTTTTTTTTAAAATATGTCGGAGTCCCAAATATATGTATGAGTTCTTCTTGGCACAACAGCACGCGCAAGAAATTTAATCTTTAAAAAACGCGGAAATCTGGCTCGTAATGGACCATATGTTTCTTTGCAAAAGGAAACGACTTTTTTTAGTATTCGAATTTGATATAGTTATTTTAATTTTTATTTCAAAAGTTACTATTATTTTAATTTAACTTATCACTCGCGACGACCGTGCTGCTGTTGCCCAAGAACCTGCTGAATAATAGAAAGAAAAAAACCAATTTGCGAACCGATAACAAAGTTATCGAAGGTGGCCAAATGAGGGTTTGTAAAAATCCCCACAAATGACCCACATCGAAGATATTCACACTGAGTGTCATGTTTACGATGTAAACATATACTTAAGTAGGTATGGGGCACGACCACAATGAACGGAGAGAAAAAATTACAAACTATAATTCGTAAAATAAAAGAGGTAGAAAAGTCAAATGTAGGCTAAGCTGATTTGTTATTAGTTGTAAATAGAGTCAGATCAAATAAAAATATTTAAGAGTCTTGGACTTACCGAGCTTCGAATAGTGTTTTAAGCCTAAAAGCTAAACAAGAAAAAAGTCATTAAGCGGGTATGTGTTTTTGTAATTAGCCACTTGTTGCTCTCTCTGATTTTGATATCAATATATGACGATAACGGAACGGATAATGCACAGGGGTTATTCATAAAAATCGATGTCGTCTGAAAAAATTAAAAATGATTAGGTTAAAATCTTGAAAAAGTGTTTCAACTATGGAAAAAAATTACAAATGTACTCGGAGAAAAAAAAAAATAGTGCGTACTACTTTTTTACCTACCTATATATAGTTCAAAAAAAAAAAATTCTTAAAAGTACAGTAGCCCTTTTTTTTTGACGCGTATATACAATTGTGGTATTTTCATATTGCGATAACTTATGAACGGTGAGTCGTATGAAAAAACGTCCGAGGGTCTTTTTCAGGGAGAACCACATGCTCTACAAATAATTTTAATCTTTTGTAAAAAAAAAAAAAAATATTTATTCAGAGGTTATTTAAAAGCAAATGTGATTTTTTGCCGTTTATTGGCGCTTAACCAGTTTTTATAAAATAACTCCCAAAAGATACATTTTTTTAAGCATAAAATGAAAAGTTTTTGGCGAGAACGTGATCCATAAAAAAGTTCCTTAGAATTTTTATTGTGCGATTCACTGTTCATGAGTTATCGCAATTTAAAAATATCCACAATTGTATATACGCGTCAAAAGAAACACGGCTAGTATCGTTGAAGCGATCAGTAAGCATTTACCAAAATACCACTTTTAAATCTACAAATAGATGGAAACTAACTGCATACTCAGTTTTTTATTTCATTTGAAGATCATTTGATGATCGAAATTCGACCCGAAAAATCGATTAGATTGTGGAGCGATTTAAAAAAAACTTTTGAAACTCATGAAATACTTTTTAGGAGTGGAATCGGCTAAGGTGATAGTTGATTGTTGACTATCAACTATCGCATTTCGCTCTACGTAAGGTGATTATTAGCTTGATAGTCACAGTTTTTGTGTCATTTTCAAGCGATAGCTATTTTGTTTGGTATCGTTTTTATATATTTTGGAAATATTTAACGCCGTAAAGAAGTTTTTAAAGTAGAAAAGAAATGAAAATTATAGAAAAAAAGAGTTTCTGAGTTAATGAAATAATACTAAAAGGATGTTAACTTCAGAAATCTTTTTATACCCTACACCCAGGGTATATTCACTTTGTCCTTCCGTTTGTAACGCAGAGAAGGAGGCGTGGCAGGTATAGAAAAGTATATATATTCTAAATCAGCGTCACCTCCTGAGTCGATATAGCTATGTCCGTCTGCCTGGCTATCCGTCTGTCTGGCTGGCTGGCTGGCTGGCTGGCTGGGTGGCTGGCTGGCTGGCTGTGTGTTGAAATACACTTTTTGGGAAAACTGAGCAAGATAATTCAATGAAATTTGGTACGCTGCCTCCGTCGTCAAAGTTAGCTCGGGGGATTGAAAATGAGCAAAATCGGTCAACGGACACGCCTACCGCCCATACAAAAATTATATTCAAAATGCAATTTTAGGAGTATTTTTCACGACAATGCAACCACAATACATATAAGTACTACGAATTGTAAGCGCAAGCTCTGATAAAAATTTGAGCGAATTCGGACAAGAGGGCGTGGCACCTCCCATATAAGCAAAAGCTTCAAAACGCTATACTGAAAGCGTTTTTTGAGGTATTCGAACCAAATTTGACTCAGACACTAAGAATTATAAATGAAAGCTCTCAGCAAAAATTGGGTGAAATCAGACAAGGGGGCGTGGCACCTCCCATATAAGCAAAAGATTCAAAATGCTATACTGAAAGAGTTTTTTGAGATAATCCAACTAAATTTCACTCTGACACTAAAAACTATAAATGCAAGCTCTGAACAAAAACTGGGTGTACTCGGACAAGAGGGCGTGGCACCTCCCATATAAGCAAACTTTTCAAAATACTGCAGTGTAGGGTATTTATTTTTTGGCCAGGCCAAAATTTACACCCTTACTAGTTCGGCAATCGTTTTGTTTTCCCAATACGGTTGGGAGCTGCAGTGGCGGATCCAGCGCTGTCAAGAGGGGGGGCCGATTGACCACATTTCTAGACTCTTCATCAGATTTTTCTCATACTTCAGGAAATATTATTGAAAAACTGTATAAATTTAGCGTCTCTTCAGGATAGCGATATTTTAAATATTCCATGATGGTATCGATTATCGGTATATATTAGGGGTTTGCACAAGACATCTTGAAATAAAGTGTACTTTTTTTTACACCAAAATTTTTCACTGAACTGATACATTTGATCCAAAAAATTCAAGATTCAAATCATCGTGTACACTGATTTCATTTTGACACTATTTACATTGTCTTGTTTTATCAGTGTGAAAAATAAACTTGATTCTAAAAAATACATCAGTGTACTCTATTTTATAAAAACAAATACTTCAGGTCACTGAAGAACGTGCGTGTAGAGAAACTACAATAAAATTTATGATATGGTAACACTTGCAGAATTGTAGTAGCTTTCATACATTTTTGCGACAGAGAGAGAGAGCGTAAACAAAAAAGAGGCACAAGAAGAGAGCGATAAACTACTCTTATCACACCATTAGCATTTAGTAGTGTACACTACTACTACAGTATGCAACTAAAATAACTGAAACAAATCAAACAAGACAAATATGCACAGTATTTGTTTATTTTCTTTCAAATTCTAGTTCTGTCAAGACATTTACTCACGACACTGAACTAGAGCATTTGATAAATAAAAAAACTGGTACAAAATATAACGTATCTTGAAACGAAATGTCTTAAAACGCAAACAAGACGTCTTGTGCAGACCCCTAGTATGTAAGTATATAGATCGTCTAAATAGTCCTGAGGATTTTGACATGGATAATTTGCTCGATTTCGTTGCTTTTGCGCTAGCCGGGGAAGTTTCATTTCTATACCGAGTTCATTAGCAATGCCACAAATTTCGTCATACAAACTTGAAAACGTTTCATCACATTTTTCGCGCTTTCGATTCAAAATCTTTAAAACATCATTTAGCATATCAAGTGCTGATTTTAGGTATAGTTTTGATTTTTGAAAAAAAACGACTTAATGGCAAAGTGCAAGAAAGTACTTCTGATAAGCAATCGGTCGACACAAGAAAGCCAGAGTTAGATATAGCAGATTTTAATATCTTTGCCTTTGCAGCAGCCTGAAGGTCCCTCCACGAAGATATATCGTCAAGGCATTCGTGAATTTTCGGTAGAGATTCTCGAAATTGAAGAACTCCGTTGTGACGTTCAACCCATCTCGTCTCGCATAAACCAATAAACTGATGTCCCATTATATTTTTAAGAACTGCATTGCGTTTTGACGAAGCTTTAAAAAAAGAAATCATTTCTTTCATCGTTCCAATTGCATTTCTCACAGAATGTACTGATGAAGATTTACCAATTGAAAGATTTAAAATACGGTTAAAGCATGGTGAATAAACAGCATTGATAACTTCACTTTTAAAGGTAATTACCGCACCAACAGTTTCAGAAACCATTACAGAGCAGCCATCTATAGTCAAGCCTATGCAATAGCTAACATCTAAAGTTGCTTTTTTCTAAGTTTCTAATACAACTTGACCTAAGTTATAACCTGTTACTTTGATTTCATTGTCTATTTCACAATCAGTTTTATTCGAATTGAATGAAATCTTCTCTAACTTTGCCTTTGTATAAATATCTTACTACCAGTGTCATTTGAGAGATATGAGCAATATCTGTAGTCTCGTCAAACATTACACTATAAAAATTAGCTTCTTTGATTCGACTTATAAGTTCGCACAAAATTTCTTCTCCAAAGCAATTAATAATCTCGTCCTACGTGGTCTTACTTATAAAAGTTGCTCGAGATGAAGATTATTCAAGATGATTTTTCAATTCTAAATCCCCACTTTGAATTCGAAACCTTAATAACTCTCTAAAATTTCCCTCGTTAATAAGGCTATCAGAAGTATTAAAGTTTAATTTTTCATCGTCACGATGACCTCGAAAAGGTAGACCTTGTCTACCAAGATAATTTATGCATTCAACTATTCGTCTTAAATGATTTCGATTTTCCAACACCTGTTTCAACCTCTCATTATCGACTTGATTGACAATATCTAAATTTGGGTTTTCAATAACTTTTAAGAATTGTTTCGCAGACATTAGAGACTAGCAAGTAGATATTTTACTGTAAGTACGATAAATATTATTTTATAGTGAATTACTAATAATTAATATTTATTAATAATTAATATTTCTATCTTATTTAAATATATAATAATCTGTATTATTATATTATATCATATTATTATACATTTAAAAAAAAAAGCAAAATGTTTTTGAAATCTTTACATATAATTTAAAAAAAAATGTAATCACTTGTTTTGAGAGGGGGGGCCGATCGCCCCCATCGCCTCCCCCACCCTGGATCCGCCACTGGGGAGCTGTAACTTCGAAAGTAACCTATTGAAGATTTTGTTGATTTCGATGGAAAGGTAATTTTTTTTTTCAGTTTCTCCTAAAGTTGAACGAAATAAAATTTTGACCTTCTTAGAACAACTACAAATAAGTCGATGGTGGTTTTTTCTTTTGGTGCTATTTATTGGGTGTACAACTTAAAAACCGGAATTTGACGGTGGATGTCCGTACTAACAAATATCGTGAAAGCTCGAACTTTATATATATGTCATTTTGAAGGTACATTTGACAGCTGTCAAAATCAGTCAACAAAACAATTTTATCTTGTGTGCATCATTATTATTTTTCACGATGAATAACTTCGAAAATTCGAGAAAAAGACAACATTTGCGGGAGGTTCTGTTGGGTCATTTTTTTGCAAAGAAAACTGCTGCGGAAAGTCATAGTTTGCTTGTAGAAGTTTATGGCGACGATGCTTTAGGAAAAACACAGTGTTTTGAATGGTTTAAACGCTTCAAAAGTTCCGATTTTGACATCAAAGACAAAGAACGCCCAGGACAGCCAAAAAAGTATGAAGACGAAGAATTAGAGAAGATACTCGATGAGGATTCGTGTCAAACACAAGACGAGCTTGCCAAATCGTTGGGAGTGACTCAGCAAGCCATTTCGAAACGTTTGAAAGCCGCCGGATACATTCAGAAGCAAGGTAATTGGGTCCCCTATGAGTTGAAGCCGAGAGACGTTGAACGACGCTTCTGTATGTCTGAAATGCTGCTTGAGCGCCATAAAAACAAATCATTTTTGCATCGGATTGTGACTGGGGATGAAAAATGGATCCATTATGACAATCCCAAGCGCAAAAAGTCATACGTGAAACCCGGCCAACCAGCCAAATCAACCTCGAAGCCAAATATCCATGGCGCCAAGGTTATGCTGTGTATTTGGTGGGATCAAAAGGGGCCGTTATATTATTGTATGAGTTGTTGAAATCGGGCCCAACAATCACAGGTGACCTGTACCGAACACAATTAATACGTTTGAAGCGTGCCATCATCGAAAAACGCCCGGAAAATGCGACCAGACAAGAAGCAATAATTTTTCATCATGACAACGCTCGGCCGCATGTTGCAAGACCCGTGAAAAACTATTTGGAAAATATTGGATGGGAAGTTTTGGCTCACCCGCCTTATAGTCCGGACCTTGCTCCGTCTGACTTTAATTTATTTCGCTCGATGCAAAACGCCCTCACCGGAATACGCTTCACATCAGAGCAAGGCATCCGAAATTGGATAGATTAATTTTTGGCCGCCAAGCCGGCGCAATTTTTTTGGGATGGAATTCATAAATTGCCTGAAAGATGGGGAAATGTTGTAGCTTCCAATGGACAATACTTTGAATAAAATATATTGTAACATTTTTCCACAATAAAGCATCAAATTTCGCTAAAAAATTCCGCTTTTTAAGTTGTACACCCAATATAAAAATGATCCCGGGAACTTAATTCAATTGAGATTAATCATAGATGAAGAAGCTTAAGGCACGATGAGGGAGAAACATTAAAAACATATATTGCGTTAATTGCTTCAGTATGTAAATTAAAAAAAAACTTTATATTATATATTTGGCAAAAGAAGTGGTTGGTTTATTTGGAAGCTAAACATCTTCAAAATACATATATAAATATTACGTAACAAAAATGGAAAATTGTTCACATTGGACAGATTCATAATTGATTTTCAGCAGAAACGACTGCATTTGGCGAAGAAAATTTATGGCTAAACACGTTTTTTTTTTTTTTTAACTAAATAAAAACAATAACAGACAACTCTGACAACCAAATTAAATTTCAAAATTGTAAGCGCTGCCACTTATTAAAAAATATTCTATAATCGCTTTACGCAGAGCAATGAAAAGTTGATTATCAAAAACGATAGTCAAAATTGCGACAACCAACTATCACCTTAGCCGATTCCACTACAGACTGCTCCTCTCAAATCAGTATTTCGTAGTCTAATTTGTGAGTTAATCAGCGAGAACCCACTAAATTCATTGTTCTGAATGGATATCTCACGGATGCGATAACCTACGAGTGTTGATCACAGAGGCGCCTAAACTAAGCAGCAGATTAAATGTTTTTGTCTTTTCCATTAATCAATACGCCAAGAATTCACTTGTTTTTTAATTTGCTGAGAAGAGAGCACACAGCAACACCATCTACTGCTGGACATTCATCAAAATTGAATGAGAAACATGAGGATCATTTAAAAGATCACCAAACATACAGTTGTACGGAAATGTCACCTGCTGTGTTGATGGGACGCACACACATGTAGTCAAATTTAACACGCCGTGTTTTGACGAAACGATAGTAGAGAATTATGGGAAGAGTTGGATTCGAATTGCAACATGGCATTCAATCTTCATTGGAAATCAGTTGAATTAATGATAGAAAATCAGCAGTAATGGTATGCCAATGACTTTAACAGATTGTGCATGTGTGAGTGAGGGAAAAGAGTAAAGGCCTTGGTATAAGAACAAACAACAGAAGCTCCCAAACACTTGGCACTGTTAATCATCGCTAGCGTATGGTGGTCACTGAAAAGTTCAAGTTGTTGAATGTTCACACAAACTGTCAGTTGGAGAAGAAAAGGAAATGAAGATGAATGAAGATGAAAATGAGGAATCAATAAGCAATTCATTAATTATATAATCATTATGATTAACTAAGGCTAAACTTCCAAAATTTTTTGATTGCATACATAAGGCAATTGCAATTAAGAGTTAAACTTTTACTGACCCCTGAAATCAAATCTTTCTCAAAAATTTTAGCACAAAAAATGCAAAGTACACATCAGCAATATGTGTAAAAATAACTTGAGACCAAATCTTTTACAAATTTGGTGATAGAATAAGGACTTAAAAATCTAGACGGAGTTTTGGAACATATACAGGGTCCGCCAAATAACTTTTTTTTTTTTGAAAATTCTATAAAAAAAACTACTGGATATTTTCTCAAATTTCTTTTTTTATTTGAAAGTACAATCCTCCCGGTTAATAATGGAAAATAATTTCATTCAAATGGCTGGCCATGTAGTAGCCTACACGATCGGTCCAATTTTTAAGCACATTATCGATTGTGTGCAGCTGTATTTCACCAATGGCTTCACGAATATTGTCCTTTAAAGCGTCAATTGTCTCTGGCTTGTCGGCGTAACACTTATCTTTGAGGGCACTCCACAAATAATAGTCTAACGGTGTCAAATCGCAGCTCCGAGGTGGCCAAACGACATCAGCTCTGCGGCTGATAATGCGATCTTCAAAAACAGGGCGCAAAACATCGAGTGTAGCTTCGGCTGTGTGGCACGCAGCGCCGTCCTATTGAAACCAAATGTTGCTAATGTCCTCCTCTTCAATTTTTGTGAACAAAAATTCGTTCAACATAGCCCGATAACGATCGCCATTGACTGTAACGGCCACTCCTTGCTCATTTTCGAAGAAAAATGGCCCAATTATGCCTCTGGACCAAAATCCGCACCAAACAGTGACTCGTTTTGGGTGCAGCGGCTTTTCAATGTATGCGTGCGGGTTTTCTGTGCCCCAAATGCGACAATTTTGCTTGTTTACATACCCGCAAAGATCAAAATGAGCTTGATCTGAAAAGATGATTTTTTTGGCAAAATCGGTATCTGCAACATTACGATGATTTTCAAAGTAATGTCGCAATATTTCCCAGCGTTGTTCAAGCGTATACACAACCATATTCGTTCAGCGGAAGGAATGAGCTAAGTGTTACCATTCACGAAATAAGCACTAGTTGAAAAAAAAAAAAAAAAACGTTGGATTGCGGACCCTTTATTTATTGCACTTAGAAGTCATTTTAAATTTCGGAGAGAGCTTTCAGTTTACTCGACTTCAATAAGCTCAAATCATCTTCCACAAAGTGTGAACTTGAGAGTTTGGTTAATACAACAAATTCCGGCATCATCACCAAACAAAAAATTATGCTCCATTTTTTTTCGGCAGACTAACTGCAATGTACTTGGTTTATACCGCTCAGAAAATATGGTGAATAATCATATACAGTTGCCTAAGCAGTTTTCGAGAAGTTTGGTATTCGTTCCTTTCATAATCTTTCCCTGTGTAAGTATATGGAATAAACGGAAAACGATCAGCGGTTAAATAATAAAGAAAAATTTAATACATCTCGACAGAAGACACTTCATTTGCAACAACAATTAGTTGAATGCATTTTTCTCGCACTCATTTAAAGAAAACAATCAACAAGTCTGAACTGCAACAATCGCATTCAAGAAATAGCACCTTGGTGCAAACACCTCTAAAGTCTAAGTGATCCCTTAACTAATTAACCAAATGACGCAGACGTTGCGAATTGAATTGATGTGCGATCAGTGCTGTCGTTTTGAAAAGTTTGAGCGAAGTGAAATTTTGTAAAAGGTGAAGTGTTGCAAAGTAAAATTCTGAAAAAGTGAAGTATTAGCGAAGTGAACACAAAAATCACAATTTTATTTATCCAATTCATTCGTAATTCATACACGTAACAAAATTTGAAAATATATTTTAAATAAATATGAAAAAACTAAATAAAAAATTTCTTAGGTCAAAAATTTACCGAAACATGGCCGGCCACTCGAACATAGAAATTTTGTTTAAGCGGTCGAAAAAACGGTTTTTACTTAAAACAAGGCATCTTACGAAAAAAGTGTATTAAGTAAAAAATGCTTAGAATAGTCCAAGAAATACGAGTGAATTTTTTCAGAATTTTTTTTAATTTTTTAAGCTAATTTTTTGAAAATTATAAAATGTACCAAAAAATTAAACGTATTCTTTGAATGATTCTAAGTATTTTAGGCATTATACACTTTTATCTTAAGACGCCTTCTTTTGAGTAAAAATAATGTTCGAGTAGCCATATTTCGGCCAATTTTTCACCTAACAATTTTATAATGAAGCGTTTTAAAGGAAATTTTATCTACTTTTATGATATTCTGCTATATCTTTACCTATCTCTGACCCTAAAACAGTTATAGGCAATTTAATTGTCTACAAAAAGTTTCCTGTGAAGTATATCGAAATATTGCTTTGTTCGTTTGATATATTGAAAGAACAAATTATTTTTCAGTCAGGGCAGGCTTCGGGCATACAAAAAAGTATGTTTCTGAACTCTCATAAAAAGAATAGACAAATTTTAAGGCAAATTTTGTATTCAAGAAAAAGTGAAGTGATTTTATGAAAGGGGAAGTGGCGAAGTGTTTTTGATAAAAAAGAAGCAAAACACTTCAATTGAAGTGTAAACGACAGCACTGTGTGCGATGCGAAAAAAACCCGCCCAACATATCAACGCGTAGCATCAAAGCGACAACGAAGTCTTAAGCGCATGCGCGTAGTCCGTGCGAATTGCAGCAGGTCAAAAAAGCGTTCATATTCATTCACATGCGAAGCAAACGTTTGTGAGTTCATTATGAATGCGGGTCGCTGTGACTGGGGCTATTTGGCTGAGTGTTGCCTAAGGCGGCTAATTTGTGCCAAGTGGTGCAAGATGTTTCGACGCGCTCATCAACATAAATTCATTAAATATTTTACAATTGCTTTCAACATTCTTCAATGTCAGGTATTTCATCATTTTGGTCTGGTTTAGTAATTTTTAAACAAGAATTTAATGATTTGTGATACTTCTTTCTGTTTGCTAACAGAAAATCTACGAGTTTTTTTTAATTATAGTAAGTTAAAATTTTATAGTATGACTAGCTGTTTTACCCGGCGCACAAAGGGGTATTGAATACGCTTTTACGCATTTAATTGAAAAACAAAATGTTTGAAGTGACGGCTTTTTTTGATACCGTTTAAAAGATAATTAAATTCTGCGTCACAAACAATAAAAATTGTTGACCTAAACTTACTAGGAAAAAAGTTATATGCGGTTGAAGATCAACTTTTTTTGCTTTCGTTCGCGCGCTGTGAAAAATTTGAATTTTTTGGCTTTTTTAAAGTACATTTTTATTAAAAAAAAAGTTTTTTGTGGAAAAAGTTTTAATGGAACCTTCAATTTCAGGTAATTGTGGTTCTTACTACATAAAAGTTTTTTTGAGTTAATGTTTAAAAAATTTTGTTTTATATATATTAAATATGTGTTAAAAAATTAAGGTTTTTTATTATTCAAGTGGAGTTAAAGTATTTTAGGTTGTGCAAGGATTTCATCTTGTTGTGATTTTCTTTAACTATAGACTGTCCGTAATAAGTGTTAAAAATTTGGTTGTGCCATGTTTTGCTCCTTCGGAATTATTAAACTCATTGTGAGAGAACTCCAGCCGCTATAATCACAAGAAGCAAGTGCAGCCACCAACAATGCAATGATTTTTTTTCCTTTTGTTTTGTTTGTCTTCTTAAATTTTGATGGACCCTTTTAGTTCAGGTATTTTTGTAATACAAAAGTGGTTTTTGTTTTGTGAAAAAGTGTTTTGTTATATTTAATTTTTTTTTTTTTGTTCGTTAGTTTAAAATTAAGTGCATTTTGGCTATATGAATAGACATATAGTTGTTCCAAAAGTGAGCTCAAACAAAAATGTTTTGATTTTAATAAAGAGTAGACATTTAAGTTAGTTTTTATGAAAAAAAGGGTTGCGGGTTATTGCGCGGCTGCGAGAAATTTAATTTTTTTTAAGGCAAACTGGCATGTCCAATATGTATGAAAGTGGAGCAAAAAATAAATAAAAAGTTAAATACAGACATATAGACAGACAATTACCCCCAAAAATCTGCAGAGGGTGTCAATAAAGTACGCTGAGTTTTTAAAAATTTTTGAAGGTCATTAAGAGGTCGCTCAGCGCCGTTATATGCAAAATCTCGGCTTAGTACAGTTTTTATTTTATTACGATTTAAGAAACGCTCGGAATGAGTCATCCGATATATCAAATTTTTTATCTTGAGTCAAGGTATATAAAAACATTATATCTCGAATTTAAAATCATTCATATATTGTTGTTTTAGATAAAAAAACCGAAAGAAAACATATTTTCGATATTTCGGCCTGCCGTAAAGCTCTTAATTTACATCTTGGAAAAACTGTTTTTCATAAGTTTATCATAGAATCATACAAGAAACAATTTTCTATCGCATCTTAACCCATTATATCCCGTTTTTATGGGTCTTCTTGACCCTTTTTTTCTTAAACTTGGTTAAAATGGGTTAAAATGTTCCACAAAAATATTCTTCAAAAAATTTCACTAGGATTCACCAAAGACAGAAATTCCTAAAACTTCAGAATAATGCGTAAAAAATTTGATGACAATTTTCAATTTCCGTTTTTAATTGCTATTAAAAAAAAATTTCACTACATAATGTGCAACTGCATAAGTTTTCTACTTTTTTGTGCATAATTAACTAAAAAAATAAGTTATTATAACCCTCAATAGTCTGGATGAATTTTTAGCGTGTTTTGGTATCTAATACCCCACTGTGCGGCGTTGCTCGGGTTCTGATAAAAATGCTTTTTTTTAACAAGAAAGCACTAAAAGAGCTAATAACAGATGCTCTTATGTAAAAGTCGAAATGTATCGAAAAATATTAAATATACCGATTTCTCCGGTGAAAGTCCAAAAGTATCGAAAATATCGAAATACATCGAGGACATCGGTAAAAGACCAAGTGTATCGAAAAACATCCAAAATGTCGGTAACAGTCCAAAAGTATGGGAAAACATCGAAGAAATCGGAAAAAGGCCAAAAGCATTGAAAAATATTATGAGTGCTCGTTTACTACACAGCAAAAAGTTTCAAATCTATGCTTTAATTTGGTATACAAACCGTTTATGCTTGTTTGTATTAAATGTATACACATAAAGTATTCACACAATTTAAACTATTTGGTTTCAATTTTAAAGTATCACTATATAAAAATCTTGGCTAAAGTAAACCGTTGCTCCCAGAACCCAATTTGGTTTAAACCAAGCTTTTTTTGTTAAAATTTTAATTCTTAAATGTGTAATCAAAAAGTGTCGTTCGGACTTAATTTTGGATATATGGCCATCGGAAGATCGGGTATAGCTTTTATAAAAACCGATATAAGTTCTGAATCTCTTGATGGATTTTAAAAACATTGATGTCATATGAAAGGTATTTTAACTGGCTACAAAATTATGTTGAAAAAGTTTTAAATCCAAGTTATGGTTTTCAAGATATGGTGATTTTGTGAAAATTTTGACCAGTTTTTTTTAAAAGTTATTATAAATTAAAAAAAAAAATACCTTATTAACCTAAAGCTGTAGTAACAAAATATGGAAGCCTTATCTATTTTCCTTCATTAAGTATTCCATTTAAAGCTGAATTTGCATCATTAGGGAAATTTTTATTGAAAAACAAAAATTAAACTAAACAAATGTTCATGAAATTTAGCAAATATTACAACAACAACACCCCCACTAACAAAAACAGAGCTAACAAAAACAACAACAGCACCACCACTAACAACAACAACAATGTCTCAGAGAGACCATCCTATTAGGAGGCGAGGAGTCGCAACCTTGACGACAATATCTGGCCTGGCGTTCGAGTCGTTACAATAACAACAACGATACCACCAATATCAACCACAATGACACCACTATCAACAACAACACCAACAATACAACCAACAACAACAACACCAACAATACAACCAACAACAACAACACTCACAAAACAAAAAACACAACACTAACAGCAACAGCAACAACAACACTAACAAAACAACAACACTACTACTAACAACAACAACAAAAATAACAAAACAACAACAACATCAACAACACCACTATCAACAACAACAAAATGAAAATTTTTATTCAAAAACGTGAGGTTTACTACTACTTTTTATTACAAAAGAGAAAAATTGCTATTAAAAATTTCGCGCGCTTTTTTTTAACAAATTTTTCCAAATCATTCAGTCAGGATATATAACTGAATAGAAAAAGAAGATATTAACCCCCTAACGGTGAACCACTCAATTTTTTTTAAAGATACGATTGAGGGTCTGTGGCGCCATGTCAAATACGCTTTGCTTCGTATTTAACAGAAGAAAACGATTTTCGTTATAAATAATGTTATAGATGAAGATATCTTATAAAATAAAATACAAATCTTAATTCTTCTTTTTTTGGAAAAACTTTACAAATATCGGAAATCAGGTGCAAATGGCATAGCTAATAAAAGAAAATAAATTGGCCGTTCATATTTTGCTACTGAAGTTATGGATTGATGAGACGTTTTTTTGGAAAAAATAGTGTTTTTTTAAAAAACCTGGTCAAAATTATCTTAACATCGCCAAATATCGAAACCAATTTGGTAGCTAGTTATAATACCTTTCATATGACACCAAAAAATCCATCATGGGACTTAGAACTTATACTTGTTTTCATAAAAGCTATATCCCGATCTTCCGATTGCTATACCTCCGAAACCAGGTCTGAGCGACACTTTTTGTTTTTGCTGTTGTTGTAATTAATTTCCAAAGCCATATTTTGGGCAAAAAAAGAAAAAAAATTTGGCTTTGGGAGCAACCCTTGACTTGTTCCAAAATCTTTTATACTTTTTTTGTATAAAATTTATATAGAAGTTTATAGTCTTGGTGCCAGGCGACACATTGTACTACTCATACATAACAGCTTATAACTTTTAGGATAGCTTAATTATACCTAGACCCTTAAATATCTCTTGGGAAACTTTCTGAATCGGGGGCTTTTCCTCTCCAGCTTTTCCAAAAGTGGTCAATTTGAAGTGGTGTACCAAATTTATTAATAACATTTTGCTGTTTAATGGATTCAAAAGTCGTCTTCGTAAAATATCCGAAAAAAAACTTGTCCGACAAAAATTTTGGTTCCATAAGGGTGTCTGCCAAACTAAACATGCCAAAAAAATTACTTAAAAAAATTTAGTAATAACAGGCTGATTTTTTCAATATAAATAATATCAATAATATTTTTACATTGTCCGACAAAATATACTTGCCGATTTTTCCGTCCGGCAGGGAAAATCGGCTTTTCCACGAGTTAGTGGAAATTTATTAATAACTGTCGGACAAAAAAAAAAAAAAAATTAGATTTGTGAAAGGTTTAAATTGAATGTGTGTCTGACAAATATAATGCACCCAAATTGCAGTCCGACAAAAAATTGCAATTTTTTTCATTTATTAAATCTATCTAAAGTTCAGATTATACGTAAAGCTTAAATTTTATTAATAACCGTCGGAATACATACAAAGATAATTTTTTAGATAATAATTCAATGTTTAATACTATTGGCGGAAGCGCCCCATGGCAAGTATAAGTCGATTAATATTTCAATATTTAGAGTTTTTCAAGCATAACAGAATTTTAGGTTTTTATAAATAAAATTTAGAGTACAGGTAATCCTCGTTATAAGCGGAGGTGCGGTTCCTAGTACATGAATCATTATTCTTATGGAAATAAGAGTATACGTTTCCCCGTTCATAACTATTTCATGAATTTCATTAAGCAAAAATCATTTATTGCATCAATTTTTATTGAACAATTGTAATATTGTTATTTTATTATGTTTATATCGCCGGTGTTTACGAAGACTATCTCTTCTTAAAATGCGGACAAGAAAATCTTTTCTTCAAACTGCGGCGAAAAAGATCTTTTTTTGCGGAGAAGAAAATAACTTATTACAAAATGCGGCGAAGAAAATCACTTGTTACAAAATGCGGCGAAGAAAATCTCGCTTCATTCGCTGCGATTTTAAGTGAAATGTTTATTTTCGTAACTCGTGAATACTTTCACTAAATAAAGAGATTTTCTTCGCCGCATTTTGTAAAAAGTGATTTTCTTCGCCGCATTTTATAAAAAGTGATTTTCTTGTCCGCATATTACAAAAAAAATTTTTTTCGCCGCAATTTCAAAAAAAAGATTTTCTTCGCCGCAACTTTCGGTTGGAAGATTCTCTTCGTAAGCACCGGCGATATATAGATTTATATATACGTATGTATATATATATGTACATATATATATATATTATGTTGCCTCAAAAAAAATATTTTACATACATATTAGGGTGACACAAAAAAATTTGTATATGTATATATTAGGGTGGGCCGATTTGAAAACTAATCTCGGCTACCCAAGGAACTATACCTCTGCATTCAACTTTAGTTCGGCGCATTTTGGATCGACAATTTTACCTTTTATTAATATTTTTTTTATTTTCATACTAAATTTTAAATATTTTTATAAAGACAGAAGTAATGTCATTATATGATTTGGCTGGTATTCTGTCAGTAATTAATTAAATTGGATTCTGTTTACATAAAAAGTTTACTTGATAGTGTGGAATTGATGCTATATATTTAAAAAAGTGATATGGGTCAAATAGCCGATTATTATGACCGACTTTCAAAATAAACGATTCATATTTTTGGATGATTTTTTTCTAACAAAACACCAACCTAGGCTGAAAGTTCATTCAATTCTATGAATATTTGTCTAAGAAACCATACCTCTACGTTCAACTTTAGTTGGGCGCATTTTCGATTGGAAATTTTACCTTGCGTTTAATATTTATTTTTATGCTTAATTTTCAAAATTCTTATAGAGACAAAAGTAATATCATAATATGTTTTGGCTAGTATTTTGTCAGTGATCAAAAAAATTGGGTTCTGTTTTTACGGAAAGTTTACTTGATAGCGTGAAATTTATATTATATTTATTCCAAAAAATTATATCGGTCAAATTACCGATTTATTATAAACGATTCATATTTTTACATGGATTTTTGGTGTATTGTTCTATAAAATTAAAAAAAGCGGCTAATTTATTTTCTAAAACTGCTACTAGATGTTGCCCTGGACAAAAATGAGTGTCAGATTCGGCATCTTAGCATCCAAAAATACTTGGGTTGGTGTTTCGATTGAAAAAATCCATGTAAAAATATGACTCGTTTATTTTGAAATGGGTTATTTGACCGATATAATTTTTTGGAATAAATATAATCAATTCCACGCTATCAAGTAAACTTTTCGTAAAAACAAAACCCAATTTTTTTGATTACTGACAGAATACTAGCCAAAACATATTATGATATTACTTTTGTCTCTATAAGAATTTTGAAAATTAAGCATAAAAATAAATATTAAACCCAAGGCAAAATTTTCAATCGAAAATGCGCCGAACTAAAGTTGAACGTAGAGGTATGGTTTCTTGGGCAAATATTCATAGAATTGAATGAACTTTCACATAGGGGGGTAGCCGAGGTCGATAAAATTTCGTCCATACAATTTGGCCCACCCTAGTATATATATATATATAATAGGGTGCAACGAAAATTTTTTCAAAAGTATAAAGGATATTAATAAATAAAAACGCTAGTTTTACAGTTAAAAAAAAAATACTCAATCTCAGTTTACCAAGGGTACGAAACGTGTCCGACTGAAAAATCGGAAAACGATTTTTGTCCGTCAATTCTACATTTGTATACTACGATTTTTAATAAAACAACTTAGAAAAAATCAGCTTGTTATTTATTAATAGGACGTCTACAACTTTAATGCTCATACATTCTATAAAAAAGTAATATCGACTGTACTTTTTTGTCATTTTTACATAAAAGGCCCTATTTTTTTGTCGGACAACTCATTCATTAAGTTGTATTCTTCATTTAAAAACTAAAAATCATAAAAAAACATTGTTATTAATAAATTTCCACTAACTCGTGGAAAAGCCGATTTTCACTGTCGGACGGAAAAATCGGCAAGTATATTTTGTCGGACAATGTAAAAATATTATTGGGTGTACAACTTTGCTTCCGCCGTTTTTTTCCAAAATTAAAAGGTTTATTGCGAAAAAGTGCTTACAGATGTATTATTCAAAGTATTGTCCGTCGCTAGCGACAACTTTCTCCCATCTTTCCGGCAATTTTCGGATCCCGGCTCGAAAAAAGGAGTCCTCTTTTGACGCTATCCATGAAGCAATCCATTTTTCCAATTCTTCGAAGGATTGAAAATGTTGATCTGCCAGGCCGTGTGCCATCGAACGGAATAGGTGGAAGTCAGAAGGGGCGACATCTGGGGAATACGGCGGGTGGGGCAAGACTTCCCATTTCAGCGTTTCCAGGTACTTTTTGACCACTTTTGCGACGTGAGGCCGAGCATTGTCGTGTTGGAGGATGACTTTGTCATGTCGCTCTTGATATTGTGGCCGCTTTTCTTTTAGCGCGCGACGTTCTTTCACTCAGAGCAGCATCACCGTAAGTTTCTGAGAGCATTCGATGCGCTTCAGCTGCATTTTTTTTCGAATTGTAACAGAAAAGAAAAACTTCCCCTTGTTTGTGAATTTTCAAGCGTGCATGCTTACGCAGACGACATTCAACTGTATATATCTCGAACTATTGGACCTTCAGAAGACTTAATTTACTGATTGAATTCTGACTTCGCTTCGCTTTATAAATGGGCTGTCTCTAATGCACTCCTCATTAATCCACTCAAATCAAAAGCTTTACCCATTGCGAAGAGTGATGCCAGTCTTGTTGACATCCCTCCCTTTTTAAATACAAAACTGACATGTACTGACCATATTAACAGCACTGTAGGGACAATTTACGGAACCTTACGCCTTTTACGAATATCTGCTGACTTTACTCCTCCTGAAACTACAACTTATCATGCCCGCAATAACATATTTTGATGTTGTATATTGCAAACTTGATTCCCAGTCGCAACATAAGCTGCTTATGGCTTTTAATAGTGCTGCTAGATATGTTTATGGTGTTCGCCGTTTTGACCATATCTCAACGATAAGTATGGGTATTCTTGGTTGTCGTTTAATGGAATATTTAAATATTCGAATTCTTTTGTTTTTACATAGGCTTATCAATACTCAAACTCCAAGGTATCTTTATGATAAACTACATTTTTCGCAATCAGCCAGATCATTTAATCTGATAATCCCTAGGCACAACTTCCTAAATACTAGTAGGCTTTTCTTTATAAGCGCCATTAGACTTTGGAATACGTTACCCAACTATGTAAGATGGGAAAATCTAGGTAATCGTTTCAAACGTGCTATTTATAACCACTTTTTACTTCAACTTTGACTTTACTCTTCTTTTTGTTTTCTTCTTCCTTTCTTTCTTCTCTCACTTTTCTCTCCTTACTTTATTAAAGTTTAAATATAGTTTTTCCAAATAAAATTATTAAATGTATATGTAATAAGTTTATTCAATTCCACTTATGTTATATTGCTCATTGTTGTGCTATAAAAGACTAAGTCTTAAGGCAATACATCAGTAATTATTTATTATTATTATTAAAATTATAAAATTAAATTATAAATATAATCTAAACAACATAACATGTCTTGAACAATTATACCAAAGATAGTAAATTAATAAAGATAGACAGCTCGTTACTCGTTATGAAGTGGAAGGTGCATCAGACACAAATAAATGTTGCTGAAAGAATAATCTGCGATGTTGCTAAAAAAAAAAACAGATGTTGCTCATTAGTTTTTGGTAAAATGTGTTTAATATACACTATAGGCGTTTTTCCTTTTTTTGTTCAGAGTAGAGCTCTGAGCAGAGTGTGATCAAGTCGAGTATAACCTGAACAGAGCACGCTCAGAGCGCCCTAATTTATTTATGAAACACACTTGAACATTTTTCCATTGAAAGCCGGTCAAACTGCCAAAAAATTCAAATTAATTATTAAATTTATTTTATTTTACTTCAAAATAACCAGCACAATCTAAACTCAAGTTTGTTTTTATTTTATTTTGTTTATTTTTCTACATTCAAATGTCTATTTTGATGTGCTCCGTCTTTTACTCTAAACGCTCTGTCGTTTCATTCTGAGCTCATAGAGCGCGCTCTGATTTCACTCTGAACAAAAAAAGAAACACAAATTTTATGCTCTGATGTCTCTGAACAAAAAAAGAAACACAAATTATTTTTTGACAACTCAGACACTGCTCCGAACGAAAAAAAAAAAACGCCTTATATTGCAATATTAATTAAAAATATATAAAAATGCAAATATACTATTTTGAATTTTAAGAATATTAAATTTGAAGAAAATTGACATTTTGGTGGACAAGCGCCAGTTCACTTTGTTTGGGTAATTTTCGCTATATTGCTTCTTCATATTTATGTGTTATAAACACAGCTGTCATCGGTCAAACGTTCTCAACACCTCCGAACTTTTTTTTTTATATCTGACAGTTATCTTCGTTTAATATCAAGCAAGTTCATGCAGTTTCTACGATAGTCAGTAACGAGCTGCACATCTTGTAATAATATATAATATCTTTGATTATACATTTTCTGAAACCTTAACTCATTAGCTAACAACCCATGAAACAGAATTTTGATATCTTTAATATAACCAAAATGATCACCCATTTCAAAAATAGTCAAAAATGGCCACATTGAAAAAAAATCCCCCAAGGTGGACACACCTGAGAAATTCACTCCAGAAGTTGGAAAAAAACCCCAAAAATTCATGTTTTGACAATTTTTTTTAATCTTTGATGTTTTTTATTGAAAATTAAATGGAATGCTTATAAAAAGAAAAATTCGTTATACAAAGTAAGCGCAGACCTAGCGTTAAGTAGATAAAAAAAATCAGCATTATCGGAGGTACACTGAGCACAAGTGTACCCAGAGCCGCGCATTTATACACATTTCAAGTGTACCTCTCGTTTACATTCGTTGCACGCAATGGAATTTGATTTCGTTGGTGTCGAAGGAATATTTTTCATGCAAATTATACAAAAGTTCCGAAAATCTCAAAGATTTTCGCGTTGGTTCTGCTGGACATGGCTGTTTTGATTTTTCCGCGACCTTTTTCATCATTTTTCGTGCTAGCAACTTGGTACCATGTTTTTCGCGCTCACGTTTCTTATCTTTCAAAGCTGCAATATTCTCTGGTGATGTCAGGATGCAACTTTGCATTGGCTTTCGACCTCGGTTGCTTTTTTTCGTTGCTTTATTTTTCTGCAACGGACCAACTTCCGACAATACTTCAGATAAATTTACAGGAGGCACTTCAGTAGAAGTATCAGGCTTTGATGAAGGAATTTCTTGATCAGTTGAAACGGATGTTACACCTTTCGGCACAAAATCAATGAGCTGGTGTTCTGCATTAACTTTTTCTATAGATTCAGCTTCCCCACGAAGTTTTGCGGCAATTAGTTTTGCGGCAATTAGGCACTGGACTCACAGTGCGTGTGACTCACAATCTTAAGTCACACGCCTGTAACTGTATATGTGTTTTAACATTCATATAAATATAATTTAATATTATTTGTGCACAAATTTTGATGAAAAACGTAAGTGTCCACCTTAGGGTTTAAAAAGTGGCCACCTTAGGGTAAAAACGCAATTTACTTGGAAAAAACAAAAAAAATTATTAGCTCCCAATATCATGCACATTTGTTTACAATATGTTTGTTTGGTACGTAAGGTAAGTTAAAAGGGTACTTACGTTTTTGGAAACACACTGTTTTCGTTTATTAAATCGAACTTATTCCGAGCGCCGCACAGTGATGCGATCAGTACAAGCTAGACGGAAAAAACTCGAAATCGAATTTTTACATTCCGAATATGAAAAAATATCAGAAAATATATAATTAACTCATAAGTAATTTCTTACTTACCTCCGCTTTCTACATAAAATGCCAAAAATCGTCAAAGTTGGCCTAAAAAGTGATGTTTTCCAAATTTGTGTCCATGAAAATAATTGCTATTTTCACAATTTTTTTTTAATACTTCCCAATATCGAAAAGAGTTGAAAATCGGCACACATTACAGCCAAGATATTTCCTATGGAAATATTTTAAATTCAAAACCAAATCTTTTAAAATGTTGATGCTATAGAATAGGATTTAGAGAGATAAGTGTGAAGAAACGCCAAATTCTGCAAAACATTTTGGAAAATAAAAAAAATAGGCCACTCCATATTTCTATCAAACTTTCTTTATTTAATCAGTGTTATGTCTACTTTAAGCCCTGGGAATGCCTAAGTGCGCAAATTTACCTTCGACTTTTTTTCTTAATCTATATGATGGTACTAAATATTACTGTATTAATTAGGCTCTGACCGTATTGTCTGAAATATATATAATTTTAAGTCGATGAGACATTTTATGGGAGTTGAATATTTGTAATATAACACACAATATTTTTACACTGAGAAAAAAAATAAATAAATACACGAAATAAAAAAAAACCCTATTTTAGTGAGGTGTTAGTTAATCTGTCTTAAAAACGGAAAATTTGGTTAAATATTTTGCTAAGTAAAAAAAAAAGGCCACTTCATATTTTCACCAAACTTTTTTTTTTCAAATGAGTATTGTGTCTACTTTAAGCACTAGGAGTGCCTAAGTGCGCAAACTTGACATTGTATTTTTTTTTTTTTTCAACCTATTTGATTGTCCTAAAAATGCTATTAAATTAAATTTCAAATCCAGGTTCCGAATATTTTTTCTAAAAATTATGAATGGTTTTTGGGTAATTTCATTACTTTGAGCTCTAATCCGGGTAACATAACTAACACAACACGTTATGTTAATACACAGAAAAAAAAATCAATAAATCCTCCAATATTTTTTTTTTTTTAAATCCTTTGTTAACTGAAATATATATTTGCGTCAGCAACAAAACAAAAGCTTATTTAATCATGTTATTAAAAAGTACTCTCGCAACCGAAAAAGTACTTTCCGAAGAGTAAAAAGGTCCCATCCAAAATTATCAAATAGCATCACCGATACTTGCTAAGCATTATTATTATACCTATTAATATTATTTATTATACTCATATTATTTATTATATTAATATTTTTAATATTATTAGTGCCTTAGAAATCAAATATTACACGTCTTCTTAAAATTTCGTTACTGCAGATTTTTTCGTTAGTTATGGTGCAATTTATATTTCAGTTGTATGGGAGGTACCACGCCCACTTGTCCAATCGTGCTGAAATTTTTTATGAATTTAAGAAACTACATAAAATCCATACACTTAAAATTTTGTAACCATAGGTCGTTCCGTTTTTAAGATATAGCCCAAAATGTAAATAAGTTGTATGGGAGGTGCCACACCCACTTGTCCAAAAATTCTGAAATAATTTTTTTTGTACTTTCCCATATCTAAAACATAAAAAACTGCAAAAATAATAGTTTTTTCCGTCTAGCATGTACTAATCGCATCACTGTGCGCCGCACAGTGCGAAATTTTCGGAGTCTAGCGGAACTTAATTCATATCTCAGCACATATAGCAGTTATTCATGAAACTTAATACTTGGATATATATTTAATTGGCAAAACACTATGCAAATATTAAGGGGGATCAGACAAGGGGTTATTATACCCCCCATATATGGAAATGCTTAAAACGCTGTATTTCTGCTCCCATACCAGATATCGCTATGAAACTTGATAGATATAACTATTTTCTTATCAAAACACCATAAAAAATGAAGGGGGTAAGACAAGGGGTATTTGCTGTTTCTTGCATTTTTTTCAGGAATGCTTCTAAATTTCGAGAGGATTCCCCCTACCTTTTTTGTATATTATAAACTAGCGTACGAATAGTTACCTTTAAACTGTGGAGAGTGTCAGATGTTAGTGTTGGTGAGCCTATTTTTTCTAAAACAAAACCAACGATGGCGTCCGATGTCGGTTTTTCATGAAATTTTGATGTTATATGAAATTTCCAAAGAAATTTCAAAAAGAGGATCGCAAAATATCGCAGAAGATGTTTTGTGTTTCCAGTAGAGGATAAACCTACCTTTCAAATTTTGTACGTTTCGAAATGGCGATTTGTGGTAAGACCTTTTAAAGTATCCAATGAAGTTGAAAATGTAAATCTTACACAGAAAAAAAAAACTGACGGTAAAATTAACTATGAATTTTGTATTCTATAGTTTTTCAAATTTTCTATAGGAAACAAAAACAAAAATTCAAAATTTCAGAATCAGCTTTACTTTTCTACAGTTGAATTCAACTGTACATTTTGTATTCCTTAAATTTTTTTTTTCATATGAATAACATTTTGAATTGAGTTTTTAACAGGTTCATAAAATTCTCACATTGTTTAAGAATAAATCAACATAAGTTTGCTAGAGTTGTACTGATATTTTGCCATTTGAAATGGTGTCGCCGTAGAAGTTGTTTGCTACAATTTCTACGAGTTTTTGGAAACGGCTAGTTACAGCCCTTCTGGGGTGTTAACTATTAAACCGTTCCAAAACAGTTTTAACTGTTTGGAACAGTTTATATTGTTAGCTGACCTTTTAAGAAGGTTATTTTTACTGTAACTGCGATTGATAGTTTCTAAACCGAGTAAACTGTACATTTACAGAGTTCTACGGTCAAAATACAAAAACTCCGGGTTGGTGCAATTTCTATCGAAAATCTAGGTTAAATTAACTGTTTTCACAGTACCTAAACATTTTAACAGAAACTGTACAGTACTATTTTTACAGTAATTTTACTGGACTGCACAGTCAATTTAACCTTTACTGCGGGTTGGTGCAATTTCTATCGTTGAAATCGTTGAAATTTTCAAAAACAAATCACACACGACTAAGGAAAGATTCTGCAATTATTTGAATACCAATATGTGGCCATTTTAATAAAAAATAAATGAAAAAATTTTCGCGTCCTACCGACTTACCGTTTTTATGTACCAATCTATAAACTAAAACAAATCGAAAAGCTTTCTATAGTCAAAAAGTATGAATGAATAAGTAATGCAAGTTTCAGGTGCATTTTGCAGTTGTTTCGCAGGGTTATTCACCAAATTGAGTTTGAGGTTTTTGAGGTGGGATATTAAGCTTCCGAAATAATGAATAATCTTATGCGTTCTATGTATTTCAAAAATTGAATAAAGTTCCGCTGAACCTCCAAAATTTCGCACTGTGCGCCGTCCAATCTTTTCGAGTAGCTTCTGCGACCGGGGTATTGCAGCAGACAAAGTGCCACGAGGAGTAACTTCAGAACATAACCAAAAACTGCGTATTACCAAACTGTAATACACACATGAAGCACACAGTGCTCCCACCTTAAGCAAAAAAAAAAAAAAAATTCAGGTGTGTCCAATTAGGAGGATGTCCACCTTGGGGGACTCTACCCTATAGTAATTTTAACAAATTTCATAACTTAAAATATTTTCAATTACATATTTCTTTAAAGCATATTTTTCTATGACATTATCATTTTGTTATGAGAAAATTATTTAAGTAAATAAAATTTTAAGTTTGTTAATGAAAACAATTTCTAATGGATAATGGAGTTTATAGATTCCATACTTCGGAAAACTCAAGTGAACGTTTTACTTTATGCAGGTACATTTTAAAATTTTTTTTAGAGTTTTTATGAGTTATTGAGAAGGTATTTATTTTTTTTTGTAATTTTAATTCACTCTTTAATACTTAAAATATTAAAACAATTTATACTTAGTTTACAATTTAATCTATCTGCTTCTGAACACAATATTGCCTTTCCTGTCTACTTAACTGCAAAGAAAATATTTCGTCGAAATTTTGGCCAACAATTATCTAGATCTTCATTACAGGAGAATTTAAAATCATATAAAATCTGTAAAAACAAATAAGATCATGAACTATGAAATTTAAATAAATAAAATTTAAATTAGAATAAAATTTTGCCTTTGCATTAGTAGAAGAACGAAAATTTATCAAAATGAATCAGTTTTCCTTTAATATCCTTAATTTTTTTTCCGTGGCGATAGCGATGATTGGAGCATATAGCGTACTGGCTGCAAGCAGTAATAATTTATTTAAGAAAATATACAACAGGGCAAAATCAAACTCGTTTAAATCTTTCAACCAATTCATCCGATGAAGTCGTCTCATTGCATCGAAATACAAAAAAAAAAAAACAACATCATAACACAAAGAGTGCGTACGACAAATTAGAGATTAAAGATTTTCCACAAATGCTAAAATTTGTGTGTATTCGATGGCGGGACGTTTTTATTAAATTTATAGTTCATAACAATTTTGGTTTAGAAGTTAAACGTTTGTGATCTAGAATAACTTTGTAGAAAAAAATTGTATAAAATATGTTAAAAATTGGAATACAAAAGTTTATAAACACAAATAGTAAATAAGTTTACATTTTATCCCTAAACTTTTTGCTGTGTAGTAAAAAATTAAAGTTTTAGCACGTTTACGCATAAAATGTGGGCGAGAGCTTTTCGGTTTAAAATTATTAAAATCGGTTCGGTACATTTTGCAAAAAAACGTTACATAGGGTTTTCATATAAAAAAATTTCTATAAATAGTATAGATTTTGATATATGTGGATTAAGCGTTATTCAAGTTTAATTAGTTATACGAATTATCCTTAGAAGAAAAACTAAACATTTCATAGAAAGAACGAAAGAAAAAACCTTGTGAAAATAACATAAGATGATAACATAAAATTTGATATAATACCTTAAAATAAAAATATACTGATCGATTTTTCTTTTCCAAAATAAAAAGGAATTGCGATAATGCGGTATTTAAATTTTTGTCGTTAAGTATTTATTTGCATTAAAAAACCTTGCGGTCACTTAAGTCTGCAAATGTGAATAGGAAGGATTGCAAACACCGACTGCGACGTTGCCACTTGCGATTATGACACATTTTAGCGAATACATTTTTACATAAATTACAAGCAGCTGCTTGAAGTTGAACTGTAACTGGAGACAACAAGGATATGCTCCACACACCAAACACTAAGGTGACGCATTATCAACTAATTAAACCAATTTAAATGTGAAACCACAACCCGCTTTCAGCTTTGGCATAAGGCAAACAAATAAAGACAGACAGACAGACAGACAAGACAACGAATTGCTGTTATTGCCTGCTTATCCTTATTTATGATCTTGCCAGGATATGCATCGGAATGAACGAAAATTTAAAATGTGTGGATGGAAATGACATTGTGCTGAAGTTTTTTGCACGTAGCTGGATTAACTGGATATTTATTTTATTTCAACTGATTGTTAAAGGGGTGCAGAAACACAGCGATTGCCAATCTTTTAAATGTGTTGAAAATGGCATCATGTCTTGAGTTGCCTCACATTTTCATAAATGATTTCTTCTCGTATAACGTGAACATTTTACGAAATTAAGAACCACTGCATTTGATTGAATGCCACCCGTTGAATTAAAACTTCATCGTAGAAATGTTAACATTTTCAAATTTAGCACTACAGAGGCAGGTGTGTGTTGTTTTTGGCGTTAAAAATGATCCACTTTAAAGGACAACAACAACGACAACTTGTTGTAGCTTTGATCTCATTTCGATAATCCTTTGAGAATTATTTTATTGCAGCTTTAAAAAAGCGGCCTTTCAACAGCAACAACCGACATCAACTAAAGTTGTTGCTGCAACAATTGATAACAACAACTTCTATATGCATGATCCAATAATTTTGTTGTTGGCATTAAACTTATGTCGATGACAAGATTTCATATGTTAATTTTAGAACGTGTTGATGTGTCAAGCAGCAGACGATAAAATTTTTGGAACTAAATAAAGGATACGATTATGTGAATGTTAAGGGATAATGCACTTGTGTGTACGAGATTGAGGTTTTGTAATTGAAATAAAATGTTGCCAAATCGTGCAGCAAGCAACTTATTACACTTTCCGACAATATTTTTGTAAAATACTTTAACCCATTGTTGTCCTTTTTTTTGAAAAATGTGTCAAAAATACCCATAAAAACAGGGTATGACGGGTTAATGTGTTTGAAGAAAAAGTTCATTGATTTTGTCAAGATTTTGGGACAACGAGTTCTGTTCAAAATGTTATTTTAGAGTTTTATAATTGGGTGGAATTTCGAAAACAAATAATTTTTGGAGATTTTAACTAAAAAGCAATATATGGTTGCTGATAAGTTTTCTACAAAAATATTCCTCCTGCATAAGTTTACTGAACACATGATACACCTCAGATGTAACGATTATATTTAGATACATAGTACCTGGAGACCGATTCCTGCTCGGTCAACAATCTGGTTTTATTATTTTATTCCATATTTTTATTCATAGCTATTTTGTGTGATGAAATTTGTAACTTTTCGTCTCTAATTTGCATGCCTTCAAAATGATAAACTAAGCGATAAGAATAATAATAAGAAAAAATGGTATAGAAAAATATCAAAAACTCTAAATTTTTTTTGGTGAAATAGGATGCCCTGAAATAAATAAATGGGATATGCCACGCACCCAAAATTTTTCATCTTTTGTATCCTAACTCGGAAAGTAAGAGACCTATTGGAAAAATCAGCTGAGATATTTTGACAAAGAAGAGTGTGGCACAGCGTTTTCTTCAACTTCAAACAAAGATATTTCAAAATCCTGCAGTTATAATGACAGTTATGCTGATGAAGACGGATTCAGCGTCGAAAAGTACATAAGACATAAAAATTTCCTTCCATTTTTTTTTGCGCCTGAGCTATTAATTAAAATTTTCGTTTTGGTAAAAAGTGGGCGTGGCGATTATTGAACAACGCCCACTTTTCGTTATGTTTTAGATACTCATGATCCAGACCCTCATAGCAAATTTTATCAAATATGTCGTACGATTTGCGAGAAATAGCAATTAATGTGTTTTACTTGTATGGGAGTTTCCACGCGCACCAGCGATATTTTACCCACATTTAGATCGTAGGTGCCTAATTGCAAGTAGACTCCCTACAGCTAAATTCAGAAAAATTGCTTAAGTAGTTTCTTATCATAGCGTTTAATATTTTCGTGGGCGGTGCTACGCCCTTCAACGAATTATTCCAATATAACGGCATATCACATATCAATTCTTGGTTTCAGAGGTAAGATCTCCACTTTTCGTTTGTAACAAGGTATTACTAAGCAGTACCCGTCCACCAAATTTCATTCAAATACCTTTTATGGTTTGCGAGTTATGACCAAATCAAATTTAAGATTTAGGACAGTGCCACGCCCCCTGTTGAGCATTTACAAAGTTCAAACCTAGCTCATTCTTCATTGTATGCTTATATCTAACATAATCCGAAGTTTCATTAAAATGGCTACAGCCGTCTTCGAGAAAAAGTTTTGCCTGTTGCAAACATACATACATAAGTAAATAAGTACCTAAGTACATAAGTACATACAATTTTATCTCGTATAAGATTTTTGTTTTTTTTTTTTCTGTACAGTGGATTTAAAAACTTCAAAAACCTATTAAAAAAAAATCCGACTTTCTGTGTCGGAACGTGTTATCAGCATTTTTCTGGGATTTTGATTATTTAAATAGACGTAGGTGAGGAAGGAAAATGCATTATTTTCGGCACAAACATTTTTTTTTGTATCTGAGTTCAGACAAGTAGTCTGAGATCAGCTTGGACCTTTTTTTGTATTTTTCCGAAATTGGCCGGTTAAACAAATAAAATGTAAGTATTTTTACTACCGTAAGCAGGGGTGACTTTAACATCTGGGGGTGACTTTAACCGGCAAGGAAAAAAAGATTCAAAACGTTATGTTGTCATCTCAAAGACTAGTTATCGATTTGTATTGAGTCAATCAGTATCCTTGAGGTATTGGCTATTATCATCTGTTTTCAATATTTGATTTGAGCGCGAACTTTCAGATGTATTGATGCATTTTCTAGAAGTTGTCTTATGTCGCATTTTTTAATGCTCAGAAAATTACTACTTATTGACTAGAAGGAAAATTGCTGTCGTTAGGTGAGTGATATCACAAGAACCACTATTTAATTTTCTTCACTAATCAATCAATTTTGATGGATGTATTTGACTTTAAGTATTTGAAATACATTTTTATATGGGAGTATGTTAGACAACAAGGTTTTTGGGGTGACTTTGAACCGGTCTAAAGTCACCCCCAAGAAACTGTGTGATGTTAGACTGGCTCGAAAGAAACCCGAACTCGGGCCAAACTAACGCCCAAAACACTGGGTATGGTGAACTGTGTGATTGCCAACATCGACAATGAAGGAGCTACTGTGGAATGTATGACCAGCTCAGGTCAATTCTGGAAATGGCCGCCCAGAAAGGATATTTGCTATTATTTATTTAGCATAATTTTGGAAAAAATTAAACCACTGAAGCCCTTTAACAACAGAGACATTTTTAAAGAAAAACTATTAAGAATTTCTTTCGTTTTTAAAATTTTTTGAATCAAGTATTTTTTGTTTTCTAGTTTTCAATGGATTTTTATCTTTTTCTTGTGGATTTTTAAGTTTTGCTTAGCCTTTAATATCAGTATTGTTATTTGATGTAACATATATACAAATAAGTAAATCGTACCAAAGGCTGAAACCGAATTTACCAAAAATTTTAGTTTTTTTTTTAATCTCGTCCTCGAAAACATCGCATAACCTAGGCCGGTTGCCTACACAAATATATCAAAATGTTGAGAGAACTTAAATTAACAAAATCTGATACTCTGATTTTGCATCGTTAAAGGTATAGCGTGTAAAATCAATGAATGAAATTTTTCGGTTAAAGTCACCCCACCCTTGAGGTGACTTTAACCTTCTTACAAAAATATTATTTTAAAATAACTGTAATTACTTCGTAAAAATTTTATTACATGAGATTAAAGCTGAAACTCCCACGAAAAATTTAAAGCAGTGAAACAAACCATTAACTTTATTAAAATTGTTGAAATTATAAGCTCCTAAACTTGAAAATTCTGATTTTTTGTATCAAAGTCACCCCTGCTTACGGTACTAAAATACAAAAATTAGATCTTTATGTTTTCAGTCAATAAATCATCAATACAATGCTTAATGACGAAATTATGGATTTCTACATCAAAATCCTATGGATTTATAACCTTTAAATGAGGTTCTAAAATAAATTTACTGCGTTAATTTGCATGAATAAAGTAGTAACGCGATTGATAGGAGAATTCATCAAAATTTTTAAATGTTTTAACATGCTAGGAGACAGAGGTAAAAGTCTAGCGACAAAGTTCAATAACATATTTTTTAAGAAACTTGAATATTAATTGCGAAATTTGATAGTTACATTGGAAGTCTATTGATTTTATATCTCGTTTCTAGTACAAAATATATGTACCTAACGGGAAGAAATTAAGCTGTAAAAGTTAATAAATCTACCAAAAGTTACAGAAAAAAAGTAATTTTTGTGAAATGGAACTTAAACTTTTGAAAAAATTCCACGGTAGCGTATTTTATATGCTTCCAAATGTGTGATTCCACAGAAGCGTATTAGAAGCGTATTTTATGTGCTTCTGAAGATATGCATCTCCGCTAGGACATGCTGTGTTAAAAAAGATAAGCAGTGAGAACAGCACTGGAAGCAGCTTCTTACTTCCCTAGAAGCGCAACTGAAGTCGTTTCAATGCGCTTCCGTTTCCCATTCGAAATTGAGTTTAATTTCAGAAAAAAGACATTCCAGTACGCCGAAGATTTGGGTCTTTAAAGTTAAATTTTTGTATGAAATATCTTTTGAATCGAGCTTATTTTTATTGTCATACTAGAAACAATTTAGGCGTTTAGTTTTGATTAGAAATCAATGAAATATTGTTACAAAAAGTATGTAAATTCTCGTGATTTATCATGAATGCTGTAAAAAAATACTGCATACTCAAAAAAACTCGACATTTTAGGCTGATAATAAGTTTTTTCCTGCAGGGTGTGAGGCTTTTTATGCACTGCTCAATGAAATTGAGACATGGGTGACTTTAATGCCTCATTTCCCTATAAACTTCATTGAGAAGTGAATTTGAATTTTAGTCCTTCGAATTTGCTCCTGTAATTCACATTTAATCTCTTATGTCGCTTCCAGTTGAAGTTCGGTACATTAAAACGTTGCAATGCAGTGCGAAAGCGTTCTCGAAAAAAAATCAAGCATAGCAATTATTGGGAGTAAATTTTTTAACTTTTGTTAGGAGGCGCAAAATTGTTAATGTCAGGTTTAGCAAAAATTATAGCAAGAGAAGGATGTTGTTGTTGCTAAAAGTCCTACTTGCAGTGAAAATGTGCAATTTATCAAACAGTTCACACATATAAGAAACTCCAATATCAGAAATTCCTGGCATTTGAAAACTCTTTCCATCAATTTTTTCTCATTCTCATTTGTCTCATTCATTCGTCATGGCAAAAGTTGTGACACCTGCACGTGAATTTTTACCACTGACAGATGCAGTACAAAATTAAGTAACAATTGTTGCTAGAAATTTCTCCACATTTTGCACACACGGCTGCATACTAATACTTGGCATCACCGAATCACTACCGGCTGGTTAGTTTCACAACAAAAAAAAAAAAAAAAAATTAAGCAGAATAGGCAAAATTGTTGGCTTCCAAATTAAATGTGACCATAACTTATGCGAAAATTGCTTTCAAATTAGCTACCAACTTACTGGCGCATGAAAAAAGAACCCCCTTGTGGGGGTTTTGCTTTATCTCTACCACGCGCGGTAGCTGTGAAAGCTGCAGCTCTGTGATTGTTGATTGCGGTGGCAACTGTTGTTGCTGCTGTTTTGACCACTCAGGTACCAACAATTTAGTCAATTTGTTGTAGTGAAAAATGATTTTTCTTTGAAATGAAATTTGCAATGCTGTTAAGAGTTTTTGTTTGTTTCCTTAAAAATGGAACAAATGAGGCTTGAAGTAAAAATATTTAATTGAATTTAGAGTTTCTTTCCCACCAACAAAAACAATCAGGTGATAGAACGTGATTGCCAGTTGTGACCTTTTTATGCCATATTGTGTAAAAAAGTGTACAGCGTTGTAATAATTAATTTATTCGCTACAATCTTCAAATATTTTAAAGCTCTACCCCTCTAAAATTGACTGCTGTCCACCTAGGGTTTTAATAAAAAAACTTTCACTGTGATGGGTGTGGTCCACCTTTCAAACTGGTCGACTAAGTTAGTCGTAGTGTAAAAAATTGTTAAGTAAAATCTAAATCCGAATCAAGCTTAAATGCTCTATTTCCACAAATTTTAAAATATATATGTACATCTTATATCATAAGGATAAAAACCAATTAATTCTGATAGATTTGTCATTGTGATGAATCAAAGCATCCTTTCGTTCTATCATTTAAATGGGTATTTTGAATAATGATAAAGTTTCAAAGCCTTTCAAAACAGTCCATTTTGCTCGTATAAGTACATTTATTTTAAACATTATACAGACTCCATTCCTTCCTCCACTTCAGTTACAGTAATTCATCACACGCACATTTTTTGACACATTTACCCGGTGGTTCATTTTAAATGCGACGATATGTCGCAATCAACGTTGATATTGTCGCAACTCAAAATACTTTCAGTCGGCATGATATCGCCAAGCCAACTTGCTGCCTTGCTGCACCCTCTCTCCTCATCATCATCATTGGCTTAAAATACAAGTCTGGTAATGGCTGCAAAACAAAATGTGATTTTCGCATGTTTTGTGCAGTCGGTTTTCAATGTCAGTTGCCTCATTTGACGTTGCATTGAAATTTTGTGTCCCACTCTGCTGTTGGCAACTCTGTAGTTGATGTGCGCGCTCCGGTTGCTTTTGCTGCTTTCGCAAATTTTATGTTCGCCTAAATGATTGTAATTGCTGGGAAATCAGTTAATGGCACGCAGATAAGCAGCAACTGCCCCGGCAAACATGTTGCACTGAGCGCAGCATTGGCAACGTTAAGTGTCGGTTAGAGACGCATTTAAAACAATTTGGTCGTACAATCGCTCTGTTGGTCGGATGATTTGATGAAGTTTTGAATTAACATATCAATGGAGGAAGGTGGGTGTTTGCGAAAACTCAGGCTAATGACAATTAAATTGAGCTGAGTTTATGTAATGGGAAAAATAAGTCTTTACATATGTAGCTAAGAAGTTTTCATATCAATTATATTTTTGGGTTATAAAATCATTTCATCTTGTAAATCATCATGAAAACGTGGTTAAAACGCCATTTACCTTGGAACAATCCACCTCCAAGCTGTATAAAATTTGCACTCGATATATCTAACAGCGTCACACTTTAGCTGCTCCAATCACTTCACCCAGGCGTTCTTAACATTGGCAATATTAAACCAATTTACATGCCATACGCTCCCCTCAGAAACCACCAACATGCCGATCGTGCTGGTTAAACTTCAAACGAATTCACTTCGTTTGACTTGCAAACGTTGGCGTTTCCTTTGATCTGCAAGCGCCGATCAAATCGATCAAAAGTAATTTTTACTTGTGTACCGAGTACTGCGTGTATTGAGTTGAACCGCGCCACTTGCCAAGCGACTGGGTCAGCGGCAGGCGGTGTGTGGAATGCAGCGCTTGCAACTTTGCACGTCTTTTCATTGATAGCTGCAATTGACTCAACTGACGATCAACGAAGATCGATGATCATTTGTGAGCGCAGACTATTCCGTACCGAATGCATAATAGCTACACGTCCTTCGTGGATGCACCGCTCGCATACAAACTGAATAACGAACGAACAGTCGAAAGAAACTGCACAAGTGATCTTCAGTTCTCTGCCATACCAACCAACTGATGCGAATGACGACACAAAGCAAAAGGATCCGATCGGCTGCGGCGGCGGTGGTTTTGTTATAATTAAGGACTTGCCTGTAATTTGTACACCTATTTAGGATTGCGTTGATTACAGGCCGGCACTTTATTGCTCTTGACACCTAAAGGGTCCTCTATGTGGCTGATGACGATGCTGCTGTTGCTGCTGCCGATGTTGCAGACGGCAAACGGTCTGCCAGAAGAAGTCAAAACCAAGCAAAGCACATCTCATGCTTTGTGGAGCAAGAGGAAATGGTGAAGCACGATCTGCCCTGGTAATGTGGGGTAGATCAGAAGTTCATATCGGATCAGCGGGCATGAAGTGGATTTATTAGCTGACGTTGGTATTTAGTGTTGACGGCAGAGAACAAAGAGTTTTCAAAACGTTACTGTTGTTGTTTTTATAGGTGCTGATTTAAGTATACGAAGGAGTAAAGTAGTGGTAGAGAGGAAGGAAGTACGGAAGAAACAAGGATGATGGTGCGTAGAAACTGAAAGTGCTTGCAGATTTACATAAATATAGATAGAATTTTAATTTGGATTAAAAGAGTTAATGTTGCATGTAATTATGGAGTAGATGTGTTAGGATTAAGGTGGGCATAATTAAATAAAGTCGTAGATCATCGCAAGGTGTTAAAAGAATTAAAATATGCAAGACAATTAAAAGGGAAAGATGCAAGGAAACGCAAGTAATGGTATGTGAACCACATTAATAAAATACAACATATTTTAATGAAATCCCAGAGCCATACTTTATATACATACATAGTAATAGAGATAAATATGCACATAAATATTATTTACTGCCAAAGAGTAAAATTTTTTAATGCAGGCATCAACACCCTACAACAGTATGTCACCGATAGCTTATCTTGCGTCATTTTAGCGTTCATGCTTGAACTATAAATTAGCCGAATATTGACAACAATTAAATCGCAACATTTTTGGCAATTTGCTGACAAATTTGTAAAATTATTATGAATATGGCTTAAAAGTAATTACCAAACTGGTCAGCCAGTAAACAGAAAAAAAGCATTCTGGCTGTCTAACACGGTTATCACTGCTTTAAAATCTCCAAAATTAGCTTTGGCTTTTTGCTGCTGTTATTTCGATTAATTTATGCGCAGTTCGAAATGAAAACAATTTTGTTTAGTTGCGAAAAATACCGTCTAATTCGTTTGTTGCCAAATTGTTTTTATTAATTTGAGCACAATAATTATTGTCGATTTTGCTGTTGGGCGAATATTTTAAACAATTTCAATTCATAATTTTTAATCTGAGTTTTATGCATTAAACGATTTTTTTAAAAAATAAACAATTTATGAACTACACGCAACCAGCAATCATTGAACATTGCGATTGAATAATCCAGAATCAAATTTTTGAGCTTGAAGCCTCCTGTACATACAAAGGTTCCAGTACAAAACATAAAAAAAAACCCAAAGTACAACAAAAGCAAATCTCAGCAAGTGTGGCTTTCAGTGTGAATAGGTCTCGGTTCGCCGAGTGAGCACCCGTTGCATTTCCCATCCATTCCAACATGTCTTATTGGATGATGTTAAATACAAAAACATGCGTGTGCTACCACCTGAAAGCTTTTTTTTTTTTTGCCGAAATTCGAGTAAAATCCACAATTTTTGAGTGTGAATTGAAGAAGTCGCTTCCGTTATTGAGCTATAACTTTTGAGGCGGTTCAGCAAATTGTTTTGGGCTTTCAGGATCTTTAACATGAATGTTTAGACGTAAGAAAAACTACATCCCGTTGATGTGCCTGCAGTGGGACGCTAGATATGAGTCTCCCAAGTTGTATGAATGGTTTTTACCCAAAATCTGGTAACTTTCGGTTTCTAACATGATGCTCTGGAGGCGATTATTTTTTCGCAATATTTCTCATGAAATATGATTTCTTAATGTTATGACTAAATAGAAGGGTGTGCCACCTCTGGTTCGTTGGTAACACTCTTGAGAAGATGCTCAAATGGCGATTTTTCATGCGAAATTACGTGTAAAAAAATAATATTTTGAGGGGCACAACAATCAGGGGGCAAAAAAATTGTCTCAAACAATGCAAAATCATTGGATCTAGGGTCAATGAATATGTAAAAAAATCGTCCCTCAGTTCATACTTCAAGGTTCATTTATATATGGGTCATTTCATCTCAAATCGTCCAGGCAGTATTTTTTTTTTGCATATTATTTTTTTAATATTGTAGTTTCTACATTGAAATCGATGAGACACGTATTTTTTCCTTTTGCTTGATTTTGAGTTCTTTCGTCGTGGGGAATTTTTTAAAATTCGTCTACAAACTCGATTTTGCGCTATTGTCGCATATCAATTTTCACGGAAAATGTGATAACTTTGCGAAAAAACGTTCGATCTTCGTAATTTTTGGTATGTTTGTAGCTAAGAGATTCCTCTAGAAGAAAAAAATATGATACAGGGTATTTTTCAAAAAATAATTTTGATATCATCATTTGAAAAAAAAAAATCAAAAAATTTTTGACTTGAAAAATTTCCAATTGCATCAGTTTTTTTTTTCTTCATATTTTTTTTTTAAATAGCCATACATATAAACAATATTATGTAACAGCCTCTATTAGCCCAAATTCGTTGTTTGGGAATTATGATTTTTTGAAAAAACAGTCCCAATTATTTAGTAATTTTGGGCTTCATTCATGATATATGTTATCATTTCGTCAAAAGTAGCTCAATCGTTATGATATTTTGACTGTCAACAGTCAAAGGTCCGTTCTAGAAGAAAGAATCATGAAGTGTAGTACATTTGTGGATATTTTTTTTATAACCGTCTTTAAAATAGAAAAAAAAATCAAATGACTTTTAGCCCAAAAATTTTAGCATTGCTACGATTTGTCCATTCTTTATTACTGTTTTTGTATTTATATCAATTTGTAAGTAGACAATTTTCAGAAGCATACTCCAAATGTGGCTGTCAAATTACTTGAAGCTCGTGACGTACAAAAGTTCAGAAAGACCAAGAAGACCCAGTGGAACAATGTTGCAGCAATAATCAAATTACTCGAATAAATGTACCTACTTGCATGGAGTTTGAAAAATAATATTGAATAAAAAACAAAATTAAGGTATGAATAAAGCAAAAGGATTCATCGATTTCAATGTAGAAACTATTAAAAAAATAATATGCAAAAAAAAAACCGCCTGCACGATTTGAGATGAAATGACCCATATACAATGACTGTGTGTGTATGTGAAGCATTATCACTCAGAAACTACAAAGCCAATTGAGCTAAAATTTTGGGAATGAGTGTATCTCAGGTATGGAAATGTGTTTATGCTATATATGAAGGTTTCCGAAGATCACCCGAAGGCTTCATAGTCAAAACGAAGAATATCTGGGTACACAG
This sequence comes from Calliopum simillimum, assembly GCA_951812925.1. Classification (NCBI taxonomy): domain Eukaryota; kingdom Metazoa; phylum Arthropoda; class Insecta; order Diptera; family Lauxaniidae; genus Calliopum; species Calliopum simillimum. Next base: position 1,452,944 of record OX638369.1, read on the forward strand.
GAGGAAAAATATCTATTGCAAACTTTCATCAAGTTTTAATTGATAATTTTCTGGGCCACCCAAAGTTTGCCGAAGGTCACCCGAAGGCTTGATAATCAAAACGAAGAATATCTAGGTACACGAGAGGGAAAAAATCTATGGCGAACTATTAAAAAACTTTATCTGATAGTTTTTTGAAATATTCGAAGGTTCCCAAAGGTCACCCGAAGGCTTCATACTCAAAACGAAGAATACGAGAGGAAAATATATATGACGAACTATCAACAAACCTTAACTAATAGTTTTCTGTGACACCCGAAGATTTCCGAAGGTCACAAAAAATTATACGATCGTTAGGTATGAAATATACTTTACGACCTTTTCTCACACCTACCCCAGCAATGAATTTCAATCCCATGTGAATCGAAAAAATTCGATTGAAAAAATATTTTTGTATGAAGGCTACTCTAAATAAATCTTTTTTTTTTCAGAAAGCTTCCTTTCAATCCTCCTTCATACTTGATTTCATGAAAATCGGCGCAGCAATATGACCTTAAAAAATTTTTTAAATTATGGGCCACCCTAACTGTACATAGTGCTAAATTTTATTCTTCAGAATTATTCCCTTCAATTTCCATGCTTACTTTCATGATAATCGGTGCAGTATAACCTTAAAAAAATATTTTTGTACGAGGGCCACTCTAAATATGCACCCTTAATAAAAATTTTTTAACCTAAGCTGTGCTTCCTGAAATTCCATGTAAATCGAAAAAATACGATTTAAAAAATTGTGTGAGGGCCACCCTAAATAAAAGTTTTATAGTTAAAGCTGTCCAACTTAATATAAAAACCACGTGGTGTAGAATTAATGTGAATCGATTAACCGGTATGTGAGAAAATCAGATTTAAAAAATATTTTTGTATGAGGGCCACCCTAAATATACACTCTTGCGGAATGAAATATACTTTATAACCGATTTCCATATCTACCAAATACTTATAAAAAATTTCATAAAAATCGGTCGAGCCGTTTCAGAGGAGTTAAAACACAAACACCGTGACGCGAGATTTTTGACGATATTGGGGGAGGCGATCGAAAAAAGTCAGTAACGCTAGCTGTAAAATACTTCTAATGTATCTCAAATTAATAATTCGCGGTTCAAAAAAGGGTGCCACATGTTTGAAAAATGACTTCTTTTTTTTTTCGAAAAAGCCACACTTGCTGAGATTTCCCCATATAAACACCTTTGTGCTATTACAGGACATTTTCCATAAGAAACCATGCATCTCGTTAAAATTTCTAAAATATCGGCGATTTCTCTAGGGGTTGTAGAGGCCCTGATATGAAAGAAGCAGTTTTTCATTTATTTTGCGAATGTCCAGCACTTGTGCTTAGATGTAGTAGGAACTTGTTTTATATCAATTTCGAATCGCTTGACTCACTATCTGAAGTGTGTCTTAAATCCAGATGTAAGTTTATGTGTACAATTGGCCTAATCCCGATGAAAAAGTAACATTCTTAAATACTTAAATTAATTCCGCAATCTATTGTTTCTGAATCAAATAAACATTCCTTATGGTGTAAACCATTTTAAAACGATCAAAATTTTTTTGATGGCACCCGATTTGGCTATAAATTGGCATAAGCAGCAATAACATAGTGATAAAAATTACTATCAAATATTTTTTCAAAATTTAAAAAAATGGCGGAGATATAGGACTTTGAAATTTTTAGGTTAGCTTTCTTTGAGAAGCTATAACTTTAGTTGCAATTATCCAATTCTCAATTTTATGGTGTCAAATGATTTGTCTTAAAACAGGCTTTAAATAAAAATTAGCAATAATTTTTTTTTATTTTTTTATTTGCTTACACTGAAAAAAAAATTTTAAATTGAGTTTCCCAAAATATCGTCGCCTGAGTATTACTTTGCCGTAAACGCCAAAACACGCATTTTCAACTTAGGATGCAGTTTTATGTTTCCGAGTACGCTCTTTCTGAATCTTTTATCCATTTCGTCCTATCTCATTCCAATCCAGAGTTATACAGTGTGACTTTTGCCGTATATCCACAAAAATAGCTAGTTGAATTTTAAGTTTGCCGTAAAAGCCAAAAATATGGATATACGGCAAATTTTCCATATATTTTCAAATTTTTATACCCTACACCCAGGGTATATTCACTTTGTCCTTCCGTTTGTAACGCAGAGAAGGAGGCGTGGCAGATATAGAAAAGTATATATATTCTTGATCAGCGTCACCTCCTGAGTCGATATAGCCATGTCCGTCTGTCCGTCTGTCCGTCTGTCTGGCTGGCTGGCTGGGTGGCTGGCTGGCTGGCTGGCTGGCTGGCTGGCTGTGTGTTGAAATACACTTTTTGGGAAAACTGAGCAAGATAATTCAATGAAATTTAGTACACTGCCTCCGTCGTCAAAGTTAGCTCGGGGGATTGAAAATGAGCAAAATCGGTCAACGGACACGCCTACCGCCCATACAAAAATTATGTTCATAATGCAATTTTAGGAGTATTTTTCACGACAATGCAACCACAATACACATAAGTACTACGAATTGTAAGCGCAAGCTCTGATAAAAAACTGAGTGAATTCGGACAAGAGGGCGTGGCACCTCCCATACAAGCAAAAGCTTCAAAACGCTATACTGAAAGCGTTTTTTGAGATATTCGAACCAACTTCGACTCAAACACTAAAAATTATAAATGAAAGCTCTCAGCAAAAATTGGTTGAAATCTTACAAGGGGGCGTGGCACCTCTCATATAAGCAAAAGTTTCAAAATGCTATACTGAAAAAGTTTTTTGAGATAATCCAACTAAATTTCACTCTGACACTAAAAACTATAAATGCAAGCTCTGAACAAAAACTGGGTGTACTCGGACAAGAGGGCGTGGCACCTCTCATATAAGCAAAAGTTTCAAAATGCTATACTGAAAAAGTTTTTTGAGATAATCCAACTAAATTTCACTCTGACACTAAAAACTATAAATGCAAGCTCTGATAAAAAACTGAGCGAATTCGGACAAGAGGGCGTGGCACCTCTCATACAAGCAAAAGTTTCAAAATGCTATACTGAAAAAGTTTTTTGAGATAATCCAACTAAATTTCACTCTGACACTAAAAACTATAAATGCAAGCTCTGAACAAAAACTGGGTGTACTCGGACAAGAGGGCGTGGCACCTCTCATATAAGCAAAAGTTTCAAAATGCTATACTGAAAAAGTTTTTTGAGATAATCCAACTAAATTTCACTCTGACACTAAAAACTATAAATGCAAGCTCTGATAAAAAACTGAGCGAATTCGGACAAGAGGGCGTGGCACCTCTCATACAAGCAAAAGTTTCAAAATGCTATACTGAAAAAGTTTTTTGAGATAATCCAACTAAATTTCACTCTGACACTAAAAACTATAAATGCAAGCTCTGAACAAAAACTGGGTGTACTCGGACAAGAGGGCGTGGCACTTCCCATATAAGCAAAATTTTCAAAATACTGCAGTGTAGGGTATTTATTTTTTGGCCAGGCCAAAATTTACACCCTTACAAGTTTTTAGTTATTTTTGTTTTGCCGTACATGCATATGACTCATATAAAAATTCACTATTGTTTTAATGCAATGTATTACTAAGCGCATAAACTTAAGCCAATTAGTGCATTAGTACATAAACCTGTGGTATACGAACGTTCTGTTAGTATTTTGAAGAGGATAGAGCCTCCGCTCTCAAAACTAACTCCAGCTTTACTACGGTTGTATTTGAAATAATTTCCCACATGAAGTTAGCTTTTAAATTTATTATTACGAAATTTTCAAAAACGTTCATATTGTTGAATCTTGAGTAGTAAAAACAACTCAAATTTGCTACTTATTTTATTGGTCGTAGTCATTTTCACATTTTAGCTCTGTTTTTCAATATATTCAAGTTGGCAAATTAGTTACATGCAAATTTGACCCATTTTAATATATTTCCCATAAATGAACTGTGATAAGTTTTAAAAGTGCATGGTTTGTCCTTAAAATGGTGAAAAAATGAACCATTTATCGCTATATTTGCAAAGGTTATAGCCATTTAAAAACTATTTCCTATGAAAACATGCACCACATGTCGTATGGGTAATATTTATTAATATGGAAAAATAAAGACTAATATCAACATTTCCTGACATTTCTGCCACCACAAACTCTCTGTAAGTTAAAAAAAGTGAGAAATATTTCATGAAATGTAAAAATTTTGCCAAACTACCTGAAGAAAAATTAATATAACTTCAAAAATAGAAGGACCCTCTACTTAGTAAAAATCCAAATAAAATTATTCACTGAAAGTATTTAAAAAAAAAAAATTAAGTTTGATCGGTTAGTTTGTTTGTAATTCCACCTCAAACTTAAAAAAGTGATTTCCCAAAAAAGTGAAATTGGCGTTTACGGCAAAGTAATACTCAGGCGACGATATGTCATTTTGATATTTTTTATTTCTCTTGCAAAAAAAGCTACAGGTATAACTTACGAGTCCTTCAAAAATTGGAGTAGGCCTACCAGTGGTTCTCCAGAAAAACAATAAAAAGTGGCTTCTACCGCAATTTTTCAATACAATTTTTTGAATTTGAAGAGCGACACGAAGAATATGTGTTGGTGCTGGTGAAAAAGTTAGATCGTAGCGATACAAACAATTGACAGTAGTTGGACACATGACAACTACTGTCATTTGACATTCGTCGACATGTTGCACAACTCCCTCTGTTGCAAAACTCACCAATCTCCCCTACTTATATTTGTAAATAAATGATAGTTGGCAACGCTAATATTGAAGGGAAGGATAGTTACGTGAATTGTTACAAAGGGAGTTTTATTAAGACGTATTTTTTGAATAAAACGCAAACGGTTCAGAATTTTTCCAAACATTTTACTTCGTTCGAAGGTCACATAATAGGATTATGTGTGAAAAATGTTCACCGCGACTATTCTGCAGATATCTCACTCTTTCGGCCATATTTTAGATGTCATTTTGCAGTATGGTCTTCGGATCATTCACATAGACTTTATCCTTCGTGTAACCCCACAGAAAAAAGACTAACGGCGTCAAATTACATAATCTGGGCGGACAATTCACACCACCGCGACGAGAAATTACACAGTTCAGGCATTTGCGATGCATAAAGTCCAAATTGAGGCAAGTTGTGTGTAGTGTAGCGCCGTCCTATTGAAACCACATATCATCCAGACCCGAAGCTTCAAACTCCGGCACAAAATAGTCGTCCAACATAGTGTGATACTTCTCTGAGTTGACATTTTCGGTGTTTCCGTCCTCATCTTCGAAAAAAAAAAAAAAAATGGCACGATGATGCCTCGGTGTTTCCGTCCTCATCTTCGAAAAAAAAAAAAAATGGCACGATGATGCCTCCGACCAAACAGTAACTCGCGGTGGATTTTCCGAGCCTCAGATACGGCAGTTTTGCTTGGTAACATAGCCGCCGAGGTTGAAATGATCCTCGTCCGAAAAGATGATTCTTTGGAAAAAATCATCATCTTCAGCAGGGCATAATCAGCGAATGTAACGCGTTGTGCATGGTCAAGAGGCAACAGCTGCTGCGTCAATTGGACATCATATGGGTGTAACTTCAAGACCAAGTGCAAAATTCGATGCATGGAGGTCGCGGAAATGGCCAATTGTTGTGAACGATGACGAATAGACATTTCGGGGGACTCGACGACACTTTCACTTCCGACAGCAATATTCTCAGCAGTGCGTGTATTCCGCACTCCGCAATGTTGCTCACAGTTGTTTCACTAATGTGGTGATTGCGACCCTATTTTTGGTGAATCGATCGTAGCGTTTGCACTATCGACTTGGAATTGAAGATCTAAAACTCGACGATAACTAAAATCGTATGCTGTCACGATGAAAATGACATAAAATATGTTGGACCAGGGTCGATAATGCAGATTTTAATCGATAACAAAGTACTACACCTACTACTGGAACACCCGTTAATAAAATTAATCAGAATTAAAGAATCGAATTAAAGAATAGAATCTGTATAAACTTAGAGAAACTGTATAAACTGCCAGAAGAAATGTTTTAAAATTAGAGAATAGACTTTAATTGTCTATTCTGTATGTTTATTGGTTAGGATTTTTTGTAAAAAGTAACGGCGACATGAATATATGGGAGGATTTCGCTCGAGTATTATTTTTTGTTAAAATAAAAATTTTGTTTCTTATAAATTCATAGCATCATTCATTTCAAACTTTGTAAATTGATTACTGTATCCCTACTGGCTTTTGATTGGCGCTACGCTCTTCCTAGCAGTTAAAGGAGAGTACATAATGTTCTTTTTATAAAAAAATACTGATTTGAAAAAAAAAACATTTCGCAAAAAATTTGCAAATTTAAAAATATAATGCCTTTTTTTTTTTTAAATCATCCCTTCGAAACATTGGCGCATAATCGTAGTCAAAAGATCAGTAAAGTATGCTTTTAAAAAGAGTATGCTTTAATCATAGTCCCTTTAAAGCATACTATATCGCTTTTGGTGAAAATTGTGTTCAGTATGGTGCAAAAATTTTATTTGTTATTGTCGATTATTCTGTTCGAAAAATCGTATTTTGTATTGTATTTATATATTTTGTCTTATGTGTGTGGTTTTAACAATCACCGATTCATATGGAAAAAATTAAATTTATTTTGTCAAAAAAAAAAGAAGATGAACCTACGCTGAAATTTAAAACGTTGGGGTTATAACTCATATTTTTTTTATGCCAATAACGTTGATTTGAACGTCAACTGACTGCATCAATAAAAATTTGTGGTCGTTTTTGCCAAATATTGAAGAGTTTCTTAATCGCCAATTGACGAGTAGGTTAAATTTTGTTTTGTTTTCGAGACGTCAAAATACTTGCGATGAGATGGTGATGGCGCGCGGTCTATAAGCCCAAATGAATAAACGTCAATTTGTCTGGTAGTGCGACAATTTGCCTGCCCGACTCAGTCTTCGGTTGTTAAGGTGTGGTACCTTTTTTTTGCTTTCTTGTTTTACTCGAAAATCGTGATGTCTTTTCTTTTTTTTATTCATTGAATACTTTTCGTGTTCAAGCGGTGTCTTGTGCTCCCAAAACTCAGTCACTGCGACAACTAAGTGGAAAATGCCTTATATGTCATTTACTCTGAACAATAGACAAATTGTCACTTAATTGCCGGCCGCCCAGTGTGCCGAAAATTTTATGCTAGAAAAAAAAATTTTGTGGGGGCAAATTTAAAATGATTATAGGTGTATTCCTACTCAATGGTGTATTTGTATGCTTCATTGAAAATGGCTGGCCACTAATGGTTTTATTACGCAATCAATTACATTCGGCCAACCTAAATGTCATTTGGCGAATAGAATCCACATATGAAGTTGCGTTTAGTTTAATTTAGACAAATGTTTTAAGTGCCAATATTTGATGTCTTACTGTAATTATGTAGCAGCAAATATGATTTTAAAGTTAGATTTTGTGACTAGTTTGGTGGTTGCAAAATTAAAAGTTACTTGGAATTGCTGCCGAACGGCACCAAAATGTTCTCTTTGATGTAAAATTTGTTTCATTCCAGAAGACATTTGATTTATCGATTTTATGTTTCTAAAATTTAAACTGTTTAACTTTTTATAAGGATTTTGAGGTGCTAAATTCGAATCCGCAATTTGTTTCTCTGTAAGTTTCAATGAAGTTTTCGTTTGAAATGCATTGTCTGTTTTGTTTCAGCTGAATACATCCCTATTTAAAATTCTCTGTACAAATTTGCGACTTTAATTTCGAAAAAAAGACAAAAATTAACTGATATTTCTCACAACAAGATTTAATATGACACCCAGGTTTCCATATCACAATATCCCATTGCTTTACCAATGGAGCGGAATCGCTTGCCACGAAACGCGCGTCGTTCATGTCAAATATTTATGACAGGTTCAATGAGCGCGACTCCCCGAGGTGTGAAGTTGTCTTGTTGCAAGCGACCACTTAACAGAAACAAATCCAGAAACAATAACAACAACAGCAACAACAACAACAAAAGCATTAAGTAAAAAATGTCCAATAAGCATGGAACATGGCTTACAGCGCATCAAGCAGGGCTACCACCACCACGGCTGTGTTACTGTCATGTCGAGCGCTTGTGAGACATAACATGAATGCTGTTTGTCCATCTCGTTGTCTGTCTGTCTGTTTGTCTGTTGCATATAAAAAAAGTGAGAAATTATGACTTCTACTTTTTCTTATGATTTACAATTTCCGATTTACTTGTTACGGGCATTTCGAAATTGCACCTTTTGTGCCACTTCTTCATCTTCTTAATTGTCCAACATTGTGAGTTTAAATAAATTCACGTGACATATGTATGTATGTAAGTATGTACAACTGTGCAATTTTTTAATTTATTGACATTATTTTATGCCCTTCGGGGCAAGTGGTTCTCTGCTCTTTTGTTTATTTTTTCGAGAAATCTTACCAACTTTCGCTTACAAAGTGGCCTTAACGTTTTAACAATTTGTTGGCAAAATGCGACAACACTCACACCCACACTACATGGCCCCATGTGGTGATCAATATCTGCTGCAGTTGACTCCTTCGTCGCTTTACTGGGACAAATGTCAATAATCAATATAAATATGGCTTCATGATCGACGGGTGGTGATGCGATTCGCTGAATTTACTGTTGAACAGAATTCATTGAATGCCATTTTAATGTCATTTTGGAGACGTTTTGTCTGCTAAGGTAAGAAGTTGGAAAAATAAGTTTTGATTTTACATAGTTCTCCCAACTGTATCATGAAGGTTATAATTTTGTGTTTTTGATATAAGGCAAATGAAACTATCAACGAAATTACTTAAATTGTTTATCTTATGACTTGGTAGTGAATATATGTATTTTAGGGAGTCCGTTATTTACCAAGATCATTGTTTTCAAGAAGGGACCCCTCAAAATGACGGGCTTGATGGCCAGTAATCAGATAAAAAAAGAAAAATTTCAAAAGCTTCCAGAAGAGCGTGCCGCTTTTGAAATTACTTTTTTCATATAAAAATTTTTGAGAAAAAGTCTTCACTCGGTGTTTTCCATGGTATTAAAGTCTTGTTAAGTTATAGGAAAACTCTACAAATGAGGCTGCTTTAAGTAAGTCATGCATGATAAAATTCCGCTAAATTCAAGTTCATAGCTGGTCCCGTTATGACCCTGCACAGTGGGCCCCAATGGGTCTAAATTTTAAAAAATTATAAAAAAGAAACCCTGAGAAGGTATGCAGAAAGTTGGGTGCATGTCTCTTGAGTAAAAAAAAATGCAAACCAGAAGGACCTGGCTGATTCCCTTCAGAAGATATTTTTTTAACCAATATTTTTGAAGCTTTTTATAACCGTAAGCAGGGGTGGCTTTGACATCCGGGGCCGACTTTAACCGGCAAGAAAAAAAAGATTAAGATCGTAATATTATCACCCCAAAGACTAGTTATCGATTTGTGTTGGGTTAATCAGTATCCTTGAGGTATTGGCTTTTAGCGTCTGTTTTCAATATTTGATTTGAGCGCGATTTTTCGGATATATTGTTGCATTTTCTAAGAGTTGTCTTATGCCGGATTTTTTAACACTCAGAAAATTACTACTTATTGACTAAAAGGAAAATTGCTGGCGTTAGATGAGTGACATAACTAGAACTATTATTTAATTTACTTCCCTAATCCATCGACTTTGGTGGATATATTTGCCTCTAAGTATTTTTAATGCATTTTTATATGAGAGTATGTTAGAAAACAATGTTTTTGGGGTGACTTTGGACCGGTCGAAAGTCACCCCCAAAAAACTTTGTATTGTAAGGCTGGCTTAAAAGAAACCCAAACTCGGGCCAAATTAACGCCCAAAACACCAGGTATGGTGAACTTTAGTGAATATAAAGTCTAGTCTTTTGCCAAAGTGAAATTATATTTTCCTTTTTATCTTTGTAAAACAATTGGCTGCCCAGAAAGGATATTTGCTATTATTTATTTAGCGAAATTTTGCAAAAAATTAAGCCACCGAAGCCCTTTAACAAATAAGGCATTTTTAAAGTTACCTACTAAGAATTGTTTTCTAATTTTCAATCGATTTTAAGCTTGTTTTTGTGGATTTTTTAAGTTCTGCTTAGCTTTTAATATTAGTATTGTTATTTGATGTAACTTATGTACCAATAAGTAAAGCACACCAAAGGCTAAAACCGCATTTATCAAAAATTTTACTTTTTTTTTTAATCTCGTCCTTGAAAACATCCCATTGCCTAAGCCGATTCCCTATATAAATATGCCAAAATGTAAAGTGAACTTAAGTTTCCAAAACCTGATACCCTGATTTTGGATCGTTAAAGGTATAGCATGTAAAATGAATGAATGAAATTTTTTGGTTAAAGTCACCCCACCCTTGAGGTGACTTTTACCCACTTACAAAAATATTATTTTAAAATATTTGTAATTACTTCGTATAAATTATGTTATATGACATTAAAGCTGAAACACCCACAAAAAATTAAGAGTAATAAAACCATTAATTTTATTTAAATTGTGGAAATTATAGGCTCCTAAACTTGGAAATTCTGTTTTTTTGTATCAAAGTCACCCCTGCTTACGGAACTGAATTTTTGCGTATTAAATCATATTGTTAAATCCTACCGTTTATTTCCACTGGCCGAAATAGATTTATTTCTGTCAGTAAATGTCAGAATTAGTAAAATTAAACTTGCATTTTATTTTCCTCTTAATACTTATCTTCCATTTGCTTTGTGTTTATGCCAATTGTCAAAGTTCCAGGGGTGTCACTAGGTCAAAAATTGCCAAAATTGGTAGCCTTGTAGTGATTTAGGCACAGATTTAATCTTAAGTCTCAGACTTAGATTAAATCTCAGATTTAACTTAAATCTCAGATTAATTACACTACTCAACAAATGAGTAAACATTTTTTCCCCCCCCACATTTAGGTCAAAATGACCCACATGTAGAGGTTTTAGAGGGTTAAAATTGTCTACAAAAATATTCCTCGTAATATCCTGCATAAGTTTACTGAACACATAATACACCTCAAATTTAAGGATCATATAGTTAAATTCATCGATTTAACACAAGAATGCGCTATTTTTGTATTTTTCACACACAGTGGATTAAAAAACTTCAAAAATCGATTAAAAAAAAATCTGACATGCTGGAGAAAAACGACGAGACACGGGTATTTTTTTTTAACACCTACTTTAAGAATTTTTTGTATTTTCTCATGTGTTTTACAAAAAGTTTTAATTATCGAACAGTTAATTACAAAAAAACGAATAAAATAGGGAAAAACGCATTTTGGTAACTTTTCAATGAATTGTATTTTGCATTTTTCCATGGATTTTTTTAAGTGGTATCTTATTTTCTTCACAAATATATAGTCTATGATACAAAAAAAAAAAAAAAAAAATTATAAAAAAGTTATTTCTTCTTGTATAAATCTGCAGTTGATTTTGATTTTTTGTTATTTTTTTCGAAAAAAAAAAATGTTTTTTTTAGAAATCAATTTATTTCGCTGAAACTAACAAACCAACCAAAAAGTGATGTGAATATTATTTGTAGGTAATTTAATTACCTTTAATATGACATACAATACGTTTGAATACAAACTTTGGTTCTTGAGATAATTGTATTTAAATGGAACTATCTTTTTTTTTTTGGTTCGAAAACCGAAAATGACCGATATCTCGAAAACGACACGAAAAAAAATAATAATGCGATTTTCAGAATCAGCAGCCCATTTTACATATAAAATGGATAGTGGCATTCACTGGGAGATTTGGCTGTAGAGTAGTGTTATTGAGTAAATGTCTGAGTGAAATTTGGATAATCTCAAAATTTGCTTGCAGTATAGCATTTTGAAACTTTTGCTTATATGGGAGGTGCCACGCCTTTTTGCTCTAAATATTTCGTTTTTAATACATTTTTTGTATTGGCGGTGGGCGTGTCCGTTGACTAATTTCTCTCATTTTCAATCCCATGAGTTAACTTTTACAACGAAGCAACTGTGCCAAATTTCATAGAATCAATTGGTTAGTTTTTCCTGTGAAAAATATTTCCACGTACAGTAGAGAGGATCAATTTGTTCCAAGCCAAATTTTTCCACTTACTTTCACTCAGTTTCGGATTCTATGTTAAAATCTAAGTTAAAAACTCCTTGGGACCATATATCTGCGGTGAATTTCGACTCAGCCAAAAATCGTTTGAAAAAAAAAATATCTGGTTCAAGAGTTATGACCATTTGAATGAAAATATATAAAAACTTTATACAAAATGTACCAAAAATTTCATCTTTTTTAAAAAAAAATATATATTTTAAAATTTTTTTATAGTGTACAAAAAGAACTATCTAGAGAGGGTCTATTCATCCAGATACGGCTAGTCATTTCAAAGTTATGACCGTTTGAATGAAGACGGATGAAAACTTCATACAAAGCATATAAGAAGTTTAATCTTCCTAGAAAAAAAACCGTAATTTTTGAATTTTTTTCTATAGCTCATCAAAACGCCTTTCCAACGCAGTCCTGTTCTTTAAGATACGGCTAGCATTTCCAAAGTTATAACATTTTGAATGAGAGCAGATGAGAACTGTTGATATTTAAAACAAAGTTGAACAAAAAAAAAATTTTTTTTTTTTTTATGAGTTCTTGTGTAGCACTTTCGATTACCATTAATTAGTAGAAAAAAGGATTTTTTGAAGTTGGTTCACTAAGCGGTGCTAAAATGCTCAAAGTTCGAAAAATCAAGTATTATGGAGAAAATGTATGCTTTGATTCAAAATGTCATAATTTTGGAATTTCTTGCCGTATCTTACAGAACAGAACTGTGTTGGAAAAGCCTTTTAATGAGCTCTAGAAAAAAATTCAAAAATAACGGTTTTTTGTGTTAGGAAGATTAAATTTCTAATATACTTTGTATGAAGTTTGTATTTGTATTTATTCAAAAGGTCATAACTTTGAAATGCCTAGCCGTATCTGGATGAAAAGACCCTCTCTAGAATAAAAGAATATTTTTTTTGTTTTTAAAAAAAGATGAAATTTTTGGTACATTTTGTATAAAGTTTTTATATATTTTCATTCAAATGGTCATAACTCTTGAACCAGATAGCTTTTTTCAATAAATTAGCCAAAGCATTTTTACTACGCAACAACACCTTTCTAACGGTGCTAAAATCATAGCAATACAATAAGTTGTTCGGAAGTTATAAATTATCAAAGACAATCTCGCAACAGCGAAGGAAACCCAAAACTTCAAACGATTTTTGGCTGAGTCGAAATTCACTGCAGATATATGGTCCCAAGGAGTTTTTAACTTAGATTTCAACGGAGAATCCGAAACTGAATGAAAGTAAGTGGGAAAAAAATTTGATCCTCTCTAATGGACATAGGGTTAACAGAAAGGTACGATGTTATTCAGTCGGCTTGATCACGCCATTAAAAAAAGAAAAACATCACATATGTACATTACCTTTGTGAATTTGTTTGCTTAAGTTAACAGCTTGGTGATCGTTTTAAAGTCAAATCTAAATGGTAAAATTTCGGCCACAACACAAACTTTTATTCGACACCTCACTTTTTTTATAAAAATTGCATTTAATTAATTTAAATGCATTTAAAAGAATTTTGTTTTCTTATATGCTAAAGCTATTAAGAAATAAACTAAACTAAATAAAAATAAGTATTTCTTACAGTGCGTGCGTGCTTTCTTTGCATTCATCAGAACTAAGCGCATGAGTTGTAGTTTGCGCATGCCCGCCCATGAAATGCCTACAAATGTATTTGCAAAATATGCCCAACATAAAAATGACAAATTCATTTTGTTAAATCAACGGAGTCAGCTTGCTCCATGAGCAAAGTTGATAATGAACACGCTGCATTTACGACGCCACAAATGCGTTGGGACAACATTTCCCCACTGCTCGCCCGCCTTTTTTGCATAAAGAAGTGCATTGCTTGGCTGGGTTAAGCGATGTTTTTTTGCGCCATTTTCTCACGTATTTTCCATTCGTAGTCGCGTTTGTTGGCTTAAATAAATTCGCGCCAAACTTTAAATGTGAAAATTGCATGTCTGCGAAAAACATAAAAGATTTTCATTTCATTTCATTTCATTATTCCTTGATAAACATGGAAATTAAGATAACAACAGCAATTGTAGTTGCAACAACAACAGTTAAAAAGACAATAACATCAAAGCGCGAAAAATGCATTTTAATTAAAGAATTACTGTTGGAAATTAAGCCTTAAGTACATTATAATTTTGCATTATAATTAAAATCTATCAGACCAACCATTGAATTTGCAATAGAAAATTTTAAAAATCGAATGATTCTCTTTTGCACTTTTAACTAGAGCGGCTTTGAATTTGCAAAATATTGGAATCAGTTAACGGGAAAAGTCTTCAAAATTTGTTTTCAAGATTTTGGTCTTTAAAACAAAGTTCCCAAAAATTTTGTACTGAAAAATCCGTATAGAAAAACTTTCTGCCTTATATCGCGCGGATGTGGAACACCTATCCCTCAGACAAACAAACATTAAAGACGAAATTTATTATAAATCAAATAATAGCAACGAAAATACACAAAAATACTATACTCTAAAGAAAAACCTGGAAATATTCGAAGAAAAATTCTTCCATGAAATACCTTGAAGTGCTGTGCTGAAAATATTATTTGAGAAAATGCAGCCAAATTTCACACAGATTGATTCATAGAAACAATACCCTACAGGCAGGCCTAAGATAACACTCTTACTTGTTTTTTATTTACAAAGCTATTTTTAGTTGAATTTAAATCGGGCAAATTCTTATATTTTTAATCATTTTACCGACGGCACTTCACATTTGAAGCACAACATTAATGTACGTTGCGTTGTTGAAGTTTTGTTTGCTGTAATCTTAAGCTGTCGATGGTCTCTTCTCAGCAGGTGGGTACTAGCAACCACCTCGTAAGTTTTTCACTCAAAGGGGTAACAAGACGCAACTTAAAGTTTAGTAGCTACAACTACATTGGCTGCTGGTTAGCATCGCCCAAAAGAAGAGATGCTGCTGCTCAAAAAGATCACTTCGAAGTCAAACCAGTTTTTGGTGTGTTTTCTTGAGAGCATTTTGTGGAGTTTGTCAAAATATATGTAGGTACTCAGTTGCTGCTCTTAAAAAAAAAATAAAAAATCCGCAGCAGAAGACGAATCACTGCGAAGTGCGATGTGATGAAAACTGTAAAAGAGGTGGTTAACGCCTGAAAAAGGCGTTGAAAAAGATGCAGAAAAATGGCTGAAAATATTTATGTTGTAAGTAATGAAGGGTTCGATTTTATTTTTAAATAGAGTGCCAACTAAAAAAATGTAAGTATGTAAGCATTCTAGGTACGTGTATGTATATCTTAAATATTGATCATATTTTTTTGGGCCTTAAGCCCTAAAAGGGTATTATAGCTCAAAGCCCTTATCCAACGTACCACCTTCCGTTAGTCTTCGTCTAATCTCGTTCTCCTAGACAAGACCTTAGCGTCTGGTTTCATGTCCGCATTCATTAACAGAGGTCAAAAAATAAAAGTGTCTTGAAAAGAAATGTTGGAGAGTTTTGAAAGGAGATAAAGTAGAATATTGAGTGATGGACAAAAATTTACAGAAAATGCGTAGAACCGAATTATTTTAGACGAAGCATACTCTACAGTGCAACCTTGAAAGTACTTTAAGAGTTTTTTCTTCGACGGTTTTATTACTTCACATTCTTTCAAGTCAAGCATAAGCAGTAAAGGCGTCCATTGTAAAACAATTTCAACAAATGATTCCCTCAAATTGAAAGGCATATAACTGTGAAAAAGTAATTTTTTTTATTCCATACTTCCTTCAACTTTTTATTCATTGGCTGTGCACAGTTTCACACTTGTCTACTTTATTGAGCGCTTAAGTTCGAGCAGCGTTAATCCTTATATCCTTTGTAATTTTGGCTTAAATTCTCACATATGTTTTGTTATTTACAATTTCTATAAAGATTTCCTCAGCGTTAGTTTTTCTTCATGTCAATGAAATGATGCGTTACTTCATGCTTTTTGATTTCTGTTTTCTCCACTTGATTTCTAAATACACTATTTCTTATCCCATTAAAGTGTCCATGCATCCTTGACAGCTTCACGCATTTTGTGTTGCAATTAATTTTTCTTCAATTTCTGCTTTGCTCATAATCAACATTTTCCCGCTCATATTACTTTGTACTCCAATTATACGTAAGTCAATGGTTTTTTCCAGATATTTCTTGCATTGTGTGTGGTGCTCCTTCACACGTTCGTCGTTTACATCAATACTGTGAAGGCGTCTGTGGGCGTGTGTGACAAGGCGTATCATTACAACAACGTACATATGTATATGTAGCTCTTGAATGAATGAAATCGGTTTCATAGTTAATATTTTGGATTTTGTTATATACCTATACGAAGGAAAACACGAAAACAAGTGAACCACCTGAAAATTTTTTTGTCAACGTTTTCGGTCAAATTTGGCAGTATTGTAGTTTCGAGATAAATAATTCGGGATGATGTTGTCCAAAGGCGTACGCAGGATTTCATCTAGGGGGGGGGGGGGGGGGGGGCAAACTCAAATTTTGCAAACCTTTTTTTTTTTTTTTAGAGCTTATTTTTGTGCACTAAAATATTAAATAAAAGTTCATAATAACTTATGAAGGTACTTAGATAACTTTCTAAATAAAAATTTGCCTAGGTATCTTTTCTTTTAAATACATATCACATTTGTAAACTAATTTTAGGTCGCTGACTCCAAAAAATGCATTAATTTTTTCGTTCTAGATATAATTGACACTTTCGATTTTTGAGGTTATTGCTCTAATTTTATAAAAAAATATTTCTAGAAACCAATTTTGATCGAATTTTTGTATACACTATTTTAAAGAAAAACTCTTACGCTTTTTTTAAATGTATCAATTACTAAAATCCTATTCAAATTGGCTGAGTTAAAGTTAAAAGTTAAAACTGAGCGAAAAGTTCATTTTCATAGCAATTTTTTACAATTTTGCAATATTTTTCATATTTTTATTTATAAGTGTATTTAATTTTAAATATTTTAAGCCCAAATTTACTATTGTAAAATCAGATCATATTTTAAAAAGTTATTAAGGTTTCAGTGAAGTAAGACCATTTTGATTTTTTATCGGAAAAATAAACAGGTACAATAAACTGGGTCGATTTTTATGAAGCAAAAAAATTGTATAATGTATAAAATACTAAGAATCGTACAAAGTACACGTGTGAGTTTTTTTAGAGTTTTTGGTAATTTTTTTTTATCTTTTTCTTTGACCAATTTTTGAAAAATTAAAAAAGGTCTGAACAAATTTATAAAATACTTTGATACTTTAAACGATGAATGAATTTTTTTTTTTTTTTTAATGCTTGAAATCATTTATTGAATCTTCTCATCTTAGGAGGCTAACAATAAGTTTAAAAATCTTAATCCTAAATAACATTATTATACATAATTAATCTTATATATAATTTTGTGTTCAATGTGTCTCCAGAGTTAATAGGGACTTGTGCATCCTAGCAGTTCGGTAAACGCGCAGAAGAACGCAGTTGTTGTACGTTCAGTCTTCTCACAAACATGCTGCCCGCCTAGCAGGATGTTTGAATGAAAAGAACTCCGTACAAATTTGCGCCAGTAGTTCCGGCTGCATGTGTAGCAGGAACAAGAAATATAAGAAAGAGTACGCGCCAGATACCGGCTGCATAGAGAAAAGTACGCGCCAGATACCGGCTGCATAGAAAAAAGTACGCGCCAGATACCGGCTGCATACAAAATTTAGAATTCAGTCAGCTTAACATAGCTAATTGCTAACGATATTCATAGCAGGACGATCCTTTCTTTTTAGTCTCGAGAAATTGTCTAAATTTTTTTAGCTTAACCTGCGTTTTTTTTTTGCTTCAATGTGCTTTCGCCAAGTTAGCCGTTTGTCTAAATGAATACCTAAATATGTGACGTTTTCGCATTGAGGTATTGATTTATTGTTTAATGTGATAGCCGGGCATTCACCTCGTCTAAGAGTAAAAGTGAATGAATATGATATAAGTATTTGTAACTCTAACGCTAGAGCTAGGGGGGCAGCTGCCCCCTGCCCCCCTTGCGTACGCCCTTGATTTTGTCCTAGCATAATTAGTTGTTAAAATACCGGGTGTTGAAGTTGGGTATTTTTGTGATTTTCAGAGAAAGGGTGTTTTTTCAAAAATCCATAGCTTTACATCAAACTTAGTGAATTGATAATTGTAAGCAACTTATCATATTTAGTTTTGAATTTTATTTTTATAAAAAAAAATATTAGGGTAAGGGTGGGAAATATGGACCACCAATCTTTCTTTTTTAAATAAAACTCAAAAAACATAAAACAAAACATTTAATTTTATGTCATTCATTAAAGGAAACAATTAACCTTTATTCTGATTCACTTTTAGATAAATATCTCATCAGGATACAGAAAAAAAATTTAAAAACTGAATATACTCAAAATGAAGATTAAAAAAATGTGTAGTGTTATATGGACAATATAGTCCATATTGCCCCACATGTTTATTTGGTACAGCAGTTGCATATAAAAATGTCACTTCTACATCCGGCACATTTTTCATGACTCCAAGAACGTCAAATTACACATTCAACCCAAAATTCGCCACGGCGATCTTCTGAGTAAAGGGTATTACATTATATGCATTTTTCATCTTTTTGTAGCTAACGAATTACAAATGATGACCATCAGACTCGTCATGAAAACTGCAGGTAGATTCCCCATCTGAAAAAGATGATAAATACATTTGTTTTTTGAGGCTTTTTTCTTTCGTGGTCCATATTACCCACAGCACGTGTTGTTGAAATAAATGGTTTTTTTTATCAAAAACTCTTGTGGTTATTGAACTACTCTGTGTTCAAAAATAATAAATAGTATTCACTGACTTTATATAATTAACCATTTATTTAAAAACGCGATGTCTTTAAAGTGAAATAATGAAATATACTCACTAGAAAAAAATTATCACCAGACTCTTTTTTAGAAAAATCAACTTTACAGAAACATGCGACTTAAACGATCGCTAAAATCGCACTATTATAAGCTTTAGGTATTATCGTTAAGTTTGAACATGAATAACGGTATATCCCATGTATGCAGTGGAAAATAACCGTGTGGTCCATATTACCCACGTAGCCCATATTTCCCTCCCATACCCTACTTTTAAAAAAATCCTCTACAATTTTTTTTCTAAGTACATAAAATTAAATTTCAATTTATAAGTTTTAAAATGGTAGTACCTGGAGACCGATCCCAGCTCGGTCAACAATCTGATCTTATTATTATAGTCGATGTTTTTATGCATAGCTATTTTTTGTTATTAAACTTGTATCTTTTCACTTCTAACGATCATGCTTTCAAAATGATAAATGAACCGATGAGAATAATAATAAGGAAAAACTCGGAAAGCATCGAATGATATAGAAAAATATCAAAAACTCTAATTTTTTTTTGGTGAAATAGAATGCCCTAAAATAAATAAACCCAAAATATTTTGTCTTTTGTATGGCGGCTGAAATATCTTATCTTCAAAGGATCATAACTCGGAAAATAAGAATCCTATTGGAAAAATTTGAAAGGATATTTGGATAAGGAAGAGTGTAACTATCCGATGCAATTAATAAAAAAGAATTTCACCTTTTCTTGTAGCTACGCTGTAAGACTGAGCACAGCGTTTTCTTCAACTTCAAGCAAGGATATTTCAAAATACTGCAGGTACAATGACAGTTCTGCTGATGAAGACGGATTCAGCGTCAAAAAGTACATAAGACTGCATATAAGAATTAAACAGTTCATTCCATTTTTTTTTTGTACCTGAGTTATTAACCAAAATTTTTATTTTGATAAAAAAGTGGGCGTGGCAATTATTAAACAAAGCCTTGTTTTTGTTATGCTTTAGACACTCCTGATTCAGATTCGCATACCAAATTTCATCTAAATATGTTGTATCATTTGCGAGAAATAGCATTTAATGTGTTTTACTTGTATGGGAGGTTCCACGCGCACTTTCGATATTTTGCCTACTTTCAGGTCGTAGGTGCCTAGTAGCAAGTAGACTCCCTTCAGTTAAATTCAGAAAGATTGCTTTAGTAGTTTTCTTTTTATAGAGCATTATATTTTTGTGGGAGGTGCACGCCCTTCAACGAGTTTTCGCAATATAATGGCATATCACATATTAATACTTGTTTAAAGAGGTAACAGCTCATAAATTTTCATCAAAATCGTCAGAGTCATTTTCGAGTAATATTGAGTCAAAATTTTCAAGTGTTAAAAAGTGGGCGTGGCACTTATTCGATCCCGCCCACTTTTCGTTTGTTACAAGGTATTATTAAGTAGTACCTACATACTAAATTTCATTAAAATACCTTGTAACATTTGCGAGAAATAACATTTAACGTATTTTGCTTGTATGGGAGGTTCCACGCGCAACCGCGATATTTTGCCCACTTTCAGATCAGAGATGCCTTGTAGCAGGTATGCTCCCCACTGTTAATTTTAGAATGATTACTTTATTAGTTTTCTTTTTATACCGTATTATATTTTTGTGGGCGGTGTCACGCCCTTCAACGAGTTTTCCCAATATAACGGCATATTACATATTAATACTTGTTTAAAGAGGTTACATCTCCCAAATTTTCATCAAAATTGTTGGAGTCGTTTTCGAGTAATATTGAATCAAAATTTTCAAAGGCTAAAAAGTGGGCGTGAGACTTCTTCGATCCCGCCCATCTTTTGTCTGTTACAAGGTATTATTAAGCCGTATCCGCTCACCAAATTTCATTTAAATACCTTGTATGGTTTGTGAGTTGCGACCATATTAAATTTAAAATTTAATGCGATGCCACGCCCTCTGGTGAGCATTTACAAAGTTCAAACCTAGCTCATTCTTCATTGTATGCTAATATCTAACATGTTTCATTAAAGTCGCTGTAGCCGTTTTCGAGAAAAAGTTTTGCCCGTTCCAAACATACTTACATAAGTACATAGGTACATACAATTTTATCTCGTATAAGAAGAGAAGATATGACTCATGATAAGATTCAGGCAATAAATCAGAGTTTTTAGCTTTTGAACGCTAGCGGTAGGCAAAACGCTCTTTTTTTACTCAGAGGAAGACATCTTACGAAAAAAGTGTACAAGGCATAACATGCTTAGAAACGTCCAAGGATACGTGTGAATTTTTTTGTCAAAGCGATACCAAATTCCGATTCCGACCAAATTTTGCGGTTTCAAAAGTTTTGCTCTTCAGTCGTCGGAGCGAAAATTAATTGGCAAATTACATGTAAATAATCGTGTTTTTTGTCAGCCAAATATCTTTTATTTGAATCTTTAATATATTGCGAATATATCACAGTATTCACTGATATGACTTCATTGCGAAAAAAAATTATAAAACTTCTTTTTCAAAATTGGTCGGACAAGCAGATGCAAAGTAATTGAAATGAAACCGACGTGTTTTCAATCGGAATTGCATCGTTGTTACTTTTCATGCCGAATCGGAATGGAGAACTGGCCTACAGAACAGGTTTACAAAAAAAAAAAAAAAAAATGTCATGACGTTTTGACCAGACTATAAGTTTCCAAAGGACTTTGATGTCCTGAATCCGAATCCCGAGTCCGTTTTTTTCCAGAACGTCTGAGAAAAAATATTTCAAGGTCATATGGAGGTCATGTTTCGTTTAGTGATAAATTCGCTAAAATTCTGAACCTGATTTTTTATCCTTGAATTCTTAGTCCTCTAAAAGAGTATGTGATCAAACAGGGTATCTCGGACCTAGTTTCGGAGATATAGCCATCGGAAGATCCGGATATATCTTCTATGAACACCGCTATAAGTTGGGTACCCCTGGATGGATTTGTAAAATATTGGTGTCATATGAAAGGTATTTTGACAGCCTATAAAAATGTTTTTCGCATATTTTCAATTGGATTCATAGTCTTCGAGATATGAGCTTTTTTTGAAATTTTGTGAAATTTTTCAATTACAACAAATAAATCAACAATACCAACAACAACAAAAATAGCAACAACAACAAAATACCTTTCATATGACACCAATATTTTCCCAATTTATCTAGGGGTTCTCAGCTTATAGCTGCTTTCATAGAAGATATATATTCTGATCTTCCGATGGCTATATCTCCGAACTAGGTACCCTTTTTCATCACATATTATTTTAAAAACCTAATAGCTCAATGATTAAAATTTAGTTTCAGAGTTTTAGGGAATTAATCACTAAACGACACATGAACCCCATTTTGACCTCCATATGACGTTGAAATCTTTTTTCTCAGACGTTCTGGAAAAAACGGACCCGGGATTCGGATTCAGGACGTCAAAGTCCCAACGAAACACATAGTCTAGTCAAAACGCCATGACATTTTTTTTTTTTTTTGTAAACCTGAGTTATTAGTTAAAGGTATAAAATTATGCATAAGTTTTAATGGAAAAAATTATAAGATATTGGGCAGTATGATAATTTGTTTTGCACCATAGCGATACTTGAGTCGATCGGAAGCCAATGTGTTTTTGTTTTTAAATTATACTTATTTTAAAAATTCTTCTGAAATTATGTACGAGTAACGAAATATTCAGAAGCTCTAAAAAAAAGACTTAGATGAGCAAATCCTTTAATAACCATGAAGAATATCATGTATTCTACTTTAATTTGCAAAAATCAGAAAATATCAGGAATAGAACTCAACCGCACTGGCTTATAGGCGATTGACCTAAAGGCTTCCAATCTAAATGATAAAACCCAGTGATTGATTAAATTGTGTTTTAAACTTCGATGTAAGTTTCCATTGTTTTTTTTTTTTTCAAAAAGAATAATGAGTTTAAACATTACAAACATTTCATGCAATTTCAAACGTCAGTGATACCTGCAGTTATAGTGATATTAACTCTCTAAGAGACCTTGCTATGTATCATTTCAGATATTTTTGTTTTGTAATACGATAAATTTAAGATACACCAACAAATCACAATTTTGAAAATGACATTCTCGTAATTTTTCACTTCCTCCCTCGTCACGCCGTAGACACTCACACATTAATTACTGCTTAATACGACATCATGTTAAATACCTGCTTGGTCTGCAACAGATGTGCTGGTATCCAACTGTGCGCCAAGTCAATCAGGTTCAGTCTCGATCTGTGAGTCGTTCATAATCCATAAAAAACCAAATAAAAAATTAAAAGTAAAACCAACAACAATAAAATCCACACAACATTCCTCATTAGAGTAAAACATGATTTCGTTTCAACTTTAAATTCCTACTTCGACTGTTGCTCGGAAATCAGCTTCTCTTTTGCCCGCGTGTCTTCCCTCCAGCTCTCATCGTTTGCATTCAGTCTCATGATGAACACCTTCTGTCAGTGTGATGTCAAAATGTGCCTTGAGCACAAATCATCTCGCTGTCTGCTGTCATTTATGACATCGAAGACAGTTTGTCAAAATGTTGTTTATTCTTATTGTCATTGTTGTTGTTGTTTCTCCAGCGTCATGTTAAAATAAATAAATTAATAAACGGCATTTTTAGTAGTATCTTTAACTATAATTAAAGCCAAGTTTATAATTTTTTTTTTTTTTTTTTTAAACAGATTAAGTCTGAGGTGCTGTTATGATACGAACGAGTAGATTCGGTAACTCCATGAAAGTATGAAAAATAATTAGGGTATTCTTTAAAACTGCCTCGAAAACCTCGTAAACTTGAAGCAGTTGTCAAAATCAATACGAAATTTGACAGTTTTACGAGTTTTTCGAGGCTTTTACACGATTTAAGGAATACCCTAAGTACGTTTGGACTTGTTAAAATTATTACTCAAATTTAGGACTTATTACATCCCTTCTCTCCCTTTTTTCAGAATAAGCCCATGATGCCAGCATTCAGTTTAGTGATTAATTGTTTTAAGTGTTTTGATTTCATCTCATTTTTCGTGCTTTTCAAATATGTTTCAAGTTAAATTCCCTTATTCATGCTATGCCATCCATCCATTCATCCAATCATCCACACAACCGCTTTAACCCAACTTAACCAACCAGTTGGCCTGGCACTAACCGACATCACAGCTTAGCGAAGACGACGAGGTTATCAAAGAGTCAAAATCGTTCAAAGTTTCGTTGATTTTGTGATGCAATGGCAACACTTTTAATTTGTATTTATTAACCGTTTCATTGGGATGCCATGCGAAGGTGTTACGAAAACGCGTTCAGCACGATTTTGTTGCGGGCATATGGTTGTTGTAGCCATTTGGTTTTTAAGTAAATTTGGAAATTTTCTAAAAATGTTAAAATGACGCTGACAACGCAATTGATTAACACGATTAATGGTTGATAAAAAATTGTCTGACAGTTTGTTTTGTTTGTTGTTAGCTGCTTTTTGTTTTTGTATTCTTTTTTTTTCTTTTTTTAATTTCAAGAGAATTTCGGTTGCAGAGCTGCTGTGCTACACAGCTGCTGTGGGCGCTAAGGAGTGGCGCGCTGTAGACGATGCAAAGGTGGCGGGGGTGTTGGATTGAAATCTGTTTTGTAAAAATTGTATGTGGATGCATCAAAATGTATGTTGTCAAAAGCGATAAAATTGTTTGCATATCAACAAAAAAAAGAAGAAAAAAACCAATTTCATGCAAAAATGATACATTTTTTTTTTTTAATTCTCTCGTTTTTTAGCAGTGACAGTAAATTTATCACAAAATTGCATGTCATGTGCTGCAACTATACATCAGCTCCTTGCGTGGGCTTTTATGTACGACATCCGCAATAGTGATGTGATATATATTGCACAATATATTGAATATAAAAATAGATATTTGTGTACAAACTGTATTATTTGTGGCCAGCATTTTTATCCTATATGAAAGGTGTTTTTTTTAAACCGGATAGAACTTAAAATTGTTAAAAATAACACAAAAAATTAAATTGTAGTCAACAATTTATTTCATTCGAAAGAAATTTGAAAATGATTTCGGACATATGAGCACCGCTGCTGTTCTTGACGAAGTGCAATCTGGACGCCCAATTTTGAGCCATTTTTTCGAGCACTGCTGGCCTCCAAAGCGTCAATTAGCTGGTTTATCAGCATAAGCCAGTGAGTTTACGTAGCCCCACGGGAAATAATCGAGAGGTGTCAATTGACAGGTCCATATCTCGAAATCAATAAGTTGATGGTTGTGGTCGCCGTATGTCACGGAGCGCCATCTTGTTGAAACCAGATCGCGTCCGGATTAATTTCACCATATTTTCAAACAAAAAATCATTGATCATGGTGCGGTAACGACTTCCATTGACCGTTACGCGAGCTCCGGCCCCATTTTAAAGAAATAAGGTCCGATGATGTCACCAGCGTGTAAATCGCACCAAACGGTGCATTTTTCTGGATATAATGGAGTCTGTAGGGTCTCTTATGGGTTGGTTTCACTCAATATGTGGCAATTTTGCTTGTTAACAAACCCGTTACGCCAAAATGAGCCTAATCGCTGAACGCAATTTGGCAAAATCGTCAATTTGGAAATTGAACAAAATTGGACGCGCAGAATGCGCTTCGTCAAGAACAGCAGCAGTGCCCATATGCCCAAAATCATTTTCAAATGTCAATGCCATCAATAATCAATAATCTTTCGAATAAAAAAAATGTTTGATTACAATTTAATTTTTTGTGTTATTTTTTACTATTTCAAGTTCTATCGGGCTTAAAAAACCACCCTTTACATAATATGTCCTTTATAAACAGAAACCAAGTCTTAATATGTATCCTGATTTTTTTTTTAAATTTCAAATAATAAATATTTTTAAGAGTTTCTTATATAAGAAGTAAAATTTTTCTTTATTTTAAGTATCACTGTAAAATATTGATGAATAACTTTTAGTAATACAAAATATGACACAAACACCATCAACTCTCATTTAACTATCAACGAACGCATCAGCAACTCGACTGCTGTCCCTGCAAATGATAGTCAGCACTGGCAGTGATATGAATAACAGGAGCAAATACAGCAGCTGTCGCTTCCATTTACTGACATTTTATATATTAAACTTTGCATCAGTGTTGCCATTCAGTTTTTTTTTGAGAATCTTTTTCGTTTGCTTCTGATGGAATATTGCATATGTTGCATATGTTGCAACATCACCATCACAATATTTTATCATTGACAGCACTGTCAAGTCAAATTTCAGACAAATTTTGTATTCACTTATTTAATAACTGAAGAAGTGGATGCCCAAAAGAAAAATTATTGCTGATGCCTCATTGTAATGCTCCAAGAAAGAAGAATATCTATGACTAAGTTTGCGAAAAGATAAAAAGATTTAATTGACCCATTCAAAGACTGTTCTTTACTTTAATTCGCTTTTATGTACTCTTCATATTCTGCACAATCTTTATATATCCCAGAAAGAAGATACTAAGTATAATATCGATCGATAGTAAATATATTCGTTTCATTATCTCAAATCACGCAATACAGAAATTAACATAAACAGCCTTAAATGTTTTGTTCAAAACTGAGATTTCCACGGAATTCAAAAATCCTTTTCTGAAGATGAGGCTGATTAATAATATTGTATGTACATTAGATAGTGTAGGTGTAAGCCTAACTTTTTTTGTAGGGGGGTCGATAGTATCTATTGTATATAAATTTTTGATCAGCCTCATCTTCAAAAAGGATTTTACGAGTTCCGTGGAGATCACAGTTTTGAACACAACATTCAAGACAATTTATGTAAAATTTTGTAGTGCGTTAATTGAGATAATAAAAATAAATTTTTCCCAAATACTAGTTATTATTCGACCCATAATAATAAAATCCAATCATTTTCCATATCAGCAAAAAAAAAAAAAAAAAAATAAAATTGTACAACTAAATTTCAAGGATCTTCAAGAATTACTGAAGGTACCCAATATCATTGCATTTTTTCAGGGTTTTTAATTTATGAAGGTATCTATTTCACATTCGCATTATAACGCTCAAAATGCTAAACATTGTTTCGAACTGAAACATGCCACCATTTATTACTTAATTTCGCAGTGGGTAAATATATGTACATATACCCATAATAGTCCCACAGTTTGATGTAAATGCAGGCATTTTTGATTTAAAGTCCAATTGATGATAAGTCATTAGTAGTCAAATCAACAAAACAAATTAACTCTATTCAAAGATATTGCATTTTTACACGAAATAATTGCATGTTCTTGAAATTTAGTTGGATATTCTGAAGGTGTTGCTGAACAAACACCTCTACCAACCAAAATAAAATAATTGAGGGCTCAATATCAGTTGACGCCGTAATCGAAATCAGCTGCAACACTATCACCAGCGTCATCATTATGTCAGGTAGCGATGCGCAGCTTAACGCAAACAACATTAAAATTGTTTGCTAACCGTGCCGAGGTAAGGCCCATCCTAAAAATATTCAAAAGGTGCCTAAATTGGCCGCCGCATCACTTAGCCGTTTTGTGTTATTTGTTGAATTTCGTTGTTGATCTACTGTAAATATTATTAAAATGATTAAAATCGCTGAACGACTAAAACCCGTCATTAACATAATTGGGCACAGAGAGTCAAATGCTCAGGCATAGGCAGTGGCAGTGGCTGAATCGCATTTTTGACAGTTGCAATTGAAGACTCGAATCGGTTTTGTGTTGGATCTTGATGAAAACCTGCACATTGCTAGCGGCGCTTATCTGATTTTGCTTAAGTTGTTGTTGCTGTTGCGGAGTGACATTACCTCACATAGTTATGTCAAATGATGAGTTTTTACTTGCGTTTAATTTTGTTGTCATTCATTTGTTTAACAAAATGGCGCATTTGTCATTTTGACAGCTTAGCTAATTTTGTGTGACATTTTCTATTTTTTTTTTTTTTTGTTTGTCTGGTGTGACCCATCTTTGGAAATTTCTCCACAATTAGTTGGTTACGGTTTTTAACTGACTTAATTGGTTGATTCATAAAAGGGCAGCTCTTGACTTTTTGAGTCAACTTAATTATTCTGACATTTACATGGATGACAATTTGTGACTAAATGTGATTTAAATGCTTTTAATGTTGGTAGCTCCAAAGCAGCCAAGAGTAAAAGTTTTAACTTTTTTCGTCGTATTCCCTACAACAACGCAAAGCAAATTCATTTAAAATGGCGTAACTGCTAAATCGCTTTGTTTTTTAATTGTTTGCTTGGTATCAGATATTTCGATCTAACTGTATAATACACGTAGTTAATCTTAAATGTAATTTTTCTTATAGGGACTTCGGAATTTCGATATATAATTACCAAAATATTTAAAAGGCAAAATTATGTCTGAGTTTGTTTTGTGTTGCGTTGAAATTTCGCATATTGCTGACCTCATTTTTTATAAAAAAAAAGACTCATTACTGATGTTATTTGATTCGCATTTAATTGTATTGTATTACGCCGACCACCCACGGTCAATCGAAATTGGCGGCACTTTTTACTTTAAATTGACACACATGAGCGTCATGTTTTTGTTTTTTTCGTTGAGCGCAAATCTGTTTGGCTGACAAGGTATTAGCCTTTTCAATTACTTCTGCTTAAATGATTTCAGCTTGATCTTTTGGTTGGTTTATTTGTTGGCAAATGTGTGCCTCTTTTTGTTAACAATAACAAAAAATAATCCGTTTTAGAGAAATTTGTGGTTGACTGATCTAGCGATCACGTGAACATTTTTAATTAAACAGGAAATAATAAGAAAAGTCAAAATTTAATTTAAATTCTAAAGGTATTTTAATATCCTTTCTTTGACATCAAATTAGATTCAAAAATGGATTTTCTCCACGAGCAGTAAAATATCATGCATCCTCTTAGCCGCCAAAGTCAAAAACTATGTTTTTGCACCTTTTTAAATTTTTAGGTTAGGATATTTCGAAGAAAAAAACAGATAGTGATACAACTCAAAAAGAATTTGAAAAAGGAAGGTTGGTGCTTTCTAGGGAATACAATACCGATTTCCCGGGAAAATCGATACCGAAAAACCGGTATTAAAATATGCTAAATACCGGTATTGAAGTACTTTTTTATTTTTTAATAAAAAATTAAAAATATCAACTAAGTTATGCCAGAATCATGAGACAAGAGCTGAATTATTTTGAAAATGAAAATATCTTATATCTACACGGAGAAAAAAAAAATAGTACTCGATACTTTATTTCTCATAAATTTTACCAGAAATTCTAGTCAGAATAGTGACAACTTTACACCGAAATAAATTTCACCTTACTTTTTTAGTCAATTCAGAATGTATGTTTGCTAGTAATTTTTTTGAAAAAATTGGCGTGATATTTACCTTACTGTAAAGTTCAAACAACAAAAAAAAAATTAGCTGACCGGCGCCGGGGTACTAACCCTGGCCCTTCCGTATGATAGTCAGATACATATCTTCTGCGCTGCTTACGCATGTGATGTAGAAGCAAACAAATTTGTATATAAAGAAAATGTCTGTCCAAAAACAGAAATTTTTACTAAAATTATAAAAGTCAAAATGATTCTATATTCTTATGATATTTACCTTATTCGAGTGGGGTGACAATTATGACACTCATTTTTGTGCGTGAAAAAAATAAAGTTATTTTGACTAGAATTATAAATTCAAAATGGTATTAAATTTTTTTTCTGAAAGTATAAATTACTTTACATAAAGTCAAATGTAGGAAATTTGTAGTAAATATTCCTTTATTATTTAACAACATTTTATTTGTAAATATGACGTTAGGGATTCATCAAATAGTTCTTACGTGAGGTAAATTATACTTGAAATTTAGTGTTGATTACATTAATTTTTCGACTAGCCGAGTGGAGTAAAAATTATGATGCGTATTTTTCTCCGTGTAATTTATTATAATTTGCTATCAACGAGTGTGCAAGGCATTTTCTTCTATTGGAAATATTTGCACAAAGATAAGGTCCAGGCTGGACGACGAAAGCCTTTCTACGTTCCTGTTTTAATAATAACTAAAAACTTAAGACTGCATTTTTATGTTTTTTATTTTTTAACATATAATTTAAGTGAATTTTGCTATTGTTTTTACTTTTAAAAAATAAAAAGCGTTATTCTAATTAGAATACCGGCATCAATATTTAGCACCGATATTGCATTCCCTTGTGCTTTCAACTACCATAACATAATTCATGACTAATAACACTAGTCTACAGCCAAAATTCCCAGTGAATGCCACTATCCATTTTATATGTAAAATGGGCTGCTGATTCCGAAAATCGCATTATTTTTTTTTTATTGTATGTCGTTTTCGAGATATCGGTCATTTTCGGTTTTCGGACCAAAAAAAAAGATAGTTCCATTTAAATACAAATATCTCAAGAACTAATGTTTGTATTCAAACGTATTATATGTCATATTAAAGGTAATTAAATTACCTACAAATGAAAATCAGGCTGCTCAGGCTGAAATTCGCAAGGAAACAACAAACCGATTTTGATATTCTTGATCCTGAAAGTTGCGCTGTTTATCGTCCTTTAACGTAAAGTAATAATCATAAAAAAATCTTAAGTTGTGGATGCAAAACACACTGTGAAACAAAAATACCCAAAATTAGAACTTTACAAAAACTACCAAGTATGTAAGAATTATCATATCTCGCGCAATTTCAATCCGATTTCCATTCTAAAGACTACGTTTAGAAGCTTTTAGTTTTTTCATTAGTTTCTAATCAAATTTTTGGGTATATTTTAAAACCAAAACAATAAAAGGTCGCTTTTTCATGATACACAATTATTTTTAACAAATTTCGGCCTCTAGCGGAAAATCGTTTACTTTTGGAATCAAGATTTCAAAGCAAAGCTATAGGAAAGCAGATTTCCTACATTTGTTGAGCTTTAAAGTTTTTGTGTGTCTCTTGTATCTTGAGTTATAGGAAAAAAACCGTTTTTTGAATCAAAAATTTTTAACTTCTTCCGGGACTTCCATAGAGCAAACTTCACTGTAGAGCAATGAGAAAAAAACAAAAAATGTAGAAAATTAATCCCTTTCAAAGATTTAGGATGAATTACTACCAATAGTTTCGTGGTTTTTGAGATAAAATAAAAAAACTGCGAAAAAACAATGATTTTTGTCGTTTAGACCTTCATTCAAGCCCCGGGCGGGCCATCTTTTCGGGGGTTTTGACCAAAACTAAGTATGCAGTTTTTGTTTTAAGATCTTAGCCTATGATAATTTTTGATGCACTAATTTTTTTTGAATTTTGCTGCACCTTAATGGTGACCTAGATTTTGCTTAATGTTTTTAGGACCACTGCAGAGGCCTAAAGTCAAAAAGGTGACCTCCCCACTCCTGCGCTTTAGCCGCCATCTTGAAATGTGTTTGATTCGATATGTCTCGTTGTCTTTTGGTCGGACAGGAAAAATTACGGACAGTAAAATTCTACGTATTTTTGATCTTGGCCGCGGTATCTATAAGTTGATATTTCGAGTAGTAGAGGCCGCCGAAGTTAGTAAAAACCAGTAGGGTGTTGATTTTGCAAAATTTTTGGATCATACAATTTGCAGCTCTTGCAAAAACAGTTTTTTCATTTTGACCCACTGGGTGTTAATTTTTAAAAATATTGAGATTACAAAATTTTTAGCCCTTGTAAAAACAAGCAAAAAAGTTTTTAAATGAAATGATTATCTCAATTGGTTCTCGAGTTATGACAAGTTAAAAATAAAATGCGTGTAAAAAATTTATTGTTTATGTTTTTCATCTGAACCAATTGAGAGCCAATTGAGATAAACACTTCGTTTCAACACTGTTTTGCTTGTTATTGCAAGCGCTACAAATTATGTTATCACAACTTTTTGAAAAATCAACACCCATTGGGTGCAAATGGATAAAAACTGATTTTTTGTAACTTTGGCGTCCTCTACCGTTCAAAATATCAACTTATGGATACCGCGTTCCAAATTAAAAATACGTAGAATTTTAATGCCGTAATTTTTGCTCAAAATTTTTTCTGTCCGAC
This sequence comes from Calliopum simillimum, assembly GCA_951812925.1. Taxonomy (NCBI): domain Eukaryota; kingdom Metazoa; phylum Arthropoda; class Insecta; order Diptera; family Lauxaniidae; genus Calliopum; species Calliopum simillimum. The sequence goes on from OX638369.1 coordinate 1,484,998, forward strand.
CAATAGGAAACGAGATATATTGAATCAAACATAATACAAGATGGTGGCTAAAGCGCAGGGGTGGGGAGGTCACCTTCACAGCTTCTTTGACCACATCAGCAATGTTCCTTACATTTTTTTGTAGAGAATATTTAATTCACAGTTCAAACAACACATACAAAGTAACTACTACCACCATTCGCTTAAGACCTCAATTATATATCATAAGATAGTTTTACCTTTATTTTTTTATTCTTTTTAAAAATGGCTTTTCCTTAAGGTAGAAACTAAGGAAAGGTCCTTTTTCTTATTTACATTAAAAACGTAACAAACAACTGTTGTCAGATTTATATTTCCAATTACCTCGATGGCAGTTTTAATATCTGAGAGATAACAACATATTTTATTTATATGGATTCCTTTGCTTTTTTTTGTTGCTGCTTATGCTTAAGCATTTGCAAAAATTTAATCAAATCAGGTAAATTTGTCATAAAATAATTTTTTCCCAACAGCAGCAGCTAAAAAAGGCAAACGTACAACAAAAGTTTCGCAAAACTTTTCTATCTGTTGGATTTCTTTGTTGGTTTGTCTGACGCAGGACATAACAATTTTGAAATGGCATAAACATGTGAGCAGCTCCTTTTTTCGTTGTTTCTATGCGACAGCAGCTACGCAAGATGACCAGTAACAGAAATAAAGAAAAAACCACAAGTATTCCGGGGACGAAAGAGGTCACATGGAAAAACTTTCTAAATATGATTTTAAGGATACTTTTGCAAATTATGCGAAACCATTTCGAAATTGGTCAGGGGTGTGTGTAATTTTGCCAACGTTTGCAAAACAAATGTGGAATAAAACCAAAAATCTCATAACTTTTTTATGCATTTGTTTTCTGTGGGAGGATTTTTATGTTGGCTTATTATCCTTTTGTTTCATGAAGTGGATTGGGTGGTTGGAAATTTAGGATGCAGCACGAAATGACCAGCTTAGGAGCAATGATAGTTTGAAATCCAAAGGTTGAACAAACCAATAAGATTTCGCAAAAGTTAGAAAAAGGATATTATTTTGTATGAGTATGAGCCAGCATTTTGTGAAAAGTAATAAAAACAGCTACACTTTGGATTCGTTCCATTTGGTGAGGTTGAGGCTGTCAGTGCGCAGCTATGACACCTTATCTACAGGATTTACGTTTAATATACAAATGGTCATGTGCGGATAATTTTTTTTGTTTGTTTGCGGTATATCCAAAGTTTATCAAGTCATGTTGGGGATAAAGAAATAAATACATTAAAAAATAACTTTGGTCACAAATATGAAATAAGAATATATTAACTTTGCGCTACACTAAAAGATAAGAAAATTATTATTGGAGAAAACTCTTTGAAAGTTTTATGCATTCCGAATCGAGCGAACGAATAAGTTGAAATTTTGACAAATTAAATTTATTTAGCATTTGCATCTCTACGGTTCAGAATTGACAATGGCAACTTAAAACGGCATCAACATCAGCTTTGGCTTACATCAGCTAGTGCAACAGCCATTTAAGGCTTTTAAATGTCAAAATATTCATACAGACTTCAACGCAGATCGGACACGAAATGAGCCCCCAAGATATGCAAATAAATCCATATGACGAGACCTCATTAGCCAATGTAGGAAGACAACTCCAGGCAACTCATTGCTGACAGAACGAATGAATGCGCATGCGCAACGTGGAAGCAAATGTGTAGCTTAGCCAGGGCAAACGCGTTAAGCTTTCGATTCGACTGTTGGGTCTGCTTTTGCTGTTGTTGCTGTTGCCGCTACTGCTGACTACAAACGACATCACGACGACATTGACGCGATCGCCGATTTGGGTGGCCCTCATGGCGTGAATTTGTTAACTTTTGCTTAACGTGACACACAAAAAACCAAACGAAATGAAACGGAACGAATGAATTGTCAGTTTGCTTCAATGGGGAGCAGCAACAGCACCAACATCAAGAAATTTTTTAAACTGGTAGATTGACATGCGAGACTCAAGTTGAGTCAACGAACCGCATTGCCTGAAGCTGGATGTTGATTTCATTTTGCTGTTGGTGTTGGAACGATTTCTTGACTTTTCGCATTTGCCACTTTCAGTTTGTTAGGAACAAAAAATTTACAAAAAATTAAAAAAACAACAAAACTGACAACAAAATTAATAATAACAACAACATGATGGATTAGAAGCTCATTAGCATTTGTTAAACGCTTTCAAAAATCATCGGAAATTAAAAACGAATTCTCTTTTGTTCTTTCGTCCCATTCTTTGACTTTTATTGCTGCTGTCCAATTTAATACGCTAGAAACATGGATAATTTTTATGATCCGTAACGACATTTGCAACAAAATCAGGCGTCTATTCTCGCCAACCTTCATCCTTATTGTCCTTGATGACATTTTACATGAAGCTCTTGATAAGGCTGTATAAAGAATCCGATGAAACTTTAATAACATACAATTGGAAGATCTCGAATGCGTTGACAACATCTGCTTACTCAGACATGCAAAGTTAACTAAAAGACCTTATCCTGGAATCACCAAAGGCTGGCTTTAAAATCAGTGCATTCAAAACAACAAGTACGAAGCTAAAACCATCCATCCATCTACATCAATTTACTCGAATTGGAATTTGAAGAACTCATCCTCCCAAAAACAAATAGCGAGGTTTGCCATTAAGCTTTTGACTGGAATCTACAAGACACTAGAGGAAGTAAAAGATCAAGAGTCACCTGGAAATGGTCGTTGGTGAAGAAACCCGAAGAATCTTGAAAGCTGTGAAAATGAAGACATCCGCTTTGGCCCTATGCTCTGCCTTGGAGTTACAGGAGGATGCAAACGTACAAAGCATTCCATCACTCACAAACATTTTTTAAAACAATACGGACTTGTTTTCACAACAATACCAATCCCACGCACGCACATCTCTTCCTGCTGCCCTTTCTTTACAGAACACAAAAAAGAAAAAAAAAAAAAAAAATGCAGAACTTCAAATTAATTTCCTTTCCATATTTTCACCTTCCTCAACTTAATTCGTCGCGGCAGGATCTCGAGCATTGTCATGGCGTGGCGATGCACAGTGGCAGGCACCTCCATATTCCATGCGCCAGCGTTAGTGTTGTTTTTGTTGCTTTTAAATTTGTATGTGTGTTGATTTTTATCGCTCTACTGATGTTTTGACTTTGAACAAATGAGCGCAATTTGTCAATATCACAGGAGAAGCCCTGTGTCTGATGCCTGCTGCCTGGGTATAAGGTGAAAAATTTAATAAGAAAAATCCTTTTTTGACAGACAATGTGGGAATTAATTCAAAAATTATAAAGAAACTTCAGTTTAAAAAAATTATAAAGTTAAATTGAATAAAGAGCGTACAAGAACTGACAGATCAGATGGTGATTAAGCCAAACTCAAATAGGTGGCATCATTGTTGGCTAATGCCAGATTAATGCGTAAGATTAAAGGTGCTCGAACGTTTGTACTCAAAAGTTATGAAAAATTAATACGAAATAATATTTTGTAAACACAAATACATATATGCCTATGTAAATGATTTTCTTATTTTGAAAACACATGTTTTTTTTATAATTTTTACAAAATTAAATTTATTAATGTGGCTTAACTACGCCAGGGAGTACACACCGATGCCGATGCAAAGTATGCCGGCCGTATTAATGCCATACGGGTCCTCTGAGCATTCATTAGAAACAAAAAAAAAAAAAAAAAAAACAATATCAAGTAATCATACTATTAGGAAAATATTAAATTTTCTGTATCGAAAAAGTTTTCTTCAAGTTTTTTAATTACCATTCAAAAATTACTTTATATGACCTCGTCCTATATAATATAGCTTAAAGAAATTGAATAAATGATATAGGATATCCCACAGCTATGACTTCAAATTACTCAATAAAAGTTATCTAGATTTCATTTAATATTTTGTAATCAGACAAATTTCTAAAATTTAAAAAGTTTATGTTAAATTTTTAAACAATTTTGAATGGAAATCAAACAATTCGCACTCAGGAGTTATTGAATTCGAAAAGTTTTTTTTTCACTTTTCCGTTTTGGTTCGATTCTCATTAAATTTACTTTATAATGCATTTCTTCATGTTGTTTTGAAAAGTACATATATTTTTTAAATGCTTTCTGGAATGTGCTGGAATCAATTTTTCTGCTTTAAAAAAAATTGCATTTTCCGGTTTTTCTTTTTAGAAACATTTTTCTTATAATTTTTAATTTGGTTTAAAAAATTAGCACTAAAACGATATTAAGTAGTTATTATTTTCGAAGCGTGCTATGACTAGCAAACTTTTTTAATTGATTTTTTTTTTTCGAAAACAACTTTGGCTTTAATAAGGGATTTCTTAATTGGAATGTTTTCTATGGAATGGCATAAAATTATTTAGAATTTAATCAATAAATTTTTCAACAAATGCCAGTTAAAAATAACTTTTCAATTGGCAATAAGTTAAATATTTTATAATGCGCAAAGTTCAGTGCAAGTTCGTTGCTGAAATCTTTTATTTGAATTCTTCTCTTACAAAATAGGGTTCATGGCGGGCATTGAAATAAACTGCAGTAATGCCCTATTTCTGCAGTTACAACTTCAAATTTGCAAATTTTTAATTTCGGTTACAGTTACGATTAGAGTTCGAATACCCAGACGTTTTTTGGAAAGCATTTTAAAAAACTGATGTTGAAAAGCGGGACTACTTTCCTTCAAAAATATTCACTTCAATATTTCAAATTTTAAACCTTGTAAACATTTGCAAGATAAATCGATTATAATTTTTTTTAATAAAAAATTAAAATAAAAGATTAAACAAAATATCAATACAAACCATTTGTCTCAAAGTGGATTCTGGTCTCTAATACAAAGCAACACATTAACTTCTGACAGTTTAACACCTTTTTTGGCAAGCTGTGCAAATGTTGACACAAATTCCTAGAAGTTTCTGTTCCCAAAAGAGGAGTAGAAAATTTTAAACAAAAATAAATAAAAAAAAAATGTTACCACAATCATTATCCTTAATGAGCTCAGGTAAATTCAATTGAAACCAATTGTGTCCAGCATCAACAGTCAGAATGTTTACAATTGCGGTGCAATTGCAAAAATTCACACAATAAAAAAGAGAAACACCCAAAGAGCTGACTGACAAAGAGCTGGCTGAGGATCACCACAAGGGAACAAACAAACTGCAAATGTGACATAATGAAAGGTAAAAGTATGCGACAACTGAAAGGGACATTGACAGGACAGACAGAATCATCATAAATATGAAAAGAATAAACCACAACGAGAGTCAACAATGCGCAAAAAGATCATTCTGTTTGTTTAGAGAGAACGATCGCATGTAACAGGGGAGTGATTATGGGATTGCGTTTTCGTGATATAAAAGATAAATGTTGGGAAACTCAGACATATACTACATATACTCCTTTCTTGTATAAAATAAGTAAAATATATCAAAATTTATAACATCCATATTGCGATTCCTGATATCGTTAAAAATTGTTAAGACTTTGTGTGGTTGATTGAAATTTTTCTTAGTCTTGGCCGCAAACACGTTGGCATTTTCGAGCGATTTTCTTTTAAGTTCATCAAATAAACACTTTCAACAATTTTGCATTGCTTTCAACGTCGTTTGTTATTTTGTTTCTCATATGTTAATTCAGAATACGAACAGCCAATAACAACATGAAAAGTTTTGCACCCATTCAATGGAGGCGTGTTGCTGCCGCATTCACCAAAATACCAAAAACGCGTTGCCACTCTAACGAAATTGTTGGAAAAACTGCATCAGCAGTAATATGAAGGTGCGGCTGCGCACATCAAATAAAAAATGCGCCAACATTAGCCGCTATTAAACAGAGCACAAGAAAACGCAACAGATCGAGATTAAATTACTAAAGTCAAGATGCGGTGTCGTAGAGGTGGAAGGCAAAGCCCTAAAAAGCTTACCAACACTGCAAAGGCGTGCACAACCAAACCAAATTTACAGTGCAATTTGGCTCGGCATTAAATTAATAACCAATAATGAGCGCATTACCAAAGGTTTGCATTCAAATGAAACCGCACAAAAAATATGGAAAAAATTGCATAAAAATTTTATGGCATAATTAACAATACACGAGTATATACGAGAGAACATAAATGTCCCAGTAGAAAATTCTGCAAAAGTACCAAGTACTGATTTAGTAAAGGCTGCTCACAAGGCGAAAGTTCCTACTGGAATACGTGAACGGCAGACAACTAAAGAAGCCTGAAAAAGGCCGCTTTTAATTTGCTATAATTATGGCAAAAAGTGCTTGCGTAACGCAGCGAGAACAGCGGTAAATTTATGCAACACCACTTCGGGGGTCAAAAACTTGTTACAACGAAGGTAGAACTAGAGCGCAGAATTCACCAAAATAAGGGAAAATTAAGTTGTAATTTAACTCCGTAGCATCGCTTGGCAACGATTTTATTGCGCAAGTTGGCAACACTTTCCCCAGTGCAGACACATATTAATTGTGCATAAATTAAGTCAAAGGTGGTCTACGCTTCGGGCAACACCCAGTGATGAAAAATGATGGTGACAGTTTTTAAATTTTTTAATTTCAACGGCCTTTACTTTTGTTATGCCATCTACGAATTATTCATTTCGCTTAAGCAAAAAAAAAAAAAAAAAACAAATCCAAATAAAAGCGATGGACGGCGCAACATGACCCAAACCAACAGAACGTACCCAAGTGCCAGCCAGAAGTCTGACTGATGAGCGGTTAACATGTAACGCTTGTAACGCTTAACAGTTCTCGTTGGTAATTTATTTTGAAAAGTGTATTGTTGTGCTTATTGTTGCCTAGATAAATGTTCACCGATTAATTTAAAGTTTAAACGTTACTAATTTGATCAAAATATGTGGCAGTGAAACGGCCAGTTAAAACGTTTCGTTGCGTTTGTTTTGGTGGAAAAATCTATGCATGTAGTTTGTTTGTATATCTCTATGTTTGTGTCTGAAAAATTTTAAGAGATGTAGTTTCCTATGCCATATGCAATATGTTATACTCAAATCATATGACAGTTTGTATGCCAAATATTCCAATTTTTATCAGGTGTCAAATTCCAAATGGTGTGAGTTATGAGCCATGGCAAGGTCAAAATTTGTTTGTTATTCTGAAAAATTTATAAGTTCCAAAAGATACACTATGAAATTAAAGTTAATTTTTCATAGCTATATGTTTAATAAACATTGTTTATATGGGTGATTCTTCGAAAAATGTTAAATTCAATGTCTCAGGGCTCAAAATCATGTTTATATATTAAATTTGATATTTTATCTATTTAACACAGATACTTAACAAGAGCTTCTATACGAATAGCTTAAAAAATTGTTCTAAAATTAAATTAAATCAATATTTTAGAATAAAATTATAGCATAAAGCATTCAAGTCATTTTCCGTGCTGTCCCTAACCGCTTCTTAGCGCACTAAATTTGCCCTTTTCGCATATAACATTAATTTCTAAAAAAAACTTATACGTCATTGTTCGCGTATATCGATACGTCCAACGTAAAAGTTGCCCAACGGGAAGAAATGAAGCTTCTTCCAAAAAGAGCGCAATAGAAGCACATCTCTGGTAGTAAACAAAATTTTTCATCTGCTAGATTTATTAACTTTTATAAGCAATAAAAAAAAACAGAATTTGAAAAATTTTGAACGCTACCAGAGATGTTATTCTATTGCGCTCTTTTTGGAAGCAGCTTCATTTCTTCCCGTTGGTTAGTGACAACAAAAATAGCTCCTAGTTCTTAAAAGTTCAAGCTACTTCGATGTACCAAAGTTTAACACATGATGGAACCGAATACGCAGATATCGAAAACGCTGTCCAGTAAAAAGTTGGTAACTTAAGTTACCAACAAGTTACCCATTACTCAAGTTACCAACTTTTACGTTGGACATATCGATATATTTCTGTTAATGTCTATTATCTATTCACTATTGGCTATTTAATTAAGGTCCATTTTTTATTTTTTTTTTCTCTAAAAAACGAAATTTTTTAAAAATCCAAAAATGCATTTGAAAAGCTCATTAAATGAAGTATAAATTTGGCTATTTCATTTATTTGATGTTAACTTTATTAAGCTGGATAATGGGATTCGAAGTACTAAGTATCTACCGGTCATTCAAAATTTTAAAGCCCTCTAGCTCGTTAACCAGACCTTATATGTGAAAAAAATTTTGTATTTGGATCCAGGGTATATATAGGTATAATATAGTCAAAAATTACTGAAATCGGATACATCAAAATTTTTTTATATCCGCTACACGTAAAATGCCCCATATGGCAATCATGAAACTTTAGGTTCATTTTTTAAAAAAGTTCCAAAAATTAAGGCATTCATATTCTATATCTTCAATTAATAAAAAAATATATAAAAAATAGGTGGGGACAAAAAGGCATGTTTCGGAACATTTTTCGGAGATTCACTCATAAGCATTGTATAGTAAAAGAGACAAGTTCTTTATGAGCAATAATTTTGTTCATTTATTGTGCAACTGCGCAAAAGTGACGATTTGAGCGTTACATTTTCACGTCGGATATTAAACGGTTCTTTGGAGCCGTCATTTGATTTTTCATTCGTTGTCAAGGAGATCAACGGGAATCGTGTTGCTCAAGGTCAGGACTGTCTAGAATGGAAGTTTTCAACCTGTGCTTTTTCAAAGCGCTGCACAGTCTTCTCTATTTCTCATGATATTTAAAAAGTTTTGGTCTTGTTTCGCATCTGAATTTATCCAGCAATAGAAGATTTTAGCGATATGTTTCCGAATGTGTACCTCTGTTGAATCTGTGGCCAAGCCATGCGAATTTACTGCCCTATGGCCAACATAGTCGTGCTTGCTAATTTTCCATTCTGTTTTCTTTTTTTATTTATTTTTGATGTTTCCCAATTGCGGCGAACTGCAATTTTAAACATGAATCCGACAAATACGCTGAAATCGGCAACAACAACAACAACAAAATACAACAACAAACAATAGTCAATAAAACATGCGGCAACTTTTGGCTACGAAAGCGTTGCGACGTCGAATCTCATGTTTATCGCGTTGATTTATGGATTTTTAATGTGTTGCTTATCGTTGCCACTAAGTCTAAATCAAACAACAATAACAACAACAACAATAGCAACATCAACATCAATAATTTAGCAGGAGCATAGCCACCATTGCTTCTTTTACTTCTTACGGCTGGGTGCCCCCATCTCGCGTAGCCTCATTTTTAAATCTCACCGCCTGATTAGTTGAAAGTTGAAGGCAGCCGCGTTGTGAAAAAATCTCGATTAGAGGAGCATTCGCACTCGAAATATTCACCAACACCAACAACAACAATAACAACAACAAATTCACAAAATCGAATTGTTGCTGTTGGTGTTTTGTTAGTTGATGCTGCTGTTGCTAAATACTACCAACAATGGCAGCAGGCGTTGCGGCATCAAATCAAAGCGATTTAAGAGCGCTTTGCATCCTTTGTTTTAGCCACTGGCCCCCTCCCTCTCCTGTCTCATTCATACCACACGACCCGCTTCATCTTTTGCATCTCCTTTCGCATCAATATTCCCAATACCGCCTCTTATTAATAATTCACATTAACGCTTCGAAACCTCGGGGGTCCTATAACGCGCAAAAAATTGCACTCGCTGCAGCTTGTGAAATTATCGCGCTTGGAATATCTTTAAATCGTTTGTGCAGTTGTTGTTGTTGTTGTTGTAGCAACTTGCTGTTGTGTTTTTTGGTGTACGGCTCTGTTCATAACTCTACAGGTTATCGAGATTTGAGGCATCGCAATGGTCAATAAATAAGGTGTGAAATGTTGCATTATCGGATAGAAAACATGAAATGTATCTCCAATTGAAGAGCTCTCCCTCAGCTATGGAAGTGAATAATTAAAAATGGAATGCAAAATGCAATTTAGCAAATTCAATAGATCTTCAAGCCCAACAGTATTTTGAAGCTTTATATCAAGGATTCAGTACAAACACGTACAATAGTATTAGGTTAAAGCATCTTGTCAAGTTTTAGAGAGAGAATCTTCAACAACAAAATGGCAACAACCACAAAGTATTAAAACGAAGCAAAGAGGCACAATTTCTAGCTGCATTGACCCAATGATTATTGCATCATAGGTTCAGTCCATTTTGAGTTATTGCGAGAAAGCTAAATGCTTTGCTTAAAGACCAATGCCTGAAAACAAATTTGAACAGAATTTATAACAATACTTCTAGTTTTTACTGCAGAAGCTCAACTTCCGCCAAAACAAGTGGAAATCGCCATTAAATATAAATTTTTTTAAGAGATACAACTTTTGTTATAATCTCACACCTTAATTGTTAAGACAAGATAATGAAGACTTCACACTCGGAAAGAGAAGTTTCATAATTTTTGTAGTGAAAATCGTCAAGAATTACTGAACTTTTGTTGATCCTCGTTCATTTTACATATTTATTTATTAAAATTTCAAAGTTGATTATTATCAAACTCGATAATAAAAGTTATTAAACAGGAAATAAATTTTTTTTATTTTATTTTATTATAGGACAAAAATTTCTCAAGTGAGACACCTAAGAAATTAAACGTAAAAAGGCTTCAAAATTATGTTTTGTAGCAATTAGTAAAGATTATGGGTAATTCCATGGTAACTCGCGTTGCAATTAGAACATTTTTTAAGAGTTTAATGGAGCTCAGCCTTTGGATTTACAAATAAAATTGGATTCTTTATGAACAAAATACTTTGTTCTTGTTGCATATTAGTTGAAATTTTCAGTGATAACTTAATATTTAACCAGTAAAATAGTGAATAGTGCTGGTAACTCGCGTTGCCATTTTTGGACATCATGTTCAGAGCGTAAATTTCTTTCGCAAGTTTCTGCAAAATTTGTGGGTAAATTTCTTTACATTAGACATAAATAAGGGCAACAGGATATCAATAAGTATTTCTGTATTAGAAACAACAATATTAAGTGGTATTTTTTAAAATAATGCAAAAATTATGTGGTAACTCGAGTTACAAAAAAATTGGTAACTCGCGTTACTATCGATTTTTAGACCAATACAGAGGGTCTTTTCAAGTTCATAGATATAAAAATTAAAATTGGGTCAAAATACAAGAATAATAAAAAACTATTGTACTTCTGGCTTTTATGCACAGGAACCAAAACTAGATCAAAATTTAATAATTATTTAACTAAGTCTATTATATCGCGATTGAAATTATTTATGGTTTAAATACAGATGGTATATTATCATCACAACTATTACTGTCACTACCAGAATCATAACTTTTCTCGCAGAAGTACCGTTTTATTTTTATGCCCGTTTTTACTTCTTCTGATGTGCAGACATTAACTAAAAAAAGAGATAATAACGATTTGCAATGTCCAATCTTAATGTTGACCCTAAATGGTAATGTTTCTTCAATTAAACATTAGTTTGGATATAGTTGAAGGTTGAAAAGAAACGAGAAATTTTTCAATACCTTGCCCACATTTACATGGAAATACCCTTATGGATCAAAATTTTTTGTTTATTATCGAAAATCTCAATTTCAAATAGTTACATAAAAATTAAGCAAATTTTCCGCCTCTGAGAAAATTATAAAAAATATGTGGGCACTGTTCGCATGTATAGGAACTATAGCCCAGAAAAAAAAAAAAAATTGGATATTCGATATTGGTTCAAAAGTTGTTAACAATGTAGTGATTCCGTGCAAAAAATGCATAAAATGCTTAAAATTGCCCAAAAAGTATGTGTACCTTTTTTTAGAATTTTCTGAGGTCTTATAATTTTTCAAAAAATGGTTTGGTTAAAAAAAAATATTAATATGTTCGAAAAATTTCCAAAAAAACTCACACGTATTCCTTACACAATTCTAAGCATTTTATGCCGTTTGCCTTTTTTTGGTAAGATACCTTGTTTTTCTCCACTGCTGAAAAAATACTTGCACGGCATCACTATATTGTTAATAGCACAACATATAAAAATTAACCACATTGAAATATTGTCTCACGTTTCCCTGCAATCGTCGTTTGAATTGTTGGCCACGAAAACCACTTCTGTTTTTGGCAGTGGCGGATCCAGGGGGGGGGGCGTTGGGCCGATCGCCCCCTCTCTCAAACCTAAATTATATGTAAAGATTTTGCAAACATTCTGTTATTATCTAGAAATGTAGTCAATCGGCCCTCCTCTTGACAATGCTGGATCCGCCACTTGTTTTTTACCCGTTTGATCGCCTTGGTTTTTGCAACTATATATCTTCAAAACGAAAAATTGTACAAAATATAACTTAACATCAATTATAGGGCTAATTAAGTTGCTATAAGTTAAGCCAAATAAAAATCCGTTTTATTTTGACTTTTTTTTATTTCAAATATGTGCGACGGTCATGTGAGACACCATGAAAATTCCCATATATTTTTTCTTTCCGTGTAGTTGTTTAGCTGATAGTTCGATAGTTAATGATTTTCTTATAAAATCGAGAAGAACTCCAATGTCCATGGAGCATGCTATATGGCACCCATTTCTCGATTATTTAACAATATTTTGCTTGATATCGTAACAAAAAATTTTACCAACTGCACGCTTTTACTGTAATCGAATGTGACTTTCGGTAGAAAGGATAAAACACTCACACTTTTATTGCAAAGTCAAAGTAATAGAAATTCTTTATGTGAAAGTTTCCTTTAGTTTCTTAATTCAACTATGTGTATCATCAAGCAATTCCATATGCCCAATAATCCTGCAGAAAAAAACAACATGCAAGTATTTACAGGGGATAACAACATTGCAGCAATAAATACGCTCCAATTGACCGAATTAAATCAGATTCCCCACATCCTGCTGCAGCAACCCAAAATGCGGAATTTGTAAACGAAGTGGATGAAAATGAAAATAATGAAATGAAAGCCATAAATGGATCAACTCACAAACGTGCGCACCTGAGACACAACAGAACAAATACAACTACAACAATTTTTATGGGCATCACATCCGCCTGTGTCAGTGGTCACATTCACTCTTCACTTCCGCTCCAGCATTACCACGCACTGCCTTTGACTACTACAACTGCAACAAATCAGTGGTAGGATTTTTTTACGATTAACTGTGTAATTGAAATCCTGAGAAAAGAAACTGAAGAAATGAGCGAAAAAGAAAAACAAATTTTAATTAAACTGTAATAAAGCAAATCCCTAAATGACTGCGTGCGGCATGTCCTGCTGAGCGTAAAGGAGCGGCTGGATGAGAGGTAAATCAGTGCTAAAGCGTTTAAGCCACTCGCAAGATGATGTCCTTTTACGAGTTATAGAAAAAATTACACTCGCCAAAACAAACACAAGCATAAAAAATTGAAAAACAAAAGACGATGAAGAAAAAAAGGACCTTCAGTGACGCAAGCAAAGGTACAATGCTAAATAATGCAATAAGCTTAAAATAATGGCTCATCAAATTCTGCGTACCACCTCGCCCCTGCAATCAACGAAAAGTTTCAATAACGACAACAACAGCAGCAACAACAAACACAACAAGCGAACAAATCGCTGCAACAAATTGAAGAAGATTTATCACAAGGATACGAATGGCGTTTAGCGGAGTGTCATAAAAAATTTTATGTTGTGGAAAAAATTGTGGATAAACAGCGACAGCATAAAAAATCGAAGCGAAACAGGAACAAAAGAGCCCAAAACATGAGGGCGGGGTCGTGCCAGCAGCGGCTGGTGGAGGCTGACATCAGTGCCGAGCAACCGCAAAATGGCTGCTAAACTGACAAGCGAACTTTATTTCATTGTTTTTGTATTTGCATTTTTTCTTTTATTTGTTTATTTTTTCAAACAGGATTACCGATGCGCAGCAGCAAGGACTTAAGGATGCAATAAAGGTCGCAGGTGCTGTACGCTAAAGTTGTTGTGCAGAAATAAAATACTGAAACCGGAAAAAAGACGAACAAAATTGTTCAATCTTTTGTGAAATATGGTAATAAACGACGGCATATGCAGCACTAATCGAAGGATATACATCTAAGGACACAAGGCAAGCAGGCGGACATAAAAAATGAAGAAAAGTATTTTGCAATAAACAATAAAAGGATGAATAAATGGTTGGGCGTTTGTTTATAAGTAGATTGTTCTATAGGTACCTCATGCGTGTGATTATTTCTTCTAACATTTGTACATAAATAGGTACATATGGGATATTCCATGTCAAATTACCAAGTTTTTGACATGACCCGTATTAAAAGCATTTTACACACCAATTTTCAGCCTTTTTTTCCAAATCATTATTGAGTAATCGATTTTATAAATTTTAAAGCAAATGATTTTAGTTATTGACAGACCAGTTATATGCATAGATATCGTCCAAGTGAAGAGCACTAAGTTAGTTTGTTCTAGTTTTGAGTTATTTGCTTTTATACCTCTCACTTGTGAGTTTTTTCAGAATTTTCTGAGATATTTCATAATTGTTCAAAACTTGGTTTAAAAAAAAAAAAAAAAAATAAACACATATTCCTTAGACGGTTCTATGCTCTTTATGCCTCATACACCTTTTTTCGTAAGATGCCTTGATTTTCTTTACTACTGAAAAGAGTCTTGCACAGCATCACAATATTGTTTATTAGATTTGAACCAATATCGATTACCCCAATTTTTTAAGGAAAGCACCCATATATTTTTTTTTTATTTCTCAGGGGAGGAGAAGTTTCTTTAATTTTTATTTATTTATTTGAAATCTCGAAATTTTCAATATAAATGAAAAATTTTTGTTAAAAATAATTCTATTTTATTCCCTGGTCTGTGTTATACTTATATCGTTGATTTAAAAATTGAGATTTTAATATATTTATGCTTTCGAGATCGTTGTTAAATAGCCGATTTATGCAAAATCTCAGCTTGATACGATTTGTTTCACATTTAGAAGAAGATGGTCGGTTCAAAAACTCGGTGATTTCCCATGGAATAGTATAATATATGTATATATATGTTTCTGCATGTTCTTAAGTATTATAACATTTTTTAATTTTGATAAAATTGAAATGGTTTTCTTTTTCATGACAAGTGTGAACTAAGCCATTTAAGGATGTTTTAAATTGTTTAATTTGAATCGCATTCAACGTCTGCTGTCTTCTACATAGCCTTCGTAATCAATATTTTGACTACACCAGTGAGTGCACTGCTTGCATGTGCAGACGCGCGTGACATCTGTCGGCAAAGAATCACAATTTTATTTGCATAGGCAAATTACTTTACGGTCTGACGAAAAAGAAGGCACCCAGTTCCAGGAGCAGTTCATCAGTTAGAAAACCACTCAGACAACACCGGAACAAACGACGGATCGAGCGTGCAACCAAGCAGGCAAGCAACAGCTAAGGCCAAAATAAACAAAGCTCTGTGTAGATGCCAAGGGAAACCCCAATGTGGAATATTCAAATGACAACAAATGCAACCCTACAACAAGCTGTTGCGGCTGCCATTCGAATGCGAAAACTCCTACCATTGTCTATTTGACTCTGCCTGTCTTCGAGACACTAAATTGCAAATTAAAAAATTGTTGACTGTCATTTGTGTGCCATTTGAGGTTTTATCGCATCACGTTGTTGCTAGTTGTTGCGTAATTAAAACAACGAAAATACTCGTTACTTGGAAACACGTTTTGTGTCCGTCTGTCTGTCGGTCCGTCCGTCTGTTTGTTTGGTTTTCACAGGATAAACAAAAGGATTACCCATGTCGCTTCCACTGACTTTTGTGATTCATTTGCATAAACAAACAGAAATCGAAATAAATTCGTTGCTTTTCATATGTCAAAAGTTCCAATTTCATAAAAAATTGTACCCTTTCCTACCCAAACAATAATTTGCATAAATAAATTAAAAAAATTATTATTTATCGCTTCATGAGACAGCTAAGTGGCAGAGACGCGAGCGTGTGACAGACGAAGTATTTTATATGCAAATTAATTTGACACCACAATTTATTTAGCACACCACCAGATTCCTGGGCTGTCAGCCAGGAACGAAGTATCAAATTAGGCTGCACCGCACAAACGCCCTTTTCAACAGCATCTCAGGTTCGTCCAACCCATAAATGATGAGTTAAACGCCCTCTCAATCAAAACCAAAGTTGCAATCAGAACTTTAATTCCACAATTATATCATATTACTTAAAAAAATAGTGGAAATGATGAATAACAGTGTTATGAAAGGCAGCCTCATTATGCGCATCCTTTGGTTTTCATCTTCTAACCCTGTAATATCTGTAAGCATAGTTTCAGCAGCATCACACATGGACTGTTCAGTGGCCAGATTATAAATCAACAGATACTAGAATGGAAAATTTAGTGATTTGATTAGCGCAAAAAGAATCAATTTTGTTCTAATTATTTTTGTTTTATTTTTTTTGAAATGATAGTAAACATTGATAAATTCTTAAGGACTGATCTGTTCCCAACCCTTCTGTACCATCGCGCATCATCATCGTCATAATCATTACACCGTTCGACACGATTTTGCACAAATGAAAAAAAAAAACGAATATATTCTGAAAATATGGCTAAAAAAAGTTATACATGTCTTCCCGATTTTCTGTATCAGGTTGAAGTTTTTTTAATCGGTCTTTGAAGTTTTCTATACTTGTGTTGAGTCGACTCACTAAATCTTACGATCCTTACATCTGAGGTATTTCATGGAGGATCTGAAGACTTATGGAGGATTTTATGGGGAATATTTTTGTAGGAAACTTTAACTACATCCGCCACAAACAGGCCAGTTTTGAATATTTTTCAAAAAGGTGAAAAAATTACCCCTTGAACGGGGGATAATGGATCAATATGTATTACAGAAATATTTGCTATAAAATCTCACTAATAGTTACCAAACACTAAAAAGTCGAAAATTCGCCGCGAATGCCAAAAGATTTTTTTACGAATTATTTTTAAGTGTAAAGTAGGGTGCAGCACTTTTTCGAAATAATGGGAAAATTATAGGTTGCATCAAAGATTATCTTGGGAGTAGGCCTTATAACAAAGACTGCATACTTAGTTTTGGTCAAAACCCCCGAAAAGATGGCCCGCTCGGGGCTTGAATGAAGGTCTAAACGACAAAAATCATTGTTTTTTCGCAGTTTTTTTATTTTATCTCAAAAACCACGAAACTATTGGTAGTAATTCATCCTAAATCTTTGAAAGGGATTAATTTTCTACATTTTTTGTTTTTTTCTCATTGCTCTACAGTGAAGTTTGCCCTATGGAAGTCCCGGAAGAGGTTAAAATTTTTTGATTGAAAAAACGGTTTTTTTCCTATAACTCAAGATACAAAACCTCAATAAATGTAGGAAATCTGTTTTCCTATAGTTTTGCTTTGAAATCTTTATTCCAAAAGTAAACGGTTTCCCGCTAGAGGCCGAAATTTGTTAAAAATAATTGTGTATCATGAAAAAGCGACCTTTTATTGTTTTGGTTTTAAAATATACCCAAACTTTTGATTAGAAACTGATGCAAAAATTAAGAGCTTCTAAACATTGTCTTTAGAATGGAAATCGGATTGAAATTGCGCGAGATATGATAATTCTTACATACTTGGTTTTTTTTGTAAAGTTCTGATTTTGGGTATTTTTGTTTCAGAGTGTATTTTGCATCCACAACTTAAGATTTTTTTATGTTTGTTACTTTACGTTAAAGGACGATAAACAGCGCAACTTTCAGGATCAAGAATATCAAAATCGGTTTGTAGTTTCCTTGCGAATTTCAGCCTGGATTTTTTTCAATTTTTGTCATATACGGCCTTTTTTGAGTATGAGCGACTGTATACCCTAAATACCGTAGAAAATGTGTAGGGTAAGGGAGGGAAATATGGACCACCCATCTTTCTTTTTTAAATAAAACCCAAATTACATAAAACAAAACAATTGATTTTATGTCATTCAGTAAAGGAAACAATTTACCTTTATTCTGCTTCACTTTTAGATAAATGTCTCATCAGGATAAAGAAAAAAAATGAAAAAACTGAAAATACTCAAAATGAAGATAAAAAAAGTGTAGTGTAATATGGACCATTTGGTACAGAAGTTGCATATAAAAATGTCACTTCCACATTCGGCACATTTTTCATGACACCAAGAACGTCAGATTACACATTCAACCCAAAATTCGCCACGTCGATCTTCTGACTAAAGGGTATTACATTATATGCATTTTTTATCATTTTTTTCTTTTGTAGTTAACGAATTTCATATAATGACCATCAGACTCATTATGAAAACTGCAACTAGATTCCCCAAAGATGATAAATATATTTGTTTTTGAGGCTTTTTTCTCTGGTGGTCCCACAGCACGTGTTGGTGAAATAAATGGTTTTTTATCAAAAAATCTTTTGGTTAATGAACTTATTTGTGCTAATAAATTATAAATGGTATTCACTGACTTTATATAATTAACCATTTATATAACGATATGTCTTTAAAGTGAAATAATGAAATATACTCACTAGAAAAAAATTATCACTGATCTTTTTTTTAGAAAAAACAACTTTACAGAAACATGCGACTTCACCGAACGCTAAAATCGCCCTATTATAAGCTTTAGGTATTAGCGCTAAGTTTGAACATGAATAACGGAAAATCCTATGTATGCAGTGGGAAATAACCGTGTGGTCCATATTACCCACGTTGCCCTAGAGGCCGATTTTTGTGATAAAAAAATCGAATTTTTAGAAATTTTAATTTCGAAGCAACCTTTTGATGTTTTTGCTTGCAAATTTTCTCAAAATTTTTGAAAAGAATTTAAGATAAGGTCAAAAGCTTCCAAACGTAGTCTTTAGAATAGAAATTGGTTGAAATTTAAGCAAGATATGACAGTTTTTATATACTCTGTGATACAAAAAAATAACCAAAAATCATATCTGCACAATAAAAAAATACTCTTATATCTCCCTCTTATAACTTTTGTATCTTGCGTAAATTCCAACCGATTTCTTTTTCAAAGACCACGTTTGAAAGCTGTTAACTTTTTCTTAAGTCCTCTTTTAAAATTTTTGTAAAATTTGTAACCAAAAACATCAAAAGGTCGCTTCAAAATAAAAATTTCTAAAAGTATGATTTTTTTTTTCACAAAAATCGGCCTCTAGGGCACAAACTGTTAGCTGTGGAAAGATGACTTTCAGGAGCAAAATATATTTTCTACAGCTTTTGAGATATAATAGTACACATTTTTTACGGCATCTAGGGTATACAGTAGCTCATACTCAAAAAAAGCCGTATTTGACTAAAATTTAAAAAAATCCAAACTCTCAGGTTGAAATTCGCAAGGAAGCTACAAACCGATTTTGACATTCTCGATCCAAAAAGTTGCGCTGTTTATCGTCTTTTAACGTAAGGTAATAAACATAAAAAAATCTTAAGTTGTGGATGCAAAATACCGTGTGAAACAAAAATACCCAAAATCAGAACTTTACAAAAAATACCACGTATGTAAATGCTGTCATATCTCGCGGAAATTTCAACCGATTCCTACTTTGAAGACCACGTTTGAAAGCTTTTGACTTTTCCATTAGTTTCGTATCATAATTTTGGGTATGTTTCAAAACAAAAACATAAAAAAGTCGCCTCTAGCGGGAAACCGTTTACTTTTGGAATAAAGATTTCAAAGCAAAACTATAGGAAAACAGATTTCCTACATTTATTGAGGTCTAAAGTTTTCGTGTGTCTCTTGTATCTTGAGTTATAGGAAAAACACCGTTTTTTAAATCAAAAAATTTGAACCTCTTCCGGGACTTTCATAGGGCTAACTTCACTGTAGAGCAATGAGAAAAGAACAAAAAATGTAGAAAATTAATCCCTTTCAAAGATTTAGGATGAATTACTACCAATAGTTTCGTGGATTTTGAGATAAAATAAAAAAACTGCGAAAAAACAATGATTTTCGTCGTTTAGACCTTCATTCAAGCCCCGGGCGGGCCATATTTTCGGGGGTTTTGACCAAAACTAAATATACAGTTTTTGTTTTAAGATCTTAATCTATGATAATTTTTGATGCACTTATTTTTTTTGAATTTTGCTGCACCCTAGTGTAAAGCATTTCTTGACTTTGGTGACCCCTAATGAAATTTTGCGTAGAATATTTTGTGTAATGTTTTTTAGCTAAAATATGAACAATAAACGTGTTTTCGAAATTTCACCCCACTGTAAAACTTTAAAGCTACGTTATGGATAAAAGTTGTTGTCGCATGGTCATAACAAAATCACATAAAAAAAGTGTAAAACGCATTGACCCATTATATTCTGTTTTTTTGTGGATCTGTTTGACCACTTTCCCAAAAAACGGGTTATATTGGGTTGAAATATTACACAAATAATTTCATTAGGGGTCAACAAAGTCCAAAAATGCTTAAAACATAAGCATAATACGTTAAAAAATTTAATTAGCATGAAATGTGTGCGATCTTTATTGATATTGACGATTTTTTGGCCTTCGCGGTGATGTTTCGTCTTTTTAGTGTTTGCCAACTAATAGTGAAATTTTATAGCAAATATGTCTGTGGTGCATATTATTCCCATTATTCCCCCTTTTAAAGGGTCATTTTTGTACTTTTTTGAGAAATGGTTAAGGAAGAAATTTTAAAACTCCACGCATTTTGTTTTTTTTTTTTTGTTAAAGAAATCAGTTCCAGTGTTTATGCTAAAAGTTGCATGGTCTTTTTAGCATCGAATCGAAATAGTCGAATTTCGGCCACAAGGCAAACTCTAGTTTACTTAATTAGATAAAGTTTCAGTGGAAACGCAAATGAATTAGATATCTTTTATGACGAAATATGAATTTTAGTTAAAGAAAACAAAAATTTAAAAAAAAAAATCAACTCATAAAATTTATGGCCACCAATGAAAAAATTTATGGCTTTCAGCTGAAAATTGTGGCAAAGTGAAAAAAAAAAAAGAAAAATTTTAATTGAAAATTAATTGAGTTTTCTTATCGAACAAATTAATACGCGGAAAATCAGTGCCAAGGCGCTGAGGCAGCAAGTGAAAATCGCGCCAAGCTGCTTATAGACGCGTCGATTTGTTTGAAAGGCTGAAGGTTGATTTTCCAGAGAGAACGCTTGAAAAAGATCAAAGCAAACGAGAAAAATTCCATTTTAATTAATAAATTTTTATATCAATTCAATTACATTAAAAAGTTAAATATCATTACTTTGAACAAATAAAGGGGGTTGGCGGCCGAGGACAGACTGCGGAGATCAAAAACTGAAAAATTACTTTGCGATCAAGAGATTGCACGATCGACGTGCCATGGTGGTGTTTTATCGTAAATGTTTACTATGTTCTTTATTAAAATGCCATAAAATTATTAATTACAACAACAATTCATATAGAGCTGAAAAAAAAACGGCTTGTGATTTTTGTGCATTTCAATGAAAACAGCCAAATCGTCGAGCACTTGGTGATCACAGGAAACCAAAGGAAAAACAGAACACCAATTGAATGATCGAGTGGGCTACATTTCAATGGGTTTGGTTCTGCGGAACATTTTCGCTGTCTCACTGGGGATGAATGAATGTTCAAAAACACTTAGTGAGTCATTAAGATACCTTCCTGAATTGTCGGTAGCGGAATGGGGGCTGCCACAAGTGGAAGATTTCGGATTATGTATTTTTAACGAGTTTTCAATTTAGTTTAATATTTGTTTTTCAATATTTTGCTTACTGTGGCAGAAAGTCAAGTGCTATGAAAGCGAAAAAAAATGGAAAAACCGTTGAGTGGCGACTGCTGGTCGTGCTCGATGGCATGCGATGAGTAACACACATGATGAGGGTCGTAAAACGGATGCACTTCGGATTAAAGGATTTTTCCTTACGCTTATCTGTGAATAGAGTACACTTGGGAAAAAGGATATTTGATCGGTTAATACTAATCTGTATCTTTTCTTTCAGATAAAAAATCACTTCAATTTTCAGCATCGAATGACAACTCTTTTAAAAAAGTTTTCCTTTTTTAAGATAGGTACTTATTTTTGGCTTACATTTTGCTGAGTGTATATCAAATATATATATTACATTTTAGTTGAGAGTTGGCACTTGCCGTTGTCGCATTTGAAGTGAAGAGTGGATTCGGAAATGCGTTTAAGATGTTGTTAAATTTGAAGGAACTGTGTGGATGCCGGATAACAAAACATGCATTTTGATATTAATAATCGAATATTTACATATCCGGATAGTCAAATTATTCGACAGAAAACAGATATCAATATATGTAAGTGTTTTCATATCTGTGGCAGTTTGACAAAACAACCTAAGTCTCTTTACGTTAAAAAAGAAAAAGTAAATAACTTCGGCTTGCGTCGACACATGTTATGTACTTTTGGTTTTTTTACACCAATAAAACATAAAAAAATTTAGCAGTGATTAACATTTTACTATTTTGATAAATTAATTCTTTGATTTGGCTATAAGGTCAAGTGTTGTTCATTTATATAAATTTGTTCCCATAGTAGTGTGCATAGTACAATGTTCAATTTTGAATGATTTTCAAGTCACGATATCTCATGAACGGTAAGCCGGAGGAAAAAAAAAGTTCGAAGAGATCTTTATACGAGTAGAGAATTGAACTTTTTACAAAATGCATGAATATGTTTTTTTTTTTCAAAAACAAACCGTTTTGGAGATATTTTGGAAAACGGTTTTTTTCTAAATTTTAGGTTTGCGAAAAAAATATCTCCTAAACTATAGGTCATACAAAAACCAATATTTGCAATTAATTTCCGATAAAGAGATATTACTACTTTAAACGTGTGACTGACTCACCGTTCATGAGTTATCGTAATTTAAGGCTCAACACAATACTGTGCGCACTCAAAAGCGGCATGCACTAATTTTTTCACATTTTGAATTAGGATATGTCCTGAGTTATAAGTCGTACAAAAACAATTCAACGGTTATTTTTATACAAGCTACAATATTATGCCACAATATTTTTTTCTTAAAGTAACCGTTAAAGAGATATTTGTAAAAACCTGGGGGGTTACTCTGTAATTTGAATGCGAATGCAAACATCTTCGCATTCGAGCAAGTGCTACTTTGTAATTCGAATTTCGCATTTCGTATTTCAATTATCGCATTTACATTTTGCCCTTTTTCCCTTTACGGATTTTCTAAACTCTCTAATGCGATCGACCGAATTTCGGATATTTAATGCGACAGATAAAATGCAAACGCAAGCAATGCGAAAAGGCGGAAATCTAAGTTTTCGTCTTTAACTAATTTATAGTATTTATTTAGTTGATATGATTTGTTTTAATGCTTTTTTACGAAATCTACTCAACTAAAGGTCCAAAAATAAGTTTCCGGATACATTTCGCAAACGGTCCCCTGAACAGAAATTCCATCATTTGATTTTAAAAGGTCCAAGGATGTGTAAATGAAGATTATTTATTTACAGAAATTAAATTTATTTTTTGCATATTTTCGCTGCATTATTCCAGGTAGCGCCACCTAACCCAGTCTTTGCACAATCAATTGCGACATCGCGTATATGTGGTGCACGTTCAGGACGAACATATATAAACAGACATACGACCACCAATTGCTTATACGTAAGCATCACATAGTCATGAGAAACTGTCTTTTGTAGCTCTTCACCGAAAGATTCGCATTTTCAGTACTAGCGCAATATTTGATGCATTTGAGTCGACAATCTCTTGAAATTCAATAACGTAAATTTCCACTGGGTGGGTTCCATTCTCCGAGGATTCGCTGAGAGCTTGCTTTTACAGTTTTTAAAGTCTGCGGGAAATCTCGGTTTGATTTTGAATTTCTAAAAAATTTAAATTTCACTGAATATATTTTTATTTATTTTCATTTTTGACGTTTTTGCTAAGTGATGCATACTTTTTATAAATATTTTAGAGATTTTAAAATGTAAACATTTTTCCTCATGCGAACGAGTTACAGAGTACAATTTTATTTTCGCATCGCATCTGGTTTTCGCATCGCATTGCTTTTCGTATCGCATTACAGAGTAACCCCCCTGATTTTGGACGCCATTTTTCAATATGGCGGAGCGAGCGAACACGATTTGAGGTGGCAAAGTTGAAATTCTGAAAGAGCACATCGAAATCTATAAAATAACTCATTTGCAAAAATCCCGAAAAGCTTACCAGGTAACCCCATGATCGTACTATAAGAATTAATACAATATTACAAAATTAAGATTGTAAGGTTTTTTTTTAAAATCCAGTTTACCAGCCATGTTCTGCAATTTTTAGTGTTCTGGAATCCAATAAAACGAAATTTTATATGAGATCTCGATAACTTTTTTTTTGTTAATTTGCGGCTGGTGAATCCGACACCATTTTTCTCTATCAGATCTGGGATCCAAATTATCCTTGCTCCTATGTCCAGAACACGCATTTTTAAGGCATAAGGCGCTCATCCAGGCAGTAGTGTAGTGTATTTTTCAACTTTTCTAATTGAATCATAACTATCTGAAAATCTTTCACTAAAGTAAATGTATTGAAAAGTGGTATAAAGTGAATATCTCTCACGATTTGACTAAAACAAAAGTTAGGTGTCACTTTTAGAAGAATACCCACAAAAAAATTCAGCCATGATACTTTGGCGTAGGTATAGTTATAGTTATTTGAAAAATAACATTCATATAAATATAAACACTTGTATGCGGAAAGTAGCTTAAAAAACGTTATCTCTTAAACTGTGGGTCGTACAAAACAATTTATACCACTTTTCAATATGAAATTTTCTGAGCTACAAAATTGTGAAGCACCATTTTTTGGAAAAATTACCAATAGCGAGATACTAATTTTCTCGACTTTTAAGCCTGAATAATTTTTTGTAAGACAGTGAAATCGGTCTCGAATTTTAGTGCATACTTTAAAACTACAAAATAAACCGACTAAAAGAAAAAAATGATGGCTTATACATGTTGGATCGGAAAGTCTAATTTCACTGGCACATGCTTCTTAAACTATAGATCGTAAGAAAACAGCTGTCATCATTTTGTACAGGAAATTTTTAGAGCTACAAAATTGTGCAACAACATTTTTTGTAGATATAACCGTTAGCGAGATATTTGCAAAAAACGAGTTTTATCGATCTTTGCACCCGATATTTCACGAAGGCACCACCTCTCAAGATTTAACTAGAACAAAAGTTCATACCTACTATTGGAAGAACACCCACAAAAAAAATTCAGCTGTGATACTATGAGGAGGGTCAGCCAAGCACTGGCCTTAGTCTATTGCTAGTTGCTAGCTATTTTTTTTTTTTTTTTGGTGGAAGCCCTTTTTACGTTTAATTTCTTAGGAGGCTCACTTGAGAAATTTTTGGCCACTTGTGCTTTAAGGTATCGACATCATTTCCAAAAAGCTTTACGTCATTATTTGTATCCACAAATTTAAATTGAAGTTTAGTTAATAAAGAAAATGAAAATTCAAAATATTTCTAAAGGATTTCAACAGTAGCCCATGTCTAGTATTGTAATTAACCAACAGGGAACATTTCCTTAAATCTGCTTTTGTTCTTTGAAAAAACCGCTCTTGGAAAAAACCTAAAAATTCCAAATAAAAGTTCGACAAAGAAATAAATTCCAGTAGCAGGAAAAATGCTCCCAAGACAATATTGGTAATGGCAAACAATGAAGTTATGGGCCACGTCCAATTGTAAGGATGCTTAAGAAAACCAAAACCGTTATTTCTACAATTTAGCGGCGAGTTGAAAGTGATGGAACAACAGCAGTAAGTTTGCTCTCAAGAGATTTTTTTCAGCCAAACGAAAAGGATAAAATTAAATTAATATGTGTTTAAGGAAACAACAAGGCTGCCTCAAATATACCCTTAAGTGCAGAAGAAGAAGGTATAAATTGTGGATTTTATTAACAGAAACAAATAAAGAAAAAAGGAAAAAAAAAGGAAAAGAAAATATTGAATACAAATATTTCTTAAATATTTGCATTTAGTTTTTTTTTATTTCTTTAATGATGAGTGTTTCAGAGACAAAGCGGCGTCAAAAAAAAAAAAAAATCATTTAACTGGTATAAGGATTAAACGAAAAAGTTAAATGACTGTTGCTCTGTGGGGGTGTTATGTGTTTTTGCTGAAACGGAAATCTCAAATACCCCATGTTGTGCTAAAATTTGGTTAAGTGAACGAGATTTTAGTAAACAACAGATGTTAAGAAGGCACCTCAAATTTTTATTTTAAAATTTTCATGGTTCTCTTATACAAATGACAATTGTGCAACTAGAAAATTGAGTGGGGTATATGATAGTACTTTTTGCAAAATCATGTTTTGGTAATTTTTTTTGTTTTGAGGTTTGTGTTGTTGAATAAATTCTGCGATTCGCTGTCATAAGTTTTTAGCACTTTGAACATATCATTCTTGAGGTAAGATGATTTATAATGAGTGTTTCTTTTAAATCTTTTACGAATACCTATTTGGATTAATACTTCAACTGATAAAATTCATAGATCTTTTACTTTGCATTTGCTGCATTATTATCTATCCACAAAATACTTTTGAGAATGGCAACATCATTTTGAAACCTTAAACTCAGAAAATGTTCCTCTTTAAATCTCTTCCTGTTTCCGAAAATACGATATGAAAAAATGAAAATTTCAGTTTCAAAAAAGTGTACATCTAAAGTACCCTTTGGGTGTAATTAAAAAGACTCGAAACTTCGATTAGATTTCAGTAGTTTTTATGCGTCTGTTTGATTTGATTTTTCGTTTCGTGCTCCGTCTGAGGAAACTCACTGTCGTATGGTTTGTTTATTTGCTTAAAAGGCTATTTTTTGCCCTCTATTGCTGCGCCATGATGCGTAGTTGCTGTGCAATTTTTTTTTTTTTTCAAAGCAATTTATCGAGCAACACTTTTTGCGTTTCTACATATGGAGATAAAATGTAATTGGTGCGTATCGCTGTAAATTTGCCAGTTGCTGATGTTAATTTGGTTCTCGATGGTCACAAGACAGGGAAATTTCACGTTTGCAATAAAAATGTAATTCCATATGAAAACTTCTATAAAAGTCATATCTAATTGTATGATAGGTTAAGAAGTTTTGCCTTAATTGGGTTTTCTTAAAAATATCTATTTTTGTGTCCAAATGCATTTTTGAAAAAAGCAAAAACTCGACTTTATCTGTCATGGTTCAGTATCCAAAACACCAAATCTATAAACAAATGTGGCAATAACGACTGATAAGAAACAATAAAATTATTTTGATGACTTAACTTAAAGTGGCAGCAAATTGGCATGAGTGTCATGTCTCATGAACTTAGTCCGGAATCGTTCTAAAGCTAAAGCGTAGCATAGGTATGTGGGTATAAAAACAAAAACGCAACTGAAGTCAAGCGTTAGACATTTCATTGCATGGTGTGTCGGCTTAAAATTCCGCGTGTTCTTTTGGGAATTCCAACCTATGTAGCTTCTTGTGACGATGTCGCGTACTTTGACAGTTCGCTGATGCAACATTGAACTGACTGCGATGTTCCAGTGCATTTCTACATATCACAGATTGCTCTTACTCCTTGGTAGATTTGCGACATTCTGAAGCTCAAAACACCACTGTTTTCTATTGACTTTGATGGTTTTTTCTATTGCAAACTAATGATTTGTGTCCCTATGTCGACAATAGTTTGCGTTGGTGCACAGTATTCCTTCGATTTTCATTTTTGGCTAGTGTCTCTGTGTTAAGAAAATCACTTTATGTCTGCTGACTTTTACTTGACATTTATTGGCATTTTACTGGGATTGACGGTGCAGTTGATTAGTGGTTTTTGGTACATCTACATGGCTGATTTAGTGGACTGCCATCAATATCTTCATTTGGCTTTTCAAATATATTGCATCTTCCATGTATTCATTAATTTTTTGAATTTTACACAATATTATTAATTTTATGTGGCAGCGTACTTAAAATCGATGTGGAAGCCTTGAATCGTCTTGGTATCGTTTACAATTATTCCGAAAAGCAAACATGCAGGAAATGCTGCGGAAGAGTGTATATTAGACCGGTGCGTTTTGGACGAAAGTTTAAAATTTGTCGCGCAACCGGCAGAATTGTAAAGTTTAACTATCGACATGAAGATTGCCGCCACCCTAGCTCTGAGAGATGACGGGAAGGGGTGTCGATATATTTTTGAAGGTTGAAAAACGTGGTTTAAAAATGCATGCTCATAGGTCCGAAGTGAATCAATTCTCAGCTTCGTAGTAGATCGAAAACTGAAATCCAAGACATGGATTCTTATGTATTTTTTCCCGCAAAATCGAATGGCATCATTAGTTTTCTGATAAGACGTCCATTTTTGGCGTTAAGTGAACTTTTCAGCTCAAAAAAGTCGAAATTTTTCCAAATCCCCTGTTTGAGCACACCACAATTGAACAGAAAAAATCTTAGAAAAATTTAAAATATACATTTTGTTAGGATTTTTTCTGACAAATCCAGTGGTACCATTTTTTTTGCGCTACGACATTATTTTTATTCATGAAAAACGAATTTTTGATTTTTATTATGAAAAAATATCACGAAATCGGGCGTAAATATTTAGTCAACGACGGTTCCCAACGTACGGACGGTTTTTTTTTTCAGTGCCCCCTAGTAAAATTTTTTTAGAATATTTTTGGAATTTTTTTTAACCCATTATAAACAAGTTTTTGAAAAAGGGGTCAAAAAGACCCTTAAAAACGGGATATAATGGGTTAAGATGTTCAAATAACTTAATGTAGAATCAAGCATGGAATAATATTTTAGAACATCTTAACCCATTATAAACAAGTTTTTGGAAAAAGGGGTCGAAAAGACCCTTAAAACTGCGATATAATGGGTTAAGATGTAGTAAAATATTGTTCCATGCTTGATTCTACATTAAGTTGTGTGAACATCTTAATCCATTATACCGCGTTTTAAGGGTCTTTTCGACCCCTTTTTCCAAAAACTTGTTTATAATGGGTTAAGATGTTCTAAAATATTGTTCCATGCTTGATTCTACATTAAGTTATATGAACATTTTAATCCATTATATCCCGTTTTTAAGGGTCCTTTTGACCCCTTTTTCAAAAACTTGTTTATAATGGGTTAAAAAAATTTCCAAAAATATTCTAAAAAAATTTTACTAGGGGCCACCGAAAAAAAAAAAACCGTCCGGACGTTGGAAACCGTCGTTGACTAAATATTTACGCCCGATTTCGTGATATTTTTTCATAATAAAAATCAAAAATTCGTTTTTCATGAATAAAAATAATACCGTAGCGCAAAAAAAAAAATGGTACCACTGGATTCGTCAGAAAAAATCCTAACAAAATATATATTTCAAATTTTTCTAACAGGGGATTTGGAAAAATGTCGACTTTTTTGAGCTGAAAAGTTCACTTAACGCCAAAAATGGACGTCTAATTAGAAAACTAATGATGCCATTCGATTCTACGGGGAAAAATACATAAGAATCCATGTCTTGGATTTCAGTTTTCGACCTACTACGAAGCTGAGAATTGATTCACTTCGGACCTATGAGCATGCATTTTTAAACCACGTTTTTCAACCTTCAAAAATATATCGACACCCCTTCCCGTCATCTCTCAGAGCTAGGGTGGCGGCAATCTTCATGTCAATAGTTAAACTTTACAATTCTGCCGGTTGCGCGACAAATTTTAAACTTTCGTCCAAAACGCACCGGTCTAGTGTATATACTTACATGTTCGTACATATAAATATCAGTATCATGCTACAGAGGAGAATAAAATGCTACCAAACGACAGAAGTAACGCCCAACTTATAAATATGCACTGTAAAAAGCAAACCAAGGGGTCTTTCAGCGCTGGAAAAGAACTCGAGTAGCAGCAACAGCAGCAACAACTTGAACGCACCTTCGACAGTGCCGACGACAATGCGGAGCGAACGGTAATTAATCACATGGTGCACACGATTGCATACGGTAATATTGTGGTAACGTTGCAGGTAGGGCCAACATCATAATGTCGATGGAGCGTTGTGTGCTGTGAGTTTGGTGGGATTGGGTAGATGGAAACTGCATTTTCAAATTACACGTTTTGGCGAACAGTGGAATTTTTAATTTTATTTTGTTTGAAAATCAAATGACGATAACAGCGCTGACCACGGAGGAGGCCATCTTGGAACAAATGTGAGCAGTGTCGCCAATCGAGAATCGCGGTCTAAAAACGAGGAGTAACAATTCGTCGTCGTTGTCGACAATAAAGGCAATGAATTTTAAAGCAATGGCGGATATGTTGACACGATACACGCGATCAACGAGAGAAAAACAACCAACCTGCACCTCAACAACAACAGTCAACAGTCCATGGTAAATAAATAACCGAAATTTGCGTGTTTCACTTATCCGCACATCAAAATTGGTTGAGCCTCGAGACCAGATAGAATCAGCGTCAAAAAACAAGAAGAATAGCTCAAGTCATATATAGCACTACAATTACGCTATAATTATTAAGTGTTTTAACTATCTACAACAAACAGGGTGTATCAAAAAAAAAAAAAAAAAGAAGCTAACTTATGCAAATGTTCTAAAGTTCATAAACATTTTTATCCAGTGAGATGAGAAAAGACCAAACAATTTCAAAAAAAAAAAAGCAAAAAATAAAGGCACTTAGTATTTATATCACTGCATACCATGGTTTCTCAAAGATTAAAAGAAAAACATCTTAATAATAGGGGAGATGTGTGTACCTTGGTCCGCTTTTCAGTTTTTTCAATGTGCAGGGTTTTCCAAAAAAGTTTCTTTAGTTTTTTGATTAAGTTATATTTCTACAATGCTTGCAGCATCAAATGACGTGACAATGCTATTTCTATATCTTACCATTGTGTAGAAATATTACTTTTTCCGTTGCAATCTCAAACGGTCCAAGGTACACCATGCAAGTGTACCTTGGACTATTAAAAATAAAAGAGAATACATTGTTTTTAGGCAATAAATTATGAAAAAACCATTTGTTATGTAATCAAAAGAAACATTTTTTTCAATAACAAAAAAAAATTTTCATAAACAAAAATTATAACACAAAAAAGTGCATTTAGTAAAAAACAATCAATTAAACAAAAAAGGATTGCAAATAAATACATTAATCACGTAAATAATAATAATACCATTAAATTGAGAGGCGATTATGGCTTCTTGGTTGCCCGTCGAAAAAGGCTTCCTGGTCAATAGGTCCAAGGTACACACAGACAGCATGTTTTAAAAACTGTCAACACCCATAACATATATCAGTGAAAATACACCTAAAACACACTAAAACTAAACTTCCTTCCTGATGTTGTAAAACTGAAATATTTCAAGCAAGTTCCTCAAAAAACGTTTCGTAGTTTACTCCAAAAACAAATTTTTACACACAAAGAACACTTTTTCCGTCGCTTTTTAAACACGCATACAGCTTGATGGTCTGAAGTCAACTAATATGAGTCATCGGTATAAGTGGAAAATTCCATAGAAGAACATTATCGTACACGTGCAGCTGTTGAGTGGCAAACGGCACTCGGACCGAGGTACACTTGAACCAAGGTACACACATCTCCCCTACTTCTCGAGATTTCGAAAACTATTATGAAGTCGTTGCCATATTTTCCTCCCTCTTTAACAACTTTGGGCCTTGTTATTTGTTTACAGGAAAGGTGTACTTATCTTCCAGAAAAAAGTAGTCCAAAAAAATGGGTAAAAAGTTTATTTTTTGACTAGCAAAAAGAAAGTTACACATTTTTTGAAACTCAAAGGCATATCTTTGTGAAAATGAAAAGATTTGCTCATTTGGTTGAAATATATGCAATATATCGTAACTTTGAATTAACACCTACCATTAGGCTCTGCACATCACTTTGGGTGGCCTGGGCTGATACCTTGATCCATTTTTGTTTTATTTTCTTTTCATTTTTGACAACTTTTTTCATTTTTAGCAATTTTCTTTTCATTATAGCCCAGTATTTTCCAATCGGCCGAAGCTCAGGTCAATTCGGAGGATATGCATTTTGCGGTACAATATTGAATCCATTCTCTTCATACCAATTCATGGCCAATTTGCCATTTGACCTAAATAACACAGGGTTTTTGTGAAGGCGTATCATATTCAGCAGACGTTTCTATTAGCGCTTTTTCAAATAAAAGTTACCAGTTGTGACAAATACTAAGCTCTTCAAACAGCAGTTACAAATTGATTTCCGAACCAAATATTTTGTTGCAAACTTGTCCACTTTTTTATTATTTTTATTATTTATTTCATTTCGCTTTAAATTTTGCGCAATATCGCTTTTCTTCTTTGCGGTGTAAAAAGTTGACTCGGAAACTGTTAAAGTCAGCTTTGACGTAAGTTGCGTCGTCCATTAAAATGAATTCAAAATTGTGTACAAAACGGTCCTAGAGCTTTCGTGAGCGAGTTTTAGCAGCTATGTTTTACTTATCGTTCCTGTTTGGTGCCAGCAGTACTTTATATGATTGAAAACCTTTCTCTCTGCAAACTTTGTGAACGTTTTCGGGGCACATCTCTAATGGAGAGTCAAGTATTTTTTTCATAGGCACGTAACGCTTCTTTTGCTTTTTCCTCTGAAGTAAATCCTTTTTTTTGAACACTTCCAAATTTCCTTTCCGTAGTTAATCGTTCGCTAAAGTTTTTAAGCACACAAGCTACTTTAGATCTTGCAATATTTATACTTTATGCAATGTGTTTGTGAGACAAATGTGTAAAATCGTGATTTTTTGCGCACACTTAAATCTAGCTGTAAGATGTAAGATAAAGAATTCTAAGACGACTATTTTCATCACATTCGATTTTACTGTAGTATTTGACGCGACATTCTTTGTTTACTGTGACTTCTTTTTACGTATACATACCTTAAGATAGGTCTTACAATAGAGGTGTTGATCCATTGTGTTACTCTTGGGCTTAGTCCCCAAGTACAGCCAAACATTTTTTTACTTGCATAGAAGGCATTATTAGCTTTCTTTAATCGTTCTTCTATGTTGGTTTTCCATGTCAATTTCTTATCGAGAATTATTCCCAGAAATTTGGTTTGATTTACCACTGGTAATTATTTAGGCATGCATTCCTAAACGTGGGTATTTTATATTTTCTTGTATAAAGGACTAGCTCCGTGTTTTGAGCACCAAGCTAGTATTTCTTAGTAAATTACAAATATAGAAAACACAAATTTCAAGACCCTGTATCTTACTAACAAATAAAATTAAGGCACATTTTTTCCCCATTTTTAATGCTAGACATTGCAAAATTTAATTTAATTTTGTCTGGAACAATAGCAAAACTTTTTCTGTGAAACTTGAAATGAAATTTTGCTCATCAAATCAAATGACCTACAGAGAAGATTCATTCTTCGGTGTTAAATTTTAAATTTACTTATTATTCATACATTTTCAATTGAAATTTTAAGCAAACCATTTTTATTTTCGATCCACCCCAGTGTAGTAACAAATAAATGCCATAATGCGTCCTCTCCCCGCATGCTGCAGGCTCACCAATCGTAATAATAAGTTTGATTCGATCGCACATTGCTGCACATAATAACGAATTGGGAGGCAACAGTTTACAATTCTATTATTTTAGCCGAACCCTACCCCCTTCCTGCACCCCTTAATGAAAATGCTATGACACAATGCACGCTAGGTATATCAACCGCATTTGTTAGTGCACTGTGACAACTCTGCCGAGTGCTGTTAATTCGCCACAATGAAGCTCTAAACCTTCACAAATTCACGCAAACGTTGTGATAACGTCGCGTTGAAATCTTTTTTTGTTTTCATTTTTTTTTTGCAGTGTTTCTTATTGTTACATACTCGCCCATATGTACTTATGTATTTATGTGTATGTATATATACCTGGCATTATGCAGTTACTCGTGTGTGTTAGTGTGTGCGGTTGTATGGGTTATCTACCTATTTTGCCATATAATTAAAAATGGCTCAACTGAATGCGGCAGCCCTGTAAATTGTCACTGCCATCACTGTGCTGAAGTCAGTAATTAACGTAAGAAATGTTTGCATTTTTGATGAATTGTCAGTGAAGAAAATTGCAATAATTACCCCCGATGCGATGAGAGTGCAAGTGAAGGTCCGAAAATAAGTAAACATGCAATCTGTGTACATTTAATAATTGAAAATGTCAAAAAAATAGTCACCCCAACTGTGAAACACATACTTGAAGATATCTTTCTAAATTCGAATAAAAAGTGAAGACCAACCAGAATTTTTCACGGAGGGATTTTGGGGGTTTAAACCATCCAATAAGGATACTTTACGCGAAAAATTCTGCACTTAGAATAATGCGAAAGTAATCAAGAAATGTTTAAAATTTAAATCCTATGATTTCAATGCATTACAAATACTAAATTAATTTGCGCTTGTAACATATCTGAAAATCCGTGTCCGAAATCACATTTATTTTTTTCCTTAGCCCATACTTAAGATAATCGATAATTTAGATTTTTGAGATTATAGCTCCATTTTAAGGCATATATTTCGAGAAACCAAAATTCGATCCATTTTTTTTTATTTTAATACCCTACACCCAGGGTATATTCACTTTGTCCTTTCGTTTGTAACTCAGAGAAGGAGGCGTGGCAGATATAGAAAAGTGTATATATTCATGATCAGCGTCACCTCCTGAGTCGATATAGCCATGTCCGTTTGTCTGTCTGGCTGGCTGGGTGGCTGGCTGTGTGTTGAAATACACTTTTTGAGAAAACTGAGCAAGATAATTCAATGAAATTTGGTACAATGTCTCCGTCGTCAAAGATAGCTCGGGGGATTGAAAATGAGATAAATCGATCAATGGACACGCCTACCTCCCATACAAAAAATAAGTATTAGTACGACGAATTATAAGCGCGAGCTTTGAGGAGAAACTGAGTGAATTCGGACAAGAGGGCGTGGCACCTCCCATATAAGCAAAAGCTTTAAAGCGGTATACAAAAAGGGTTTTTTGAGATATTCAAACCAAATTCGACTCAAGCACTAAGAATTATAAATGAAAGCTCTCAGCAAAAAATGGGTGAAGTCGAACAAGAGGGCGTAGCACCTCCCATATAAGCAAAAGTTCAAAATGCTATCCTGAAAGAGTTTTTAGAGATAATCCAAACAAATTTCACTCAGACACTAAAAACTATAAATGCAAGCACTGAACAAAAACTGGTTGAACTTATACAAGAGGGCGTGGCACCTCCCATATAAGCAAAATTTTCAAAATACTGCAGTGTAGGGTATTTATTTTTTGGCCAGGCCAAAAGTTACACCCTTACTAGTTTAAAGAAAAATTCATCTTCAAAATTCGTAACGCTATAAATTTTTCTTTAAAAACACACAAAAACAAAAAAAAAATGATTAGCGAAAATTCGTTTTCATCAGAAATTACGGTTTGTTCCGTAATTCAATTACTTTTCTGAATTCTTATGAAAAAGTAATGGCACGAAAGTAAAATATATCACGGCGGTGGAATGGGTCGTTCGACCTAAACATACGTGCTCAGTTGAAATTCTTATGAAAGTTTTTTTCGGGTTTTCTGAAAACTGTGGAAAAAAATTAAAAAAATCCGTCTGGCCGTTTTTAAAAATCTCATTTTGAGAATTGTATTAAAATTTTCATACATGAAAAACAAAAATCGTAAAAAATCAAACCAACATATACAATAATAACCGAAATAGTAATTTTAGATGTATTTTGTGATACTGAATCCGAATCCGGTACCAAAATTGGGCTATCTTACCAGGATTTTGAGATATCCTTACCTAAAAGAGCAAAAAAACAGCGTGTTTAGCTATCTTAGAAGTTTTATAACTAGTTATGATATTTTCTGGCCATAAATCTTGATATGGCATTTGAAAAAACTAGGTTTGGCCTTCAAATCCAAATTTGAAAAACAGCCCAACGAATTTTTTAAATTTTTTCTCTATAGTTTTCAGAAAACCCAAAGAACAACTGTCTATAAGAATTTCAACCGAGCACGCATGTTTAGGTCAAACAATCCATTCCACCACCGTGATATGGTTTAACCCCTTGAGACCGATGGGGTCACATAGGACCCCAAGTATTTTTTGATACATCACTGTTTTAATTAAAATTAGTATCAAGAAGTGCTCGAATGCTATTGACATGCTCTAGAGAGTTGTTCAGTATAGTCTAGACTTCAATTTTGTGTTAATTGTTTGGCAAAATACGGAACGGTTTTATAGCTTTGACCAAAAATGGTACAATTTTTGCAATTTTTGTGATTTTGTGGCCCAAAACCCAATTTTTTCGGGTTAGTTTCTTGAACGCTTCCCTTCCTTTAGTCTACATCTACAACTTTGTTTAAGATCGGAAAACAAAATCTCAAATGGTTTACGACTTATAGCCGTGGCAACTTTGCAAAGCAGTTTTGTAGCAATTTTTATAGTACTATAAAATTCGACCTAGAGCCAAACAAGCGAAACACATGTAGGGTTTTACTAGTAACATCATGGGCTTTCAGGAACAGCATTCAAAACATTTTTTGGATTTTTTTTGTTGCACTGTGTAATATGACTCCACCTTTTTTGGCTACGAGGGAATTTTCCGAACCTACTTTTTTTTCTTAATTTAAACACAAGAAAACTGAATCCGAAGTTAATTTTTCGATATCTACAAGGGTCTAGGCTTCGGTCTCAAGGGGTTAAACATAAAAAATTACAGAGGCAAACTGTATAAAATTTTGAATAGAGAAGTAAAAAGTTGTCACAGGGAAAAGTACCAATGAGCTCTGCAATATCTGCCTAGAATTCCTTTCAAATATTACTGGTTGATAATGTAAAAAAATTTTATTTAAAAATATTTTAATGAAATCAATAAACTATGTATATAAATGAAAGTACTACAGTAGCTGAGTGGTTAGAGCTTCGCCTACAAACATAAAGGTCGTAAGTTGTGTACTCACTCCGCACAAAATTTTCTATTTTTATTTTTGTATAATTATTAAATTTTACTAAATGTAAACCGTAAAAACTACGGGTTTTCTTTACGGGCGCATAGTTATTGACAAAATCAGTAGAAATTAATGGGATTTTTAACAAATTTTTAAGGTTTAGTTTTTTCCGTGAAAGAATAAAAATAAAATCGATCGAAATTGGGTTTCACGAAATATATTCAGGAATGTTCTGAAATCCGTTTCACTATGGAATCGAAAATACTTAAATCAATTTTTAAGAGCTCCACATTTTGATATTAATACCAAATGTATTAAGGAGTGAGATCGAAAAAATCTTAGCACATAAAAAAATTAAATAATTTTAAAACGGTTGATCTTAGAGTCTTGATTTTTTTTTATTTAATTGATAATATTTTACAAATTACAGAAAAATATATCTTTTATTGTTCTAGCCACTATTTATGAATTCGTGGACCTTTTTGGTAAGCCTTCCATTAGAGCTTTGATAGTTGTTTCAGACACCTTTTTGGAACAGTTTGCCCATCTCCTTTTAAAATCTTCGATTTTTTGGGACAACTTTTTTGTGCTCTTTAAGTTTCTTTTCACAAAAGACCAATATCTCTCCACTCGTCCTAGCTCCGGACAATTTGGAGGATTGGCCTCTCTTGGTACAAAAACTATGTGATTACTTTGGTACCACTCCAGAGCTTTCTTGCCGTAGTGACATGATGCCAAATCAGGCCAAAAATATGTGGACACATTGTGCTTTCTAATGAAAGGAAGAAGTCTTTTTTTCAAACAATCTTTGATGTATATTTCGGCATTTATAGAGCCCAATGTAACAAATCACTTGCTTTTTTAGCCGCAACTGCATATAGCTTGCATACAAGGAATTTTTTAAGAAATTTTGTCTGCTTTTGGATTCTAAATTGTTCTTCGATATTTCCTCGAGCATCAGCAACATAAAAATTTTGACTCGGAAGCTGCGTAAAATCGTACAAAACATACGTTTTGTCGTCCATTATACAACATTAATATTTTTGTATGAAATTCGATTTTAATTTCCGAGCCCTACTTTTGGCGTCTACATTTTTTGCAGCATTCCTGTCTGGAACTTTTTGGACTTTGTATGTTTTCAAACCTACATTAGCTTTAACTTTTCGCACCAAATAGTCAGAGCGCTGGGCTAACCGGGCAGCTTTTCTAGCAGATGTGTTTGGAGATCTTTTCAAAATGCTTTAAATTTTCTTGGCTTTCCCAATATCATGTGGTCCTTGTTTTTTTCCCGAACCAGGTTTCCTATCAATGATCAAATTCTCCTGAAACTGTTTAATAACATTGGAAACAGTTTGACGGCAAACCATCAATTTTTTTGAAAATTTTTAAAAATTTGAAAACGTACTTCTTCTTCTTCACTCATTTTGATCAAACTCACAACAAATCAACATGTTTGACATTAAAAATAATAACTGACATATTTTTCAAAGAAAACTAGATCAAAGAAATTTTTAAATTTTACACCCAAAAAATTATTAGGTAAACGTGTGTTAAGGTTTTTTCGATCTCACTCCTTATTATGTTTCCGTAAATCGAATAGGAACCATTAGTAAATTTTATTTGTGGAA
This sequence comes from Calliopum simillimum, assembly GCA_951812925.1. Lineage (NCBI taxonomy): Eukaryota > Metazoa > Arthropoda > Insecta > Diptera > Lauxaniidae > Calliopum > Calliopum simillimum. The sequence continues at coordinate 1,523,554 of OX638369.1, forward strand.
ATACAAACCGAATTCCATCTTATTTCCCGCAATGCAGAGTTTCTGAAGGCTGATTCGAGTTCCGATTCCGAATTAAATCGGATTTCAGAACATTAAAATTGGAGCTATAATCTCAAATATGGGAATTTTCCATTATCTCAAGAATGGTCCCAAGGAAAAAAAAAAAAAAAATTAGTTTTCTTCTATAAGTGAAGCAGCCTGAAGAAACCATACTCAACTTGCCAAAGTAAAATCTTCAATATAGATCAAAATGTGACTGAGTGAAAATTTAGTGTTTTGGATTTTCGTATCAATCGCTATCTACATATCTCAAGATAAACTTCAAAGTGGTACAAGTAAACATATGTTTCTCAAGTAAAGAAAGTGTAAAATTAATTTTTTAGAATCTTAATGAACTTTAACCCTAACATTTCCGAGCTTAAAGATCATTTATTTGATTTGAACTAACAAATCAAAGTTCCATAATTTCGTATCTAAGTCAGTGGTATCTAGAATGCCGGTATCTTCATATGTAGGTTTTTAGTTCGGCGTTTTATCGCGGTAGAACAAGAACATAATACATACTCTGCAGGACTTAAAAATGGTGCTTTTAGAAACACGGGTCGTTTGTGAGCTGTGTAAAATTTCTTTCAAGCTTACTTCCAATAGCAAACTACTCTTAGGCAAATTATATTCCCGCTTTCCACGTCCGCTACTCCCGGCGCAAATTAAAAGCAGCTGTATCAAAAGAAACCACATCAAACAATGCCAATTTCAAAACGATCCGCAACGATCACGGAAAACAGCACCATCCCGCAGTGCGGTTCACATCAAATAAACGTCTATAATGAACGTCAAACGAATTAACGTCATTTTTATGACATAAACCAACTCACTAAACTAAATGTTGTAGTTAAAAATATGAAAATTGCACAAGGAGATTATACAGCTACGAATGCCTCATTGTTGTTGTTGCTGTTGTTGTTGCTGTTGTTGTTGCTGTGAAAATAATGCGTTTGTTTTGATTACACCAACAGCAACAAGAAAAACCAACGCCACGCCAAAAAATGATTTGGCAGTTTTTTGTGCGATGAAAGATACAAACAAAAGATACTCAACACGATGTTGGAAGGCAGCTTAAGGGAAGACTCCAATTTGAACAATCCTTATATTACCTATAGAATGTGTTATTTAATAAGTTATTGTCGAAAATGGATTAAAAGATACAGTTTCAGTGTTAAAGGTGTCGCGAATTTTCTAATTACACTAGTTTACAGCCAAAATTCCCAGCGAATGCCGTTGCTCATTTTATATGGAAAATGGGCTGCTGATTCCGAAAATCGCATTTTTTTTTTTTTATTTCGTGTCGTTTTTGAGATATCGGTCATTTTCGGTTTTTGGACCAAAAAAAAAAGACAGTTCCATTAAAATACAAATATCTCAAGAACCAATGTTTATATTTAAACAAATAATATGTCATATTAAAGGTAATTAAATTACCTACAAATGATATCCACATCACTTTTTGGTTGGTTCGTTAGTTTCGGTGAAATAAATTGATTTCTAAAAAAAAAATTTTTTTTTTTCGAAAAAAATAAGAAAAAATCAAATTCAACTTCAAATTTATACAAGAAGACATAACTTTTTTATAACGTTTTTTTTTAGTATCATAGACTATATATTTGTGAAGAAAATAAGATATCATTTAAGAAAATCGATGGAAAAATGCAAAAGTTGTATACAATTCATTGATAAGTTACCAAAATGCGTTTTTCCCTATTTTTCCGTTTTTTTGCAATAAACTGTTCGAAAATTTGAAACTTTTTGTAAAAGAAATTAGAAAATCCAAAAAATTCTTAAAGAAGGCATTAAAAGGAAATACCCGTGCCTCGCCGTTTTTCTCTAGCACGTCAGATTTTTTTTTAATCGATTTTTGAAGTTTTTTAATCCACTGTACATGAAAAAACAGAAATAACGCATTCTTGAGTTAAATCGATGAATTTAACTATATGATCCTTACATCTGAGGTGTATTATGTGTTCAGTAAACTTATGCAGGATACTGCGAGGAATATTTTTGTAGAAAATTTTAACCCTCTAAAACCCTCACATGTGGGTCATTTTGACCCCCACATGAAGGTCATTTTGACCTACATGTGGGGGTTTGAGAGGGTTAAAATTGTCTACAAAAATATTCCGCGTAGTATCCTGCATAAGTTTGCTGAAGACATGATACACCTCAGATGTAAGGATCATATAGTTAAATTCATCGATTTAACACAAGAATGCGTTATTTCTGTTTTTTCATGTACAGTGGATTAAAAAACTTCAAAAATCGATTAAAAAAAAATCTGACGTGCTAGAGAAAAACGGCGAGGCACGGGTATTTCCTTTTAATGCCTTCTTTAAGAATTTTTTGGATTTTCTAATTTCTTTTACAAAAAGTTTCAAATTTTCGAACAGTTTATTACAAAAAAACGGAAAAATAGGGAAAAACGCATTTTGGTAACTTATCAATGAATTGTATACAACTTTTGCATTTTTCCATCGATTTTCTTAAATAGTATTTTATTTGCCTAACAAATTTATAGACTATGATATAAAAATACAAAATGATTTTTAAAATTTTTTTTTCTTGTAAAAATCTGCAGTTGATTTAGACATTTTTGTAATTTTTTCGGAAAAATATACTCTTTTTTTCAGAAATCAATTTATTTCATCGAAACTAACAAACCAGCCAAAAAGTGATGAGGATATCATTTGTAGGTAATTTAATTACCTTTAATATGACATATTATTTGTTTGAATACAAACATTGATTCTTGAGATATTTGTATTTAAGTGGAACTATCTTTTTTTTTTGGTCCAAAAACCGAAAATGACCGATATCTCGAAAACGACACGAAATAAAAAAAAAAAAATGCGATTTTCGGAATCAGCAGCCCATTTTCCATATAAAATGAGTAACGGCATTCGCTGGGAAAAAAAATTTTAATCATTTGTAAACTAGTGTTATCTATGCATGTAGTGAACCTTTTTTTTTCAAATTGTGTGCACCTGCAAAGCTTATTAATACTTGTGCCCAATACATTTTCCTATGTTGATAATCGTACCTCTCTAAAATCTCATCGAGAAACTCTTTCTCTTCTTCATTCACACTATTTTCAATAAATCGACCTATCCTTGGAATTTACACATTTTAATCGCATCGCACACATATCCCATGCTCATGCCACAAACGATCGGCGTTCACAGAACACTTGGAGGCTGCAACAAACACTTGCTTAATTTGATTTCATTACGCCTACAAAATCACTGATCGGCAAGAGTCTCGAGCAAAAATTTCGAATTCGCTACGTCTTCGCTCCCTCGCACAACGAATTGCAAAAGATCAGCAAACGATCGTCAACATCCTACGTACGATCCTGCTTCACACTGTAGCTCGTTCACCTGCCAAGGCGGAGTTGTTTTGCACACATTTGCACACATTGGACTCGAATACGAGAGCATCACTGTGCATTGGAGTAACCGGCCATGATGCAAGAAAGGGCGCTGCAAATTTAATGCGAAAATTAATCGAATCGCGATCTTGCCTTGCTTGCGCACAGAACCAGCTACAATGAAACTGATTCGAAACTGGAACTGCCAGCTAATGCGTATTTGTCTCACATCGTGTGGCAAAGATAGATGGCGCATGTGTGCAACGCACATCAGTTATTCGAAAAAGTGGACGCCTTTGCTTTATGTGCCTTAATCTGTACGTCGTCCTTTCTATGATTCTCGTCTTTATCTTCTTTTTTGTTTTCCGTTTTTTGCAATCCATTCAGCACAAGCCGAAGCGTTGAAAAGACACTTTGTCGGCAACATTTTGGTAGTTGAGGCGGTCTAAATCTGTCCCGATGATCTTGCCGATACAGTGCTATACAATGAGTACGTACCTTTGGATAAACCTGTAGCAGTTGAGGGCTGAGCTGATCTCGTCGCTTGATCTACTGATACGATGATAATGATGATGGCGATGCTGATCGCTGACACGCCTCCGCATATGATGAGATTTGCTAAAGCGGTGCAAAAATGATGCAGAAATAAAGAACAAACTCCGCAGGTGCGATTGCGTTTAAAATTTAGAGTGAATATTTAATTTGATTTTTTTTCTCTCTTTAAGTTTTTGTTGTGGTCTTAATACAGTAATCTCGAATGGTAAAAAAAAGTTTTAAATTATGCCAAAATGGGCATGAGATCCACACTCACGTGAGCGTTTAAAATTGTTTCAAAAAAACACATTATTTATATTGACAAGCTGCTATTTAGTGTATTTTAATAATTTATTTAGTACAAGATTTCTGGTATATGCGTAATACCAAGATATTTTCGTATCATTGTAGTTTCTTTAAACAAAGATTATTACATTTTAAAAGCAACTTCAAAAGATTATTCCTATAAAATCATTGGTCATCACAGAATAAGCATCATTATGATGCAAATAGCCAGACCACACAGCACATGCTGCCTTCAGAAATCTTTTCTGGACACCCACATAATACAAACACAATGTGTTATGTAATGAAAAAGTTCGTTTATAAATTGACAGCCATTAAATCGGAGCTGAGAACTCCCAAATGCCTTGCAATACCAATCGAGCAATAATCAAGAATAACCGAAATTATAATGCAATCAAAATATTTATGCCCATAAATTTCACTAATCCAAAAAATACACCGTGTTGAAGCAACCATTGTATGCCACATATCAACGACATCAACGACTTTACAACAATGATGATTTAAAAAAAAAAGAAAACAAAAAGGAATAAAGATTTCTCATTTTTCACGGGAATATTAAAACAGGTTGACAATTCAACTCTCACACCTTTGCACCTTTTCACCACTGGGGTGTTCATTGTTTGAAATCAACGAATTTTCCACCGAACAAAGCACCCAGTGTGGACAAAAAGAATCATTCTAAATACCAATAAATGAAATGATTAATGCGATTTCCCTTATCACGATCCTTATATCGTGACATTGGACATACAAATAAGGTCCACTTTCTCTCATTTCAACACAAATTTGATCCACCAGGATCAGTGTTGATCAGTCAGCGCCGAACAAAAGAAAGCATTGTTTGTTTTGTTCTCATAAAAAGTTGAACACAAAAAGGAACCTGCCAGTCTGGCAAGTTGACAACTTATAGGGAAAATGTTTAACTCGTCGACCAGATGGATTTTCTTTTGTTTCTGACACTTTTTCATACTGAATACATTGGATTTGATTGCACAGTGTGAGTTTTGACACCAAATCAATAGCGATATTTTGTTGATCATGCAGTCAGCAATCGTGTGCTCTGATATAGAAATGAGAGAGATGCATTGGATGTTCTACACTCATCCTAAACCATCTAATGAAATGTTCAACTAGGATTCATAATCGATTTTGGACGCTCGTTCAATAAACGATTCGCTTAAATAACCCACTGATCGATATCAACAATTATGAGCAATGGGTATGTGTCAATAATGCATTATCAATAAGGGATAAGGGGAATTCAAGTGAAGGATGAAGGAATGAAGAAAATTCCAGCTAATGCAACGTAAGAAATATCATGAATTCTTTTGTTCAAATCTTTTTTCATAGTCAGTACAGAGCCAGGTAGTCAACAATCTTCTTGCCGCGCTCTGATAAAAAACTTTTGGCGTGCTTGCACTGCCGACTCAAAAGTGTCCATGACGAATTCGAGAAAGGTGATAAAAGGTATTTGAAATTAAAATTAATTGTAAGATTTGTAGATGATTTGACGCTCAAGATCTTAAATTATTAAGTAAGCATTTCTGAGTTTCACAAATTGCAATAATAATTCGGCCATTCCACGGCAAATTTTTGTATTGTGGAAAAATTAAAACCTGTCATATTACAAATTTTTTTTCATAAACTTATTGGTTATATCCGTAAGTATTTCAAACACTTTTTTTTTGTCTTTGACAATCGCCTAAGGTAAATTAATTAGCATTTTGCTCAGCTAAGTCAAAATATTATTTTTATATGAAAAAATCTCTTTTGTTGCACAGTTGCCCATGAAAAAACAAAAGCCGCAAATGTCATTTTCTTTATTTAGTGATATTAATTATATTGTTATCTATGTCCTCGTTGATAAATTTTATTATATTAATGCAATCTTTTCTCAGTCTAACCAAATTCTGGTAGGAAGCTGGTTTTTGTCCCGTCCATCCCAAAATAAAAATTTTTTTATCATCATTACTGTAAAAGAGGTTTCTTTAGAATATGGTTCCGTTATATGTAGGTAAGGATAGCACACAACACTTTTTTGTCATGATATGATATTAAAGATAGTTATTGCGAGATTTAGTTATACTACGAAATCTGTCCCGTCCATCCTAAATTTTTTTTTTGATTTTATAACTTTTTTTATTATTGCATTTTATTACGTATTTTACGCATTATTCTTAAGTTTTAAATATTTTTCGGCTTTGGAGACCCCCAATTAAATTTTCCGTAGAATATTTTTGTAGAACATATTAACCCATTATGACTTAGCTGTTGGAAGAAAAACAGGGGTCAAAAAGACCCGCAAAAACAGGATACAATGGGTTGAGATGCTAAAGTGAATTGTTTATGGCATGATTTCGTGGTGTCTTTGGAATAACAAGTTTTATCCGAAATGAAGATTTAGAGTTTTACAGTAGAGTGAAATTTCAAAAATTCGTTTTTCGCATGTATTTTAGCTAAAAAAAATTATTTTTGGTTGATTTTGGGTTCAAGATTTAATTTTTTTATATACTTTGATTCAAGACAAAAAATTTGAGATGTCGTACAACTGATTCCAAGCATTTTTGAGATCGCAATAAAAAAAAACCGCATCAAGCCGAGGTTTTCCATTAACTGACGTTGCGTGATCTCTAAATGACCTTAAAAAAAATTTTAAAAGTTCTGGCTCACTTATGTGATACCCTCTTTCATATTTTTTGGGTTAAAAGTGGTTTTTCAAAAAAAATTTTTTTTTTTTGAATCAGTCTATTGTTGATGCACTTCCCAAAATTGAATCCAAGCAACTCAAATGTTATATTTTTGTAAGCCATAAATTTATAAATAAATATTATTTTTTGTTAAAATTTTTTCCCATCCATCCTGTCCCGTCCATCCCACACAATTTAGTGTATAGTTAATTTGTTAACAATGATCCCAAAAATTTATGAACATTTCTTGAAAACATGAAGCATTGATAATAAGTATACATTTATTTTGTTAACCTTTTTTAAGTCATTTCGTAGAAATATCAAACCGAAAATTTGTCCAAAAAGCAATAAATTTTTTGTGTCCCGTCCATCCCAAACTTTCTGAGCAAATTCTTCGGAACACAGGCTTCATTATAGGCTTAAATGTAGACTAATATATTGTTTTTTAATCTAAAAATTTACTTCTTTAAAAGAGAAAACAATATCGTGGTACATACCTCTAAATCAGCACTTTCTATCAGTATATCTCTACGAAATGTCCCGTCCATCCCCGTGGGATGGCCGAATTATTTCGATATCATTTATAGTAGAAATCAAAATGAGGCTTTTTTCCACTTTTCCTCAGCCAATCCATGAAGAAATTAGAAAATCTCTTCTATTTTCCCAGGGCGGCATTTGGCTCAGAAAACCCTACTTTGAAAACAATTGCTTATATTTTTATATCAATAAAACGAAAGGAATATTTTGGAGATGTATTTTTTGAATCCATTTTCGAGAAATTCTGTTTCTTATCAATTGTTTATGCTAAGCTTAAAGTATATTTTGGACCTCGATAAGACCCGTTTTGATCTAATTTTGATGATTTTGCAAGGTATTTGAAAAGCAAAAAACTTGCTAAAAGCACTAGGCCATACCGAAAGAAACAATGTCTTTTAAAAGTTGTATGCTGTATCAAAAAGCGGTAGGCCATGTATGGAGGCAAAACGAAAACCCAAATGATCTTCACATCATGTCACGGTGCCATCAACTATCACATCCTGCGGGGTCTGGTGTAACTCGCAGCACTCATATGCATGGCCCTGCATCCCGTCCAATATTTGGTAGTCTAAAAGTGCTACGTATACAAATATAAAGGTATACTTTTGAATTATGAAACTTTATCTATATAATTCGAAAGAGAAAACACTTTTTTAGTGTTACCTACCTACCAATCAGCGCAAGATGCTTGTATGTAGCAAATAGTTTTCGCACCCCCTTCTTGTTGCCCCCAACGTGAAACCTAATGGCAGCAGTTGCAACATTTGTTTCAAATGTGTTTTGCACAAACAAATATCGTTAAAGTACGAGTAGTTTTAGCCGCTTGATTGCGTATTTTGGAAAATTTTGCTGCCGCAGGTTTTAACAACATTTGTGTCAAGCATTTTTTCACAGAGTAAAAATGAAAACAAGAGAAACCAGAATTAGTTTATGCTTCGACAGGATTAAAATATCCTGCATGCCGATTTCATTTTATGCTATTTATTTGATTGCTTTGTTTGTGCTGTCATTGTATTGTGCCAAGGATGCGTTCGTGTGTACCTTTGCAGGGTGTTGTTGTTTTTGTGTTTTCATTTTTAGAACTATGCTGATCCTTTGCGGTTTATATCAATTTTATTGCACGCTGACGACGCAAGGATATTGCGACAACAATAGGTATCACATGTGCGTTATGCAATTGTTGTTGTGTTTCTAATTTTTTCGGCTTGCTATTTTATATTGGCAATTTTTTTTTGCTTATTTTTCATTTTTTTATTTCAGCTGACAGCTAAAAGGATCAAATTAGAAGCAAAACGAATGTGAAAAACAACGTCAAGTGTTTGAAATTGTTGCAGCTAAAAATCTGTATAATAGGGCCATTGTGATAGAATTTCTTACTTTCAGTGTGTTTCACAAAATGGATTTCGATTAAACTAAATAAAAGTCAATGGCAGTATTATATAACCTGTACGTAAGCTTCTTAAGCTCATCTGTTACCGCTACAAAGGAATGTTGTTCCAGTCAAAACAGTAAAAAATGGCAAACTAATGTTAAAAAGTTGCAGATTTGCACATATCTTTTTTTGATGTTCGTAAGTTGATGAAAAGTCACATGTTTTAAAGTTTATCTAGTTAGATGTTCCATTTTTTTCGCAAGACCCATCGCTTAGGAAATATATCAATTTAAAAAGTTGTAAAATTTGAAATAGGTACAATAACACAACACAGCAAAGTATGAAGTATAAACTTATTTATACAATTTTTTGTTTTATAAAGTTATTCTGAACAAAAACGTTTAACTTCTAAAATAAAATTGTTATGAACTATAAATTTTATACCAAAATTGAATAAAAACTTGTGACAAAACGTAAAAAAAGTCAAAACGTCCCGCCATTGAATACACATAACCCAGTGTAGTAATAATTTACTTACTTGTTATGAGTAACCTAAAAAGTATTGGAATATGTGCATCTTGTGTATGCGTAAAACGCTCTCGTTTTTACTCGGTCATTTTGGTATAATAAATGTACTACCGAATTAAATTAAATTTAATGAAGATTCCAAAAAAAATTATATATGGATATGTTAATAAGACTTTTTTCATACTACAATGGCCACCAAAGTCAAAAATTAGGAAAAAGATATTAAAATATCAATTTTAGTGGTACAGAACTTTGCAAATCCTTTTGAACTCTATTAACCAAATACACTCCTCAAAAGCTCATACAATTAACTAAAAGTATCTTAAAAAAAAGTTTTCTCTAAAACGCTAAAGCGATCCAATAAATTTTTCTTCTAAAACAAGTCAGAAAATCACTTTTAACCTTATAACTCCTCAGGGGTACATTTTAGACATCCCTCACATGCAATAATTTTTTGTTAGTCTAGGCCTCTCTATTACCTTCCAGATGCTTCGCAACCTTATGCGATATACAAATTTATGCAAAAATGCAATTCGTAGAATTTTATTTGCTTCATGAATATACATATAGTCTATGATTCCAAAAAACAAAATGTTATAAAAAAATTCTTTTTTCTTGCATAAATTAAATTTGCAGTTGATGTTGACTTTTTCTTAAGTTTTTCGCAAAAAAATAATGTTTTTTTTAGAAATCAATTTATTTCTCCGAAACTAACAAATCAACCAAAAAAATAACTTGAATTTTATCGGTAGGTAATTTAATGACCTTTAATCTGACAAATATAACGTTTAAACTTAAATATTGGTTCTTGAGATATTTGTAATTAAACGAATCAATCTTTTTTTTTGGTCCAAAAACCGAAAATAACCGATATCTCGAAAACGACACAAAAAAAAAAAAAAAAAAAATAATAAAGTGATTTTTGGAATCAGCAGCCAATTTTAAATATAAAATGAATAATGTATTCAAAGTTGATTTTCGCTGTAAGCTAGTGTTATTTAGAAAACTATGCACTTAGAAAATGTTAAAACTAAATGGATATGTAGACTGTGTCTTGAATTTTGTTTGATGATTGCTTGTATGATCGATCGGCTGCAAAATTCATTTAATTTTTTGATATAATGAATTGGCAGCTCCTGATTCCAAATTTGTCAGCAAAACCATAACTTGTTTTACTGTTATGTTGAATAATACATCCAAACTCCAATGTATTTTCATTGTGAATCATTATCTGTTCCAAAAACAATAAAAAAAGCAATCATGGTTGGTGAACGCTATATAATCTGCAAGCCGGAAGTTAAATATCGTCGATGCCAGCTGAAAGGTGGTCAACCATAAGCCTCGTGACGCTAAAATTTGTATCCCTTTCCCTCTATGTGACGTTATTTTTTTATGGTCGTATTTGTATGGAATCTTGTAGTATGAACTAAATGGCAATGTTCGATTAATCAAACACCTCACTTTGACTCATACCTGTGCCGTTTGGGTATTGTCAGGTGTTGATTTTTGGATCGCAAAAGATAGTATCGCCGGTGCTTACGAAGACTATCTCTTCTTTAATTGCGGACAAGAAAATCTTTTTTTTTGAAATTGCGGCGAAAAAAATCTTTTTTGTAATATGCGGACAATAAAATCACTTTTTATAAAATGCGGCGAAGAAAATCTCTTTTTTAAAAATAAAATAAAATAAATAGAGATTTTCTTCGCCGCATTTTGTAAAAAGTGATTTTCTTTGCCGCATTTTGTAAAAAGTGATTTTCTTCTCCACATTTTATAAAAAGTGATTTTTTTGTCCGTATATTACAAAAAAGATTTTTTTCGCCGGAATTTCAAAAAAAAGATTTTCTTCGCCGCAACTTTCGGTTGGAAAATTTTCTTCGTAAGCACCGGCGGTATAGTCTTTTGGCTATAAAACCTCATCATTAATTTTTAATTTTGTCATTATTTTATATTTTTAATAATTTTTTAGTTATTTTTCAACCACTCCTCTCTAACTACTGGAGGCGGGTGGGAAGCGGTAAATATATTTTCAAACAGCCAAAAGATCACAGTAACATAAGGCTGTAAATATATTTTTGATAGCATTTACTTTCGTAGTTTAAAAATTGATTGAAAATGGACAATTTTGCTGTTCGATTACTCGCAGCATTTGAAAATGCGTAAATGGATTTTATTCAAACGAAACTTGTTTTCAGAAATGAGATGATATATATTTAATCAATGAATTCGGCAAATGCCTTTTAACGCGGCACTGTGCGCCAGAAGAACTCGTACTGCTCTTGTGGAAAAAATATTTGCCTGCAACTCTTTAGTACACGTGATTTTAACAAGCGTCGTCATCTCAGTTATTCTAGGTATAGATTTCTCTAAGTGTAGATTTTTAAAAATTAAACATATTAAAGGAAACATATAAATTTTTTGAGCTATTGAGCCATCAGCCCTCATTGAAAGCCAGGACAACACCCTCATTAAAAGCGGCGCTCAACCGCAAAAAAAAAAACAGTTGAAATAAAAAGAAACGATTTCGTAAAATGGTGGAATATGTTAATGAGATAACAAATCATTGGAAATTGTCAACGTTGCACAGACACACACACACATGCACACGCCTGCAGGTCACCCCAAAACAAACGCCCTAATTATATGCTGCACATACGAGAGCAAAGGAGGGCGCCCCTTTTGAATGCGTCAAAACTGTGTGTTCCCCGTACCTATCGGAGCAGCAGCAGCAGCAACACTTTGTTGTCCTTGTCGAGGCGACAGGACGCAGCTGACAAAGCCGCAGCGAGAAATAAAATGAAAATAAATTTAAAGCCGGGGGGAAGAAGACGAAAGCGGGACGTTTCAATAAAAATTTCCTTTCTTTGCGCTGCCGTGCATTTTCCCAAACACATTTGCATATACAGGGTGGCGAAGGCAATTACGTGCCACACACACAAGCACTAACAATCACATTCTTATGGGCATACACACATCCATACATATTTATATAGCGTGCTATAAGTGTTTGTTTGTTTATGTGTAGCGCATAATTATTTATTTCATATAATTTTCCAATTTTCTTTTCGTTTTTCAATTTTTACATTTTTTTTCATTTGTTTATTCCTTTTTTTTTCGTTAATGTTTGAGGTTATGTTGCTGTCAGTGTGCGAATGCGAGAAAATTGTTGTCAACGTAGCGCCGCACAGTATGCAGCAAAAAAAAAGTTTTGTTTTTTATTGTTTTCGTATTGGTAAATGTAAATAAATATGTGTGTGTTTGTGTGTTGAATTGTTGGTTTCGGAAAAACGTATTGCTGTTGTAGCGGTGTTGGTAATAAATTTGTCATGTCACTTTGACAGTTGTTGCGGTTTTATGTAAATTAGAAAAACATGCGACGCCATTATTTTTGGATTCTTTGCTGTTGTTGTTAAAGAAGGACGAGTGCTTTGGGAGTACGAGAAATGCAGCACATCAAAAAGAAACCATAAACCATTTTTTGTTTTAAAATTTAAGGATTGCGAAATATGCAGCCATTTTTTTTGTAATTGTTTTTTGCAAGTTTTATACGATAAATATCCGTTCAGTTCAAACTTAACTATTCGTTATCGATATAGTAGCTGGAGAGCCAGCGCTTAGAAACGACTTTGCATTTCTAAAAGCTAGCTTTGTTACAGTTGGTTGTAGTAGTTGTGTACACACATAAACTGTCGGTCAATCAAGCGAAGTGTAGAACAGGCGGCTGATATATGGTCTCAAACATGTCATGAGTTCGATGATGATCAAATTAATTTCTAAAGGCTGAAAATTGTTATGCAGATTGTATAATGCACCTAAAAAACAATTATGTCGGTCAGTCAGTTAAACGTTAGAACAAGGCTGGCCAGTAGCCCAATGGAAGGCAAAACGCTTTTTTACTCAAGAGGGAGGCATCTTACGAAAATAGTGTACATGGCATAAAATGACCAATTGACCAATTAACTATGGGTCCAAAACCAATATCGAGCCCCCGCTTTTTAACATCATATTGGCTTTTTCAGCTTTCTGAATCTGTTTTTGTCATGAACAAATTTTGATATTTAGGTTAAAAATTTAACAGGATTTGTTGAAAAATGGTTCCTTTTTTTATTTTTAGTTCAGTTTGATCAAAAACATTAGACTTACGAACTTTTTAATTGGAATCGCTTTATTTTTACGTTTTAAAATGATTTTTCAGAATTCACTCATGACTTTTCTGTAGAAAATTTTCTGAGCTACAAAGAATTAACCGTAAGCGAGATACTTGTAAAAAAATTATATCCCCGACCTTTGAGCTCGAATAACTTTCTCTGCAACAGTAATCTTGATGTCGATGTTTGACATTTGTTTTATAGCATCAAAATAAAGCGAATCCAATTAAATAATTGCTTGTTCTAATGTTTTTGATTAGACTGGACTAAAAAAAAATAATGCAAGTTTTTTAGCATTTTCGGCCATTTTTCATCAAAACCGATTAAAAATTCGACCTCAATATCAAAATTTATTCATGACAAAAACAGTTTAAGAAAGCTGAAAAAGCCAATATGACATTTGATTTGTTTTATATGATAACATACAATTCTGTTTTCAAAGAAGTTATTTTTTTAATATAAAAATTTCGTAGTGAAATTGTCATTTTAAAAAGCGGGGCCGAGATATTGACATTGACCAGTTAAATCCAACGCTATGCCCGCGGGCGCTTGTGCTTTTGTGCTTAAAAGCTTTCCTTATACACTGAGAAAAGAGTATGTTTCCCTCAAAGAAATATATTTAGTTGAATATTTTATAAAATATTTGTTAATAGTTAACAAATTTTGGTTAATATTAATATGCCTTTAATTGGACCTTAAAATGTTGTTAATTCGGCCAAACATGGTATTTGTTTGATAGAATGTCAAATATTTGCTATAGTTTTAAAAAAAAACCTTGTCTGGGGTTCGAGTGCATTCAAAATAATAAAATAATCAAAAAAAAAATAAAATAATTATAAAAAAAAACTCTTTCTTGTCTGGGATTCGAACCTAGGACCTCACGGATATGAGTCAAACGTCTTATACACTGAGCTAACTCCATCTACAATGATTTAACAAAGTATAAGACGTTTGATTGATATCCGGGGGGTCGTAGGTTCGAATCCCAGACAAGAAAGTGTTTTTTAATGTATTATACGTTAGTTCCTAATTAATAAAAAGATTTATAATAACAAAGCCTTAATAAAAAACAATAAAGGTATTTTATTCAAACATATATTTGGTAATTCTAAACAAATATACAATTGAACCAATAAAATTGCTAGAATATGCCGCTCATTAAATAATATCAAATATTTAATTCGCCTATGTCAAATATTATATTTGTTAATTATTACCAAATTTGGGTATATATAATCATATTGTTTTCTCAGTGTACGTATTCATTCACAGACAAGCGTTCAATAGAATAGAATTGAATGCCATAAAAAATCATAAAATTCATCTCTACTAAGTTTATTCAAATTGTTGAAATTGAAGAAGACATAGCGAATCCTACAGGGTGGCTGATTCGAACTGTTACCAACTTCAGATAGACTTATCTGACAGATGGAACATGACAGCTATCTAAAAATTGGCATGATGTTAGTTCATTCTATTGTCAACAAGTAACCAAAAGCATTTGCGCGTCAATTTATTGAAAATAAAAAATTTTCGAAATGGAATTCAAACGTTATAGTGTGATTGCTCTTTATTTGGCTGGAAAATCGCAACCAGCAATTGTTCGTTAGCTGAAACATTTAAAAGTGAATAAAATGTTTGTGTATCGGACCATAACACGTTACAATGGTACCGGCAGCGTTGCCAAACGACATGGTGGTGGTCGGAAAATAACTGCAACATCACCAGAAATGGTTCGAAAGGTGAAGGCCAGAATTGAGCGAAATCCGAGACGCAGTGGCAGACAAATGGCTGCCGAGCTGAAAATATCGCGTGAACGAATGCAACACATATTGTCAAACAAGCTCGGACTAAAGGCCCTCAAGTTCCGAAAGGCGCATGATCTCACTCCTGCTCAAAAAAAAGTAAGGCTCGACAGAGCCAAGGAGTTGTTGCGCTTGCACGCCGCCGGAAATCTGTCACAAATTGTATTCTCTGATGAGAAAAATTACTGTATCCAGCAATATGTAAACAAACAAAATGATCGGGTTTACTTGACAGAGAGGTCCTGCGAAAATTTGAATGTTCGTTTGGCCATCAGGACGCAAGCACCACCGCATGTGATGGTTTGGGCTGCAGTGACTGCTGGCGCTCGCCACTCGTTTTTTTGGCCACTGGCGTCAAAGTAAACGCCCAGGTGTATCGTGAATCAGTGTTGGAGAGTGCTTTACTACCGTGGGCACGCAAACATTTCGGTCGCAAACCATGGACATTCCAACAAGACTCGGCACCGTCACACAAAGCTCGTGTGAATCAAGAATGGTTAGAAAAAAACGTTCCTAGCATCATTTCTGCTCAACAATGGATCTCAAATTCGCCTGATGCGAATCCGCTGGATTTCTCAATCTGGGGTATGTTGGACAGGAAGGTCTTGACTAAAAAATACCAGAGCGTTGATGCGCTAAAAGTGGCCCTTCAACTAGAATGGCGCAAACTTCCACAAAATCAAATTCGTGCAGCATGCGACTCGTTCTTCGACCGTCTACGGGCCATAGTTAAGGCCATAGGTGGCCATATCGAAAATCTCAAGTAGATTCTTAAAATTTTAAAATTTCCCAACAATTATAACGTTTGATCAATAAAATCTGTGCATGGAAACTAAAAATATGGTATTTTGAATTGGTAACACTTCGAATCAACCACCCTGTAAACATCAGTTCAAAATATGGAAAACAGGAAGTAAATTTACAGAATCAAGCTTAATTTGAAGTTAGTCCTTGTTTTGTGGAACGCTCGAGCAAATTAAACCTATAATAGTTTTTTATAAGATTCACAATTTAATCGGAAATAATTTAACTTAAATATTGTTGTATTGCCGCTTATTTTGAAAATGAAGTAAGTCCATAAAGAGGCAAAAGTAATGGCATAGTATGATTTGACTGACATTTTGTTAGAATTCATAAAATTGTTCTCTGTTTTCACGAAAAGTGTACTAGATGGTATAAAATGGATCCGTTATAGCGAAAAAATGATATTGATCAAGTAACCGATTACTACGGCACATAGTGTATATGACATTACTTTTGTAACACATAGAATTTGACAGATAATAAATAATCTTAACGTGCACTACCTATGCTTTATTTGACAGATAGAAGCGCACTTGATTGTAAATAGAAAACAGCAGCCAACTTCATAAAAGTTTCCGGCTTTGTATTCAATTTCCGGCATTGATATTTTAGCAGGTAAAGTGGCAGCCATTGTAAATATTTTGTTAAAACTATAATAAAGAGTTAAAATATATTGAACATCATTTAAAATTCTGTGTATTACACTTTGGACTTATCACACTTTCAAAATAAACAATTCATATAACTTTTCGACAAAATAATCCAAATATATTACTAGATCGTATGGAGAATTTTTAAAAGGATCGTCCGAAATGCAGGATTTGTCCATATACTAACGTACATGCAATCAAATTGCTTTCTTTGCGTATTATTTCAGAAATTCTCACTACAATCGTCGCAGAATAACTCAATTCAATTGCATCCCACGAGTGCAATTGAAGTAGCGAAACGTGGTGGAATCATATAGGAACACTCAGGAATGTGATAACGAAATCGAATTGAAACAACCAAAAGAAAATATAATGAATGAAACCAACAACATGGTTGAACACACCCCACTCCAAGAAGAATTACGAACGTAAAGCGAAGTCAAAAACAAAATGACGAATTTAACCCGCATGAGAGGCTGTGTAACGGCTGTACGAAAAAGTCGGCTACATGTCGCATAGAGAGAGAAAGTGAAATAAAGAGCCGACATTTTTAAATTTACAACTGAGTGGATCTGCAAGTGATTGCTGTGTAGGAAGAGCAAAGCAATTGAATACCACACGTCACTTGTAGAGCCATACCTTTTTAGCAGCAGCTGAAAACGGACTCAAGCTGATTTCCACTCAACTGTTAATGAGATTAAGCAGAGGAATTTGCTAAATGCTCGAATTGGAATTTAACGCTGTTTAGCTCAATTGCTTTGGAATTTCCTTGGGCTGTGAGCACTATAGTTGTCTCTTTCATGCCACACAAATTATGTGTTGAATTATGAATTTTGCGGTTGCGGCTAAAAAACCATTAAAAGTATTACAGATTTTGTTGCTGTGTTGTTGTTGTATGCCAATTTTGCGCGGGGCTCCTCATTTTCAGTTTTCTTCCTCGAATAGTGGCATCTCTTTCTCAAACTTTTGCGTGAAATTTTCAGTAGCTTTTCAAATGAAAGCAAAAACAACAACAACAACAAAACAGCAATTTCTTACCATCCGCTGACTTCAGTAGATAGGCAACTGGCTCGTTTGGTTTCTTTAGCCACGTTAGGAAGACGGAAGCACAAAGCGCAGACAGCAAACTTCAGAGTTAATTTTACGTTGTACGTTAATTTTTGTTCACGTTATGTTGCGTTATAACGTAAGCGCCTAGGTTGAACATATGTTTTTTGCATTTCTGATGTGTTGTTGCTTTTTCTTTGGGGGTTTCGACAACTTTTTTGGTGAATACTTACGTATGGGCATATTGTTTTTTCACTTTGGCTAACGCAGTCGCGTCGCTGCCGGTCCACAAAAGTGTTGAAAAGACATATTTTCTCAGCGTCTTCGCCTGAGCAGCAAACACATCGATCAGCAGTGCGTTATTGTTGTTGTGCGCAGTTCGTTCGCGAAAATCGTTGCAATGCGTTTTTTTGGGGTACGTTGGGCTGCGTCGCGCGCGCTGGGCGCCACCTGACACATTGTTAACTGTTCGCATCTTCATTCGATGGTCAGCGTGACAACGAAACGGTTGTTGTCATAACGGAACAAAATTAATACAAATTGTGATAAAGTTTGTCGTAAATTTGCGGAAAACTTGGAATAAAAAAGTTGTGCATACCCCTATGGTGTAAATACGGAAAATGCGCCGGCATTAAGAAACATAGCGAGAACGCGAAAACAAAGTGATTTCCGGAATAAATGAAAATATTCAAATAAAATACAAAAACTTTGAAAAATGACTTTTGTAATAAAAATATAAAAAAGTGTTGCCATTTTATTAAAAAAGAAGTGCAATTAAAAATAATCGGTTGCATCATTTGAGTAAATCATTTCCTTTATCCTTCCTCTTCGACACTTTTCTCATATCTCATTCCGTTAATTTTTCCATTCACTTTGTTTTTTCCTTAACTCGTCACTTTAAGTAAAAAATTGTAAAGTAAATCCTCTTATGCGTTAAAATGCTTTTGGGCACAACTCACCCACAACAACATCAACAAAAACGTCAACAACAACAACAACAACAGCAACTTCATCATCATCAGCAGCTTTGCAACGGTAATTTAAGCATAACATCATCCTTCAGCCCCAAAGGCACAACTGCGATTTCAACGATAACAGCAACAACAACAAAATCAGTGGCAGCAGCAGCATCGTTGCCATTACTTACAACAACACTACCAGTAACAAATTTTAGCAGCAACTGCTGCTCAGTCGGCGCCACGGATTTCTCAATCGCTGCGATAATGGCGCGAGGCGGTAACGCCTCAAGTCGTGAACCCTCGGAAAGGAGTCTGAGTGAGTAATGACATGTACTTATCGGGTGTAGAGTCCTTTCGTTATTACAAATACGTGTATTCGCAGATTAGGAAATTCGAAGATTTTTAGTTTAAAATTCTTAAAAAAAATAAAAATTTCTCTTAAGAAACTCCTTGAAAATTAAATAAAGTCATTAATAGTAATTAGGAAGCCTTCCTAAATAAAAACATAATTTTTTTTCCGACGGCATATCATTATTTGGGAATTTTTCAATTGAAATTTTTAGAAATTTATTACTGAGAAAATTTTGCTTAAGAGTTAAAAAAGATAATATTCCACCAGATGACGCTTTAAAAATCATGTAATGGTAAAAATTGGATTTTTTTATATTTTAAGAATTTCTAATCTTTGTTGACCTCTTATGAAATTTGCCGAAGAATATTATAGCACAGTTATTGGAGAAAAGAGATCAAGGTTAAGATGTCATAAAAAATGTTTCTTGTATAATTTCATTATACAAAATGTAAATAAACAATAAAGTCAGGCAAGAACAATTTTGCTATATCATTTTTACCCATTATGTCTTGTTCTATGGCACACCCCCCAGGAAGATAGGGACAACCTCGAAATAGAGTCACTGAAGTTTTTTTGATAAGGGTTTGTTTGTTTATTTTTCCTGAGTTGAAAAATATGAACTTTAAAATCCCGAATCCTCCTTCTTGTGAATAAACTAGGTTTAAGCCTGTCTTTGAGAGGCATGTTTGAATTACTTATACGTGTATTATACTGCCGTCCTAAGCAAGAATGCCGTAACTCCAATTTTCAAAAAAAATGAGTTTATGGCGTTTTTTGGGTCATCACGGCTCTGTCCGTCAACCCACAAGAACAGGTTGCATTATACCTTTATTTTCCCTATAAAATAAACTACGACTTTTGTCGTAACTCCCAGCCGTACACATTTTACAATTTAAGAATACCGTATCTCCACATGCTAAGCAAAAACACCGCAACTCCATAAAAATATATGTAGTATCATACATTTTTAAAATCATTTCATTTCCCTAAATCATTTTAAAAACAAACAAATTTTCTTTATGACACATCTCGTGCGCGTAGGAAGTTTCGATTATGGCCTCTGGACGAGTCAGTCAGTAAAATTTTCTCTAAGATATATTTTAGAGTATGGTTCCACAGAGGAAAATTGTAGCAGCCCTGATTGATTGAATCTGTCATTTTTAAAAGGGGATATGTGACTAAATTGAAACTTATGAAAAATTTAAGAAAAATCCTCATAAGTTTGGTAAATCTTATTTCAGTGCGATTTTAGTGATGGGGATTAACTGACAATAATATTGAGCAGTAATCTACATACTTCGAAAATAGATAAACCAACCAGTGCCATCGCCACAATGACAAAAAGGCAAAAGAATAATTCTCCGTCGACCGACACATATCCCCATTTAAAAATGACCGATTCAATTAATCTGTGATTCAAGTTGGAATTTACAACTGAAGGAAATTCAAACCCACATGGCGGACAACGAATCAGATCAAATCCCTCTTACAAAAAAAGGAACTGTGCGTAAACGGAAATATTACAAAGACACTGCAGAACAACGGAAAAAAGCTTGCCAGGAAGAAAAAAACAGTAGACACAAAATTGGTATTGGTCTTGGTCACCAAAAGACAAGAGTGTTTCTTCGGATTTACTCTTTCTTCGCAGTAAATTTAATCAAAAGTTGTCTCTACGGCATTTTTGATTTGTATCAGCTTCGTCAGAAGTAGTGCGATGCAAAACATATTACCGTAACTCCATTTTCGACTAAAATTTACGGAATTGGCTATTTCTACTATTGCCATTATGTAGAGCGTGAAAAATCCTCTAGGAATGAGGAATAAAAACTAGTTTTCCTTAAAGCTGAAACCGTTGAGGAAACGAAACAGCAAGAAACACAAAAACTCATTTTACAGAAATAAAAATTTATTGGAGTTACGGCTTTCTTGCTTAGGACGGGCAGTATAGTTACCTCGAAGTCTTGGAAATAAAATTTTTTGATGAGGTTTTGTTCGTTAATTTGTCCAAAATCGGAAAATTTGATAACACAGGACCACAAAAAAAAGTCCTGTAGTAGAAAGTTGAGGTACCATACGGTATGGTTTTCAACGTGCTAAAACGAATCCGAGATCAGAATTTAGCCATCACCCTCAGATTTTGAGATATCCCCGCTTAAAGTTGCAGAAAGCGCTGTTTTCAGGCTTATGGTGCAGTTCCAGGAAATGTGGTAGCTCCATTTTTTTAATGACATGGAATAGCCACAATCTTCCTTATAAAACTTTGCCTTCAAACTTTTCCGATTGGACTCTTACTTTCAGAGTTATCTTACTTTGAAGTAAAGGGTTATCATTTTTATATGTTAAATGGATTTTACGCTACAAATTTAATGTAGTGCTTTGTATGGGTGTTGAGATGCGTTTACTTCAAACGGTGATATCTCGGGAAGTAAAAGTCCAATCGAAAAAATTAGATGTATAGTTTTATAAGGAAGATTATGGCTATTCGATTCCATTGCAAATATGGAACTACATCGTTTCCTGGAACTGCACCATAAGCCTGGAAACAGTGCTTCCTGCAACTTTCATCAAGGATATCTCAAAATCTGAGGGTGATGGCTAAATTCTGACCTCGGATTCGTTTTTAGCACATTGAAAACCATACCGTACCTCAACTTTCTACTAAAGGACTTTTTTTTTTGTGGTTCTGTGTAATTATATCGAAACAATTCCATATTATGAATAAACCGGGCTTTGCCGCCTTTTTTCTATGAATGTTTAAGTTATTAATATTAAATCAACCTCGAAATATTGGTACTGAACATTAGGGCTGTTCAAAAAAAAAAAAATTTTCGAATTTCCAAGATATACTTTGGCATCACGATCTACATCATGACAGAATATCCCAAAAAATTTTTTAGATTTTTAAATTCATATTTAAAGGTGGCTCAAAGCAGAAATATATTTTTATTATTTTTTTTTTAGCATTAATTATAAAATGTTGTCAAACAATTTGAAAAATTTGTTTTAGAGTAACTTAAAAACATTCATTTTGTTTGTTTTTTAATGAACTTTAAAACCTACGTTGTAATTTTGACAAAAAAAAGTTTACACTTCTTAAAAAACGAAAAACTGCCCTAAGAAGGCGAAATTTTACGGTTTTTCAAAGAAAAAAGTCATCGTGCTTTAAACGAAATGAACATTTTTTAATTAACAAGATTTCATTCCAAACAGCTCTTAAAAACCTTCAAGACAAGACATGTTAAGACTTTTTTGGGCCAGCAGGCTCGATGACATAACGTTTGAAACATAGTGATGCAGCTCCGTGAAAGGCAAAACGCTCTTTTACTCAAGAGGGAGGCATCTTACAAAAAAGTGCACATGGCATAAAATGCTTAGAATCATCCAAGGAACAAGTGTGAATTGTTTTTTTTTTTTTTTTTTTTAAAGTTTAATAAAAATGACGTTAAAAAAATTTTTTTCTAAAATTAAGTAAAAAAAAAAAAACAACTTACACTTGTTCCTTGGATGATTTTAAGCATTTTATGCCATGGGCACTTTTTTGTAAGATGCCTCCCTCTTGAGTAAAAAGCGTTTTGCCTTTCACAGGGCTGCATTACTATGTTTCAAACGTTATGTCATCGAGCCTGCTGGCCCAAAAAAGTCTTAACATGTCTTGTCTTGAAGGTTTTTAAGAGTTCTTTTGAATGAGATCTTGTAAATTAAAAAATGTTCATTTCGTTTAAAGCACGATGACTTTTTTCTTTGAAAAACCGTAAAATTTCGCCTTCTTAGGGCAGTTTTTCGTTTTTTAAGAAGTGTAAAATTTTTTTTGTCAAAATTACAACGTAGGTTTTAAAGTTCATTAAAAAACAAACAAAATGATTGTTTTTAAGTTACTCTAAAGCATATTTTTCAAATTGTTTGACAACATTTTATAATTAATGCTAAAAAAAAAATAATAAAAATATATTTCTGCTTTGAGCCACCTTTAAATATGAATTTAAAAATCTGAAAAATTTTTTGGGATATTCTGTCATGATGTAGATCGTGATGCCAAAGTATATCTTGGAAATTCGAAAAATTTTTTTTTTTTTTAACAGCCCTACTGAACATTTGCAATGAGGTTTCGTTCTTTAACTTGTTCTGAGTGGGATAAGATGAAAAACTGAATCAAAACGTCTTCTTCTTGCGAATAAACTGCCGTTAAGCCTCCTTTTTGCCTTTAAATGTTTGAATAATTCATAATACTTATGACTCGCTATAACTAAGCTCACAGTCGTTAAATTTCGGATAAGTTTATAGAAAAATGTTCGTGGTACATACATGAAAATATTTTCATTTAATATTTTAGAAAATCAATGCTTGATTGATTGATAAATCATCGGAAATGTTATGATTTTTCAGAATAATTTTTATGTTTTTTATGTGATATTCATTAATTTGCTTGCTTTTGTACACATGTACAACACTTAACAATTGAGGAGTGGCCGTACCAAAGGGCCTAAGTACCTTAACGAGGCAAAAGTAATGTCATACATATTATGTGCCATAATAATGGGTTATTTGACCGGTATCATTTTTTCAACACAATGCCATCAATTCCAAATCATCAAGAAAATTTTTCGTGAAAATGGAAAACAATTTTAAACATTTGTAACAAAATGTCACTCGATTAATATTATGACACTACTTTTGCCTCGTAATGGTACTTAGGCCCTTTGGTACGGCCACTCCTCAATTGGATATCAATCACGGTGCTCTTAAACAGTCGATAGGTTTTTTGGCTATGTGGAGAAAATCTGTGAATGGGGTTTCATTTGTATTAGTTTAGTGGTCTGAAAAATGCAAACCCCGATCATCCCCGCGAAATATCGCAAAAATACTTATCCCATATAAAAAAAAAAAAATCGGAAAAAAAACGCAACAAACAAATATAAAAATAGTTATATTTAATGTATTTTGAAATGCTGAATCCAAATCCGGCCTTAGATTTGCTGTATCATACGGTTTTTGAGATATCTTACCCTAAACAAGGAAAAAAAGCCGATGCTATGTTTTATTGCTGTGTCTTGGAGCTATATAACATGACGTATATCCGTAAATTCTGATGCAGAAATGGAAAGTTCTAATCAATCTTCTAAACCTAATTCAAATAATGTCGATATTTTTATTTTTCTCGGAGATATCCTAACCTAAAAAGTTAAAAAAGTGCAAAAAACGTGTTTTGTCATTATTTCAGTCTACGCTGTTTCGGAGAAAAATTAAGCTATTGACATAATTTAAATGTGGTTTTAAAGAGAAAAATTGGAGCTTTCAGAAAATGTATCGAATTTTGCGTATAAATGTTCTATATTCTAGTTATATAGCTTAAAAATATAGCAAAAACGGTCTTTTTTCCTTGTTTAGGCTAAGATATCTCAAAAACCATATGAGATATAGCAATTTTAAGGCCGGATTCAGATTCAGCATTGCAAAATACATTAAATATAACTATTTTTATATATGTTTGTTGCGTTTTTTTTTAGATTTTTTATTTTTTTTATATGGGATATGTATTTTTGCGATATTTCGCGTGGATGATCAGCTACGATTTCGGGGTTTGCATTTTTCAGACCACTAAACTAATACAAATGAAACCCCATTCACAGATTTTCTCCACATAGCCAAAAAACCTATCGACTATTTAAGAGCACCGTGCAATATCATCGATATTGCCAGATACTTTATAAGTAGTCCATATTGATGGAAAGTCAAAATGCACTGATCCAAAAGCCCGTTTGCTGTATGCCTCGAAAAGAGGGACTTAAGCCCAGTTTATTCGCAAGAAGAAAGAGTCGGAATTTTTATTTTCATTTTATCCAACTCAAAAGAAGTAAACGAACGAAACCTCCCCCAAAACACTTCAGTAACTCTACTTCGAGATTGTCCCTATCTTCCCGGGTGGCGTGATGGGTCTTGCTTAACCACTTTTTCTTAAAACTGGGCTATATTGGGTTAACAAGTTCTACAAAAATACTCTACGAAAAATGTCACTAGGGGCTACGGTTTCCCAAAAACTTCAGTGCCGGTTTGACAGAAAACCTGACCTGATGCAACAAAACGTATAGCATACTCGTGCTTAGGAGATCAAAATACACTAAAAACACTTTTAAAACCTCTTGGGGTTTTTGACTGCTGTACAGCGCAATTATTCAGAAATAGTTCACTAAATTACACACAGCAACAACAAAATTAGGGACACGACTTGGCTACATTGGAATGATAGCCCTACAACAGTTGCAAAGTTAGCGATCTATTGAGTTTACTCAGCCTATGAAGTTTTTGTTAGTGACCCATAAGTTTCCAATCAATATCTCCTATAATATTCAGATAGCGTTCTTTTTTATTTGTCATAATTGTAGCCTGGGCGTTAGGCAACTTTTTTTAAATAACTATGTCAAAGAACTTAAACGTCAAATATTATGTATTAAAAATTTTTTTAAATTCTTCCTTTTGAGAAATTGCACTAGACTGTAAAATGCGTATTTTTTCTCAATACTTTGACTAAAACTATTCACATCTCGGAATAACTCAAAATTCTTTTTATCTATTATTTTTCGTAAAAATATTTTTTTTTTTTTGAGAAAGCATTCAGAGTTTGAGCTTTAGTACACGGTGAGCCTTAACCAAAATAAAGTTTTACTACAACCACGCAAAATTCGGCATATGCAGGATCATTCGAAATAAAAACACTAATTAATAACTGTAAATGAAACTTTCGTACCTGATCGTCTGAATTAGAAAAATTAGTAGTCATAACTTTGTAGGAAACAATCACAGGAGACCACTTTGTAGCTCATTTTAGAGATAAAGAATGGCATTAAATGATTCGGTTTGTAAAAAAGAGCAGGCAAATTTCGTCCGTACTGTATACAACCTCAAATATAGTCGAAAACCGAAATTTTTCACTTTGAGTTTCATGATGTGATTTTAAAATTATCATAACTTTGCAGAGAAATATTACAAATAACCATTTGATAGCTCAATTTGAAGCCAAAAAAGAGTACCAAACGATTCTGGTGATTGAAATTCACAAAAAAATTTTGTGCGTCCTGCATATGACATCCAATATAGCCAAAAATCGTGTTTTGCACTTTTTTAGCATTTTAGGTTAAGATATCTCCTACAAAAAAAAAGATATCGTTATTGGTCTAATTGCGTTTTGAAGAAAAAAACTAGGGCTATTAGTTGTCATACCAGATTTTTCGGCTTAAGATTACGTTGTCTTGTTATATAACTTCAAAAACAGGAGAAAATGGTGTCCCTTAAACTTTTATGTAAGGATATCTCAGAACCCAGACCAAATATAGCAATTCCAAGAACGGATTGGGATTAAGCATCAAAAATCACATCTGAAATGACTACTAATGTTTCAGGTTTTTTTTTTGTGTTGGTCTTAAATACGAAAAAACCGATTTTTTTAAACAAAGCTTAGAAAATAGTTTAAAATTCAGTATCTCCTGAATGGAGTCAGCTAGAATTTGGTTTGCAGTTTTGAAATTAAAAGACATGCAGAAAATTTTTTGCATACTCATTTTTTTATCTTTTTCTTCAAACTTAAAACAATATGAAAATAAATGCGCTCAAAGAAAAAAAAATTTGTAAAAATGCAATATTTTTTCAGACGATCAAGTACGAAACTTTTATTTGCAGTTATTAATTAGTGTTTTTAAATAGATTAATCCTGCATACGCCGAATTTTGCGTGGATGCAATGAAACTTTATTTTGGTTAAGGCTCGCCGTGAGCAGCTACAAAAAATTTCTAATATTTCAGAAGAAAATATCCAAGAAAAGTAAAGAGTTATTTAAAATCACAATTTGGAGATGGCTCAGAATACATGGACAAAGATTCAAATGAGAAATAATCAGCCATCTTCCCGAAAAGGAGCCTTTGAAAAAATGTATACCTTTTAGTTTTGATCAAGATCAAAAAACTAAAAAAGACCGAAAATTTTATATCAAAGCACTACCTCACTACTCAAATTTTTTTATGTAGTATCTGTATGTCCAAAGCTACCCAGTTGGGCCAATAGTCGTCGAAGACATTGTCGTTAACGACCATGTCATCTATAATGTCTACATTCAGTACTTTAGCGACATGATAGATGACAAAGTCTTGTAAGTTGTCTGCAATGAATTCAGAAATTTTGATTTCTTAAATAAAAATTTGAAGTAAAAATTTAAAATTTATCATTATAGCTTAAACACAATTGGAGCGTACGACGAATTTCGCCCGACGAATATTCGCTCTCCAAAAAAATTCGTCGACGAAGTTCGTTCTGTTAAACACAATCAGAGTGACGTCGCGACGGTAATAGTTGTTTTTATTTAAAATTTTTATTTATGTTCTCTGATGACAATTTTAATAAATAAATATTAAATAAAATCTCATATTCTTTGATTTTTTTGCAAATTTTCTAAAAATTTTACATTGAAAACGTATTTTTCTGGTTTGACATTTCCAAAAATCGCTGGCGCCGGCGACAAAATTAAAACTACATGGTTCTATTGCCAACGAATATTCGTCGGGCGAATTTCATCGTCCGTTGCGGTTGTGTTCAACTTCATATACTCTTGTGTGTTTTAATTTTGACAGCGAATATTCGTCGGGCGAAATTCGTCGTACGCTCCAATTGTGTTTAATTAGAAGCATAAATTTTTTTAATTTTTATTAAATTTTACATTTTGTTATCTACCCTATGCCCGTTGATGTTTTAATTGTCGATTTATCGGCGTTTTGTTTCAAAATTTGGATTTTAGAAGCATCGGATCTGTTTCATGTCATCGAACCAAATCAGTTTGGAGGTAATGTACAAAATCCTAATTTCGTCAAGGTGAATAAACGTAAAATCTTTGTACGTAAAATCTTTGTACATTTGGACTCTGGAAGTGTATTAAAATTACAAAGAGGATTTATCGAGGTGTTAGGAAAACAGAGCAATCGCACTTATCTTCGTCGTTTCAAAATGTACATACTTACAGAGTACAAAGATGCATGTGTTCATTTACCATGAGAAAATGAGGATTTTGGTCAGTATCTTTAAATGAATTTGATTCAATGACATGAAACAGGTCTGATACTTCCAAAATTTTCCACAAAATTGTTATTAATGATGTTTTCGTCGGCGAAAATATGTAGAATTTGTCGTCCTTAATGTCATCAATGAAAAGATATGAGAAATTGCCGCTCATAATGTCATCAACGAAAATATGTAAAAATTGTCGCTCTGAATGTCATAAACGACAACGTAAGGGAAACTGTCGCTCTTTATGTCATCAACGAGAACGTAAGGGACACTGTCGCTCTTTTAGTCGTTGATGAAATATGGGACACTTGTATGGAAATTTCGTTAACGACTGCCATACAAAAATACACAACCGTCATCAAAGATTTCATATAGTCGTGCACCCGTCATTGATGATTTCTTGTAGACTGGTCCAACTGGGTACTTATATTTCAACATTCTAATAAAGATTCAGACTAAATAGCTAATGGATCACTTACATAAAGATATATGCACAAAGTATTCGTTAAAGGTACCAAAACGTAATTACTGTAAGTTTATCGCACTACATCTTCTTAATTTTTAATACCAAAATATTTGATGAATTTGTATCCGATAACACTTCGGAAATATGAGGTTTATGAGAACAGCCATTTTTATACCTTACACCGCGGTGTATTCACTTTGTCCTTCCGTTTGAAACGCAGAGGAGGCATGGCGGGTATAGAAAAGTATATATATTTTGGGTACAATGACTTTGACGTAAGAGTTAGCTCGAGGGATTGAAAATGAGCGAAATCAGTCAACGGTCACGCCTACTGCTCATACAAAAAATATATGCAAATTGCAATAATAACAGCTTAATTTGCAATAACAGAAGCAAAATACACATCAATACTAGAAATAGTGAAAATAAGCTCTGAAAAAAAAAAAAAAAACTATGCGAACTCGGACAAGAGGACGTGGCACCTCCTTTATAAGGAATAATTTCAAAATGCTATACTGAAGGCGTGTTTTGAGATCATATGCAAACTCTAACAAGAGCGCGTGGCATATCCCACACAAGCAATATTTACGTGCTTCTGTAGTGCAAGCGTTATTTGAGGTAATGAAACCAAATTTCGCATTTATGTATTCTCCTTTGACTCCTAGGAGGAGCATATATACTTGGAATGGTTAATGGAAGATCTAAAAAAAAAAACTAAAAAAATTTGGTCAAGACTGCGAGGCACTTCCCGAACAAGCAACATTTTTAAAATACTACAATGTGGGGTATTTAATTTTTGGCCAGGCCAAAGGTAACACCCTAACTAGTTTTTTTACAATTTCAAAATTCGATCAAAAAAATTCAGCGCGATATCAGGTAACCACTTACTTTTTCTCAATCACAAGAATGGGAAGTACATGCCATGTAGGTATCAGCGACGATGTTATCACATACCGAAATGGCCACCAGCTCCCTAGCTATTAGCAATGTTGTTGACAACCAGTGCTTTTGATTTTGTCACTGATAGCGTTATGATAATTAATGCAATAAACACTCGTACAATGCAGTTTGTTGCATTCGAGTCTCTTATAAGCAAAAATAGAATTAGCGCCAAAGGTTTTTGTTTTTTAATATCGTTGTTGTGCAAGTTTTCTATTTGATTTATATTCAATTAAATATATTCTGAATCAACCACAACAAAAACAACAACTGTAGGGAAACATTTTTTTTTTCTTCAATGTTTTTCGCTATTTTATCAAGTTATACGCTTGAAAAATCCAACATAAACATTTTAACACGTTTGCAACAATTTATGGCAACATTGTCGGCAGCGTTGTTGATGAAATGTTTTTCTGCCGAACGTTGGAAATAATTTACAACAATAACACTAGTTTACAGCAAAAATGTGATCTGGTTGCCACTATAAAATTCTTATGTAAAATGACTCCCTGATTCCGAAAATAACTATATTTTTTTTTTCTACGGAGGCGTTTTCTAGAAATCCCCCTTTTCCTGTTTTTGAAGGGGGGCAAAAATATGATCTCATATAATCACATATATCTCGTAAACCAATAAAGCCAGCTTATTATGTAAGACAACAAACGAAAGATAATAAAATTTTACATAAACGCCTCATACTTTACTTTTCGATCAGTTTTTTAGTTTCTGTGTTATTAATAAACATTTCGAAAAATTTTGATTTTTCTTTTGAAAAATCGAAAAAAAAAGTTTTTCAATTGGGATATTTTGTTGAAAAAAAATTCGGTAAAAATAAAAAAACTTCATTGTGCAAAAGTCTAAAGAACCCTAGTAAAAACAAGATACTAATGAAGAAAATCGATGGATAAATAACGGAGTTATAATCAATTAAGTGAAAATAAGGATACAATTTTGAAAATTTTTTTTTCCGATTCGACCGATTCATATTTTTTTTGATTTGGTGGACCATCATAAGTAAAAAAAAATTGTTTTTATTTTTTTCGCTCGTGTAGTGTTGCCGTATTAGAAAAAAAACAATTATTTGAGGTGTCACTCAACTTAAACTGATCTGTAAAGAGAACTTCATATTTTACTCCTTATCTGAGAATATCATTAAAAAGGCAAATAAATTGCCTTTTTAACATTGGGTCATTTGTTGATATCAGATGAAAATTAGCCAATCTATAGTAAACCAAATATCAAATTTAAAGCAAATTTCGATGATTTTCAGAATCTTTCTTTAACGCCGTTAACATTTTCTTGTTCGAAAAAATAGAAAAAGTCAAGTTTTATTACTTTTGTCATTTATATATTTTATTACAAAAATTTTGAGTTAATACGGACCAAGATCTGATGAAAAATGACAGCTCTATTCTAGATTTAGTGAATAAACATATGAAATTTTTGTTTTGCTAATTAAATAGACAGTAATTTAGTAGGTTCACTCACTAAATCTAGAATAGAGCTGTCATTTTTCATCCGATCTTGCTCCGTATTAACTCAAAATTTTTGTAATAAAATATATAAATGACAAAAGTAATAAAACTTGACTTTTTCTATTTTTTCGAACAAGAAAATGTTAACGGCGTTAAAGAAAGATTCTGAAAATCATCGAAATTTGCTTTAAATTTGAAATTTGGTTTACTATAGATTGGCTAATTTTCATCTGATATCAACAAATGACCCAATGTTAAAAAGGCAATTTATTTGCCTTTTTAATGATATCCTCAGATAAGGAGTAAAATATGAAGTTCTCTTTACAGATCAGTTTAAGTTGAGTGACACCTCAAATAATTGTTTTTTTTCTAATACGGCAACACTACACGAGCGAAAAAAATAAAAACAATTTTTTTTTACTTATGATGGTCCACCAAATCAAAAAAAATATGAATCGGTCGAATCGGAAAAAAAAATTTTCAAAATTGTATCCTTATGCAAGGAAAATTACAAAAATAGAGTAAAATTTGACTTTTGGTATTTTCACTTAATTGATTATAACTCCGTTATTTATCCATCGATTTTCTTCATTAGTATCTTGTTTTTACTAGGGTTCTTTAGACTTTTGCACAATGAAGTTTTTTTATTTTTACCGAATTTTTTTTCAACAAAATATCCCAATTGAAAAACTTTTTTTTTCGATTTTTCAAAAGAAAAATCAAAATTTTTCGAAATGTTTATTAACAACACAGAAACTAAAAAACTGATCGAAAAGTAAAGTATGAGGCATTTATGTAAAATTTTATTATCTTTCGTTTGTTGTCTTAAATAATAAGCTGGCTTTA
Source organism: Calliopum simillimum (assembly GCA_951812925.1). Classification (NCBI taxonomy): domain Eukaryota; kingdom Metazoa; phylum Arthropoda; class Insecta; order Diptera; family Lauxaniidae; genus Calliopum; species Calliopum simillimum. The sequence goes on from OX638369.1 coordinate 1,555,475, forward strand.
TTGGTTTACGAGATATATGTGATTATATGAGATCATATTTTTGCCCCCCTTCAAAAACAGGAAAAAGGGGATTTCTCGAAAACGCCTCCGTAGAAAAAAAAAATATAGTTATTTTCGGAATCAGGGAGTCATTTTACATTAGAATTTGATAATGGCACTCAGATCACAGAAAAAAATAATTAATTTGTAAACTAGTGTAATCATAAAAAACCGAGATTCAGCAAACGGCTGACCCGAAGCATCAAAGCAGAACAATAAATTTGAAGAAAACTTAAAAAGAGAAAAATTATAAAAATTAATTAAACTATACCCATTAAAAATCATTCACACTTTCAGTGGGTTGAAGAAGAAATGGTATTTTTTGGTTGGCATTTCCAAAGTAATAATTCAAAAGTAAATGATGTGCCAGAAAATGATACCGATATTTTTATTCAAATAGAAAATTTTTCTGCTGAATGGTGATTTTTTAACATAAAGATATGGTTAAATGCGATTTGTGAGGGAATGCTCACCTATGTATCTGGGATATATCATTTAAAAGGCCAAGTTGTTAACCCTGGCCATCGTTACTGTTCCTGTTTTCATGACACAAGCTCTGCTGTAAAAAAATTTAGGCCGCAACTTAAGTTACGGCTAGTGACGAGTAAACCAAGACCAAGACCAAGACCATAGCAGTCTTGTTCTTGGTCTTGTTCTTGCACATTAGGCGTGTTTGTTTAGACGCGTATATACAATTGTGGTAATTTTCAAATTGCGATAATTTATGAACGGTGAGTCGTACGATAAAAAATCCAAGGGTCTTTTTCACTGAGAACCACATGTTCTTCAAATAATTTTAATCTTTTGTAAAAAAAAAAATAATTATTTAGAAGTTATTTAAAGAAAAGTGATTTTTTGCCGTTTATCGGCGCTTAACCAGTTTTTATAGAATAACTCCTAAGAAATAAATTTTTTTTAAAATAAAATGAAAAGTTTTTGTAGAGAATGTGATTCTCCGCAAAAAAGTTCCTTCGAATTTTATTGTGCGAATCACTGTTCATGAGTTATCGCAATTTAAAAATATCCACAATTGTATATACGCGTCAAAAGAAACACGGCTATTGAGTCTTGGTCTTGGTTTTGATATTGAGTCTTGCTCTTGGTTTTGATCTTGCTCATTAAGTCTTGGTCTCGGTCTTGGTCTTGAAAAAATTTTCAGAGATATTGAAATATTAAAAATTTCAAAACTATATTTTTCCAAAACAGGGTTTTTAAGATGCCAAAATTCAAATCGAGAGATGATTTTATCTTCAAAACGGGCGTGAAACAACTTTTAACTATAAATTACCAAGACTGAAAAGCAGACTTGGTCTTGACGATTATCGTGAGTCTTGGTCTTGGTTTTGGTCTCGAAAAATTACCAAGACCAAGAACAAGACGCGAGATCAAGACTTATTTTGCTCATCACTAGTTACGGCCTTTCGAACTTTATTTCCTCATCGGATTAAGCAATTTTTTATCTATCCAATCGCCATTTTTTTACATTTTCCACTTCTTTTGCAAATTGCAAATAAAGAAACGTAAACATTACATATTTTTCATAATTAAAATCATAAAAGGCACAAACTCCATACAAAAAAGAATTAGATTTTATAAGACAGAGGAGTTGCTGCCTTTTCTGAATAAAAATAAAATTTAGATTTTCTCAAAACTATGAAAAACGAGTTGCGTCTTTTTTTAATTTTACGCCAGAGCTTTGCATTATTTTGCAAAAGTTCGTACAGAAAAAAAATTTGTTGAGTCAATACATTCTATATATATATACCGAATCTCATCTATATGGCTCAAATTGTATGATTTGTTTTATATATAATAGTGGGGCGTCTTTCTTGTGGATGCAATTTCTCTCTGTGTTTAATACAAATTTACCACATCTTATCTATCTGAGTCTAATATTTTCGGAGATATGACGAATTTGTATTAGAGGCGTGGCACCGCCCATTTTCACTTCGAGTTGATTTCATCTTACTTGATTTGATTGAATGCTTATAAATTTGTTCATAAATCATTCCTGCGTTTAGTGCGACAAACGTTTTAAGACAAAAAAAGCAATTTTTTTTAAATTTCAATAGATTCCCACCCGTGGCACTATTTTTGTGGATCAGATTTTGTAAAGAGCTGTACATTAAAAGATAAGTAAACTTCTCACCTTATCGTGAATTTTTCTAGCGTACACTTTTGTCAAAAAGAAACCATAATACGACTGTTAGTTATTGGGGTTAAAACCATTTACATTAAATAAAAATTTTTGATGTGCGTGAAGTTATCCCTGAAATTTCCCGAAAAAAAAGTTGTGCCGGGGTGTGCTCCACTTGTGCTGCGTTGTGCCGTATTGAAAAAAAAAAAAAAAAAAAAAAAAAAAATTGGTCCAAGGATTCACTCCCCATAGTAGGTCCTTTTTTTATGCGAAGTTCGCCCTGCTTTTGTGGAATTTCTCAAAAAAAAAAAAAGTTGTGCTGGAGTGTGCTCCACTTGTACTGCGATGTGCCGTATTGGAAATCAAAATCGGTCCAATAGTATAGTTTTTATGGGGAAGTCCTTTTCTTGGTGTATGCGAAGTTAGTGTGGTGTGCTCGACATGTGCTGCGTTGTGCCGTATTGGAAATAAAATTGCTTCAATAGTATAGATTTTATGGGGGGTTTCTTCTTTTTGGTGTATGCGAAGTTAGCCCTGGAAGGATCTCATAGAATCTATACTATTGGACCAATTTTGATTTCCAATACGGAACAAAGCAGCACAAAACCTTTTTTATCGGGAAATTCTACAAAAGCAGGGCCAACTTCGCACAAAAAAAGGACCTCCCAATAAAAAGTGAATCTTTGAACCGATTTTTAGTTTCAATACGGCACAACGTAGCACAAGTGAGCACGTTAACTAAAAACTTGTTAAGGCCAAAAATGCATTTTGTATGTACAAAGCCACATTGCAAAATGTTTGACTATCTCAGTTAATAGTCTAATTTTGGCACCGTTCTATACAAACGAAAATTTTATAATTTCTTCCATGCAAATAGGATTCGTTCCCCCCGAGGCTTTTCTTTACCTCGATAGCAGCAATTTTATGCAGGCTTCAAATGGCGTTCCTATTTTCTATCATCTGTATAGACGAGCCAATGATAAGTATATCCAAAACGATCTCGTAGCTAATAATAACCTCCCATTTGAAATCAGTACCCAATTATCGATATACGGCGATATTGGTGGCTAAGAAATTAATTTTATTTGGCTCATTATTTTTTATATCCATTTGATTTCTTAGATTTAAGTTTTAGCTAATAATATAAAGTTTTTCAAAAATTTTTCTTTGTAAAAATATTTATACACTTGTGCATTGCTGAACAAATTTTGAGTTTTGTATAATCTCTGAAAAAAGACCTAAATTGTTATAATGAATAGTACCTGGAGACCGATCCCTGCTCGGTCAACAATCTGATGTTATTATTTTAGTCGATGTTTTTATTCATAGCTATTTTTTGTGATGAAATTCATATCTTTTTACCTCCAATGTTCTTGCTTTCAAAATGATAAATTAACCGATGAGAATGATAATGAGAAAAAACTCGGAAAATATCGAATGGTATAGAAATATATCAGAAACTCAACATTTTTTTGGTGAAGTACAATGCCCTAAAATAAATAAATGGAATATCTTATCTTCTAAGGATCATAACTCGGAAAGTAAGAGACCTATTTGAAAAATTCGAAAGTATATTTTGATAAGGAAGGGTACGCCTATTCGATACCACTAATAAAAAAGAATTTCACCTTTTCTTCGTTTTCTTTAACTTCAAGCAAGGATATTTCAAAATCCTGCAAGTATAATGTCAGTTCTGCTGATGAAGACGGATTCAGCGTCAAAAGATACATATTAGAAATAAAAAGTTCTTTCCATTTTTTTTTTTTTGTGCCTGAGTAATTAACCAACATTTTTATTTTGGTTGAAAGTGGGTGAGGCAGTTATTGCACAACGCCCCCTTTCGTTATGCTTTAGATACTGATCTAAGCCCTCATACCATACAAAAAATATTATTTAGTGTGTTTTTTGCTTGTGTGGGAGGTTCCACCCACACCGGTGATATTTCGCCCATTTTAAGTTCATAGGTGCCTAATAGCAAGTAGACTCCCTCAGTTAAATTCAGAAAGATTGCTTCAGTAGTTTTATTATTACAGCGTATTATACTTTTGTGGGCGGTGTCACGCCCTTCAATGAGTTTTTCCAACATAACAGCATATCACATATTAATTCTTGTTTGCAGAGGTAACATCTCCTAAATTTTCATCAAAATTGTTGCAGTCGTTTTCGAGTAATATTAAATCAAAATTTTCAATGGCACTTCTTCTATCCTGCCCACTTTTTGTAAATTAGAAGATATTGATAGTCAGTAGCTGTGTACTAAATTTCATCAAAATACCTTTAATGGCTTGGAAGTTATGACTAGATCAAATTTAAAATTTAGGGTGTTGCCACGCCCCCTAGTGAGTGCATCTTTTTTAAAGTTTCATTAAAATCGCTGCATCCGTTCTCGAGAAAAATTTGGATCGTATAAGAAGAGAAGATACTTGAGCGGCCTACTATGGGACTTTGTAAAATTATATATCAATATTTAATACTAGTTGTTTATTTATAGTAAGTAAAACATATATTATGATGTTGAAATTAACAATTGAAAAAAAAAAAAAAAAAAAAAAACGTAGCACAAGTGAAGCACACCCCGGCACAATTTTTTTTTTTCGGCTAATTCCACAGAAGCAGGCCTTCCTTCACGCACGGAGTTCTAAAGTGGTTCTATAGTTGACATAATTTTCCTAGATTATATCTATTCATAACCTTGTTAAGGTATTCATAAGACATAACTTCCAAGTTGTATTTTAATAAAGTTTTGTCATTTGATATCATTTGTAGGCCCCTACTCTGTCGATCGATATACTGTAGTCGATGATGATGCCGATGTAGATGTTGTTGATTGCAGTGATTCTGAAGCACCAGCAATACGTGGCGCTGCTGGACGATCTCAGCAACAGATGCAGCGAAACGATCATCAACATCAACATAAAAGTCACCACAGTAGACACAACAATAGCAATAGTAACCACCACCGTAACAACAATAGCAACAATCACAACAACAGCGGCAGCAGCAGCAACAATAGTCGTGGACGCGCCTCATCGCAAAGTCCAGCAACAACAGAAGATGACCGCCTGTCACCGGAGCCTGTACAGGTAAAACGCAAAGTTAGCAAATCCGCTATTGTCGTCGCCAAAAATTATGCAACTAAAACTTTTATTATTTTTTTTAATTATTTTTCCATGCAGCCAACACCAAAAATTGTCGGCTCCTGCAACTGTGATGATCTCAATCCGGTGCAATGTCATCTGGAAACTAAGGAATTATGGGATAAATTTCATGACCTCGGCACAGAGATGATTATAACCAAAACGGGCAGGTAAGCAAGGGGGAGAGTGATTATTGTTTCGAGTGTGGAGCAATTATTAAGAGAAAGAAGTTGTAGAAAAAGACATTTCCGTTGAAGAAAAAAGAATCTGCTTTGGAGGCGGCGTTTTTCTTTGTTGTTCGATCGCTAGATTTTTTATGATCTACATGTGGCGCATGTGTTTTTTCTTCAGTCGGTTTTCTTGTTGTGATTATAAAGTTATTAGACATGCGGTCGTCTCATTTCTCTTTAAGTTAATGAGCTTTTAATACAGAATAAAAAAAAATCTTTTTAAAGGGGGATTTCGGCACTTTGGCAGTAAATCAAAACAGAAGTTGAAGCCAATTTGAGAGTAAATAATTGAAGAAACAATTTACGAGTGCGCTGGGCTAATGATAGGATTGAAAATTAATAAAGGAAAACACGCATAGTGTACCAGTTGAAAAAGTTTGATGGGAGCGATTTAGCTCACACTTAGCGATGTTTGTAGTACTGATGCCTGGAATAAATAATGCTGAAGGATTTTGTCCTAGAATTGTTTTTACACTTTCTAAAAAAAAAATATTATTTTGAATAGAATAACACCTTGATCAGCAGAAAATTTCAAAAATTTACTGAGTTGTGGCGTTTGTTCTGAAAATTAATTTTTTTTTGGCCGAACGTAGGTCTCCCTTTTAAAGTTTTCAACAAATCTTCGGTTCCTAGAGCCAGTACTTCTAAAATGATTTCTAATCGAATGATAGCTAAAATAATACCGTTACTTTTCTCTTACAATGTTTTGCTATTGCAATTTATTTTATCGTTGAAATATCTGTTGGAATTGCCTCCTTAATTTATTCAGCTCAACTTATAATTTTCACTTCATGTCAACGACATCTGGAAAGAAAAAAGAGGCCTCTTTGACACATAACTATTGATACATCAGACTTTAAGATCGGCCTGAAAATGACAGATATCATTAAAAATGTTATTGAGCGATCTCTACGTTCGGTCAACAAAGAAAAAAAAAAAGAGATTTCCGAATTTTCTTTCAAAAATACATCACTTAAGAGGCAGTACTGTGGACTTTTCTTTTGTGATATGGTCTAATGTACATACATATCTGTATATTCTTCTCCTCATTTTAAATAAAACTTAATTTTATTAGCAACTCGGCGGGCTGTTGTTTTCTTTTGTTTTTTGCACCTTTACAGCACATTTGTAGTATAGTTGTGGTTTATGTTGTAGTTATTCATGAAACATACTCAAACATGCAAATCGCACATTAAGGATTTTTTTTCGCTTTGTTTTGTAACAAATATCAACTACAACCGATACATACATATATGTACCTCTACAACAAAAACAATATAAAAGCTATATTTTTGCGCTGCTTAACTTTTGTGGTTAACCCTTTGTTGGTTGAATATAAACACACTCCAACACACAAATGTACTCAGTAGGAAATGTTTGGCAAATGTCTTCAGTGCGCATTGTCGATCAGAAACTACATCTATGTACATTTCGAGAGGTTTCAAGGCGGTGATGCTTCAGCTTGCAAAGCAGATGAATAATTTCGTCAGCCGTAATATCAATGTCTTTGTGCAAAGCTACTTAGCCATTGAGTTTACTTTCTGTCATGGTGACTCGGAAGTTTGTTTTAAATTAAATTACAAAAAAAAAGAAAAATATCCAACTTAAAAATTTTTACTATGCCAAAATTGAAATATTTCCTTTGACTTTGAAATTTTTATAAAATTTCAAGCAATTTTTAATAGATTTGTAAAATAAAAGAAAATTAAAAACAATTTATGTCATTTTTGAAAGATTTTCATTACAAAAATTATAAAAATTTCTGTCCGTGTACTTTTCATAATTTTCCTATTCAGTCACTATTTTTTAACGTCTGAAAAGCCATCGGATTCCGCCACTTTATATTTACTAAACTTATTATTTATAAGGAGTCTAAAAGCAATGAAGGCAATGCCAAAATATCAACTTCTGTTTTTGCATTCGTCCGACTATTGTGGTCATCAATGGTTAATTTTGGTGCTGGGTATCTGACAGACATACACACCAATATACGTATGTAGATGTGTGTACACAAATGCATGCAAATGATATTTAAGGCACATTAACAAATTTACTCCTTTTTTGTCATATTTTTAGTGTTGCTGCTGTTGTTGCTGTTGTTATTGCAGTTCTGGTGCGAGCGAATGTTGTTGTTTTAATAATAAAATAAAAAACAAATAAATTGCATCGTAATAGTTGCCGATTGCGTTGCTAACACTGAAATTGCATGATGTTGTTGTTGCTGCAGTTGTTTATTTTTATATTCAGCACACACATACACATGTATGTAACTCTACCCCATAATTAGTGCAAAGGATACCGACATTGCTTGATGACTGCAAACGTTAGAGCACGACGCATTCGTCAACTGTTGACCAAGATCTGATATCCATCGATGTCACCACTTCGTTTATTTTTTGCTTTTAATTTCAAGTTACTCTCTTCATTGCGCTTTGTGTTGCTGTTTTTGCATTTTCAACTCGCCAACGGCAAATTAAGTTGGCTTCCAGTTTGGCGAAAATGTTGACGCAACATGTTGCACGAGTGCATTATCCAAATATGTATTAAGGATATGCATTCCTTCAATTCACACTAGAAGGAAGCTGTTGCAAATGGCTGGGTATATTTTGACTTTTGCATCCTCTCAATTAAAAAAAAAAAAATGTTGAGCGTAGAAAATTGTTGATTTATAGAAGCGTTTACCTGCAGTGGCATAACAATATGTTGGTAATATTAACCTCAGTCCCATAACCTCATCTAGTGTGTGTGTGTGTGCCAGAGTAGATGCTTTCTTCTTGTGGTCATTCAATAAAACACCACGTGGTTTGTGCAAACACCGTATTTGTCACGCAGCAAGTGGTGAAAAGTTGCAACAACACTGACAGCAGCAGCCCATTGTTGCTGAATCCATTTTTGCTGCTGTGACGCTGCGTATGTTTTATCAACATTAAAGTATTTACTTCAGTAGGAGTCTATCTGGAGTCCTGCTTCTTAGAAACCAGAGAGAAAAACGAATGTACGAGTGCATGGGATAAAATTTAAAAATGTGGCACATGCGAGTTGGTAGCAAGAAAATTGCAATTTTCATGGTTTTATTTCCATCACTTGACCAAAAGGCTTGTCATCAATAAATAACTGGGTTTTCATTATACGTTCGATTCAAATGTATAAATCATTCGTGTAAATCTCGAATTTGCAATTGTGCCTTATGACTTTTTGGTCGTCGACTAATAGTGTGCTTCAAAAATCAGCATCGGGGATAGTCGTATATGTCGTTGGAGTACAATGTTCAATCTTAATCCGATGCTTATTTGTATCGACTGCTTTATAATTTACAAAATATGCTATATCGTTGAGTCAATTGTAAACTATTCCCTTTTTTTTATCTTCTTCGTATAAGAAGACGAACTAAAATTGTTTGTTTGTTTTTTTGTTTGTTTTTTTGTTTCTTTTTTTGTACTTATTTCTGTGGCAATATTTTTTCTCGAAAACGGCTAACTACAGCTATTTTAATAAAACTTGGAATAAAGTAAGATATTAGCATACAATGAAGAATGAGCTAGGTTTGAACTTTGTAAATGCTCACCAGGGGGGGTGGCACTGCCCTAAATTTTAAATTTGATTTAGTCATAACTCGCAAACTATACAAGATTTTTTGATAAAATTTGGTGAGCGGGTACGGCTTGATAATACCATATAACAGACAAAAAGTGGGCGGGATCGAAGAAGTGCCACGCCCACTTTTTAGCCCTTGAAAATTTTCATTCAATATTACTCGAAAACGATTCCAACAATTTTAATGAAAATTTAGGAGGTGTTACCTCTGCGAACAAGAATTAATATGTGTTACGCCGTTATATTGGGAAAACTTGTTGAAGGGCGTGGCACTGCCCACAAAAATATAAAACAGTATAAAAAGAAAACTAATAAAGCAAACATTCTGAAATTAAGTGTGAGGAGCCTAATTGCTGTAGAGCAACTCTGATTTGAAGGTGGGCGAAATATCGCCGTTGCGCGTGGAACCTCCCATACAAGCAAAATACGTTAAATGCTATTTCTTGCAAATGTTACAAGATATTTTATTGAAGTTTCGTATGTAGGTACTGCTTTTTAATATCTTGTTATAACCGAAAAGTGGGCGGTATCGAAGAAGTACCACGTCCCCTTTTTAACCATTGAAAATTTTGATTCAATATTACTCAAAAACGACTCCAACAATTTTAATGACAATTTAAGAGATTGTACTCCTAAAAACAAGTATTAATATGTGATATGCCGTTATATTGGGAAAACTCATGGAAGGGCGTGGCACCGCCCACAAAAATATAATACGCTATCAAAAGAAAACCACTAAAGCAATCTTTCTGAATTTAACTGTAGGGAGTCTACTTGCTCTTAGGCACCTACAAACTGAAAGTAGGTGAAATTCGCACGTGCGCGTGGAACCTCCCATACAAGTAAAATACTTCAAATGCTATTTCTCGCAAATGGTACTACATATTTTGATGAAATTTGGTATGCGGATCTGGATCAGAAGTATCTAAAGCATAACAAAAAGAAGGCTTTGTTCAATAATTGCCACTCCCAATTTTTATTAAAGTAAAAATTTTGGTTAATAACTCAGTCACAAAAAAAAATGGAATGAACTTTTTATTCCTATATGCAGACTTATGCATTTTTTGACGCTGAATCCGTCTTCATCAGCAGAACTGTCATTGTACCTGCAGGATTTTAAAATATCCTTGCTTGAAGTTGAAGAAAACGCTGTGTTCAGTCTTACAGCGTAGCTACAAGAAAAAGTGAAATTTTTTTTTTTTTATTAATAGCATCAAATAGCCACACTCTTCCTTATCAAAATATCCTTCCTGATTTTTCTAATAGGACTCTTATTTTCCTAGTTATGATTTTTTGATGACAAGATATTTCAGCAGTCATACAAAAGACGAAATATTTTGGGTGCGTGGCATATCCCATTTATTTATTTTATGGCATTCTATTTCACCAAAAAAAAAAAAAAATTGAGTTATTGATATTTTTCTATACCATTCGATACTGTCCGAGTTTTTTGTTATTATTATTCTCATCGGGTAATTTATCATTTTGAAAGCATAACCATTAGAGGTGAAAAGGTACGAGTTTCATAACAAAAAATAGCTATGAATAAAAACATCGACTAAAATAATAAAATCAGATTATTGACCGAGCAGGGATCGGTCTCCAGGTACTACCTTTTAGAAGAGCTAAAATTAGCTAGAACTCCATTGTGTGTAATATCCTTTAACTCCTAGGAGGAGCATGAGGCCAAACCATATTGGTTCCAGTTATAGGAAAATCATTCCTAACTATGCATGTTTCTTGCACCTCCAAACCACATTCTGGTTTTTGAGCAGTCCAAAAAATTTTAAATAGAAGATAGATTACAATTGACTCAACGATGTGAACCCTTATATTTGTAGCATATTTTCACCAACACTAGAAATAGTCTGGAGTTCTTTATATATGAGCCGTTTATTTTGAAAGTGGCCTTAGTCCATTTCGTGGCATTTTGTTCAGAACGAATTAAATTGAATTCCATCTTTACAGGAAGTTTACCACATTATGTGAAATTAATGGCGTTATGTTTAAAAAATAGTATCGGGCAAAAAACCGATTATTACGGCACATAATGCGAATTACATTACTTTTGCCCCGAAATGGACTTAGGCCACTTTCAAAATAAACGGCTCATATATTTTTTTTCTTTTTTTGGTAAAAAAATTTTTTAGAAAATATTTTTTATAAATAAATTCCTTGCAAATGAAAGTTTTGATCCAAGATGTGGATAGGGCTCAAAGAGTTCTAAAGAAAATCCCAGTAACATTTGTCCAAGACCAAGACGCTGATATTTTTACAAGACCAAGACCAAGACTGCTGTGGTCTTGGTCTTGCTAAACATAATCGTTAAGACCAAGAATGCTTTTCAGTCTTGGTAATTTATAGTTAAAAGTTTTTCACTCCCATTTTCAAGATAAAATCATCTCTCAATTTGTATTTTGGCATCTTAAAAACCCAACTGCTTTGGAAAAATTATAATTTTAAAATTTTGAATACTCAATATCTCTGAAAATTTTTTTTTAAAATCAAGACCAATACCAAGACCGAGATCAAGACTTAATGGGCAGGATCAAGACCAAGACTCAATATCAAAACCAAGACCAACACTCAATGTGCAAGATCAAGACTGCTATGGTCTTGGTCTTGGTTTGCTCATCACTAAAATAAACCGAAATTTCGATTAAAGTGAAAAGTACGAGTCCGAACTCCGGATGCTCCTTTTCGGATACTTACAACAAAACCAAAATTTTTCTGATTTTTCGATGAAATTAAAAAAAAAACGAATATTTTGGAAAAATGTCAATAGGATTTTCTTTAGAATTCTTCGAGCCCTATCTAGAATTCCAAACAAAACTTCTCTATGAATACTCCTATTCGGATATTTAGAACAAAACCAAAATTTTTCTGATTTTTCGATTAAAGTTTTAGAACTCTTCTCAGAACTTTTTTTTTTTTTTTGGAAGAAAAAAAATATATATGTATATATAAGGAACTCCAGAAATTTTTCTTGGGCCAACTTTACACCAGTAAAAGGACAGCTATAGCGACTTCGAAAGAGTATTCATAAAAAAACAAAACCTTCAACTGAAAGAATTAGTTCTTCTGAATTGAACCCCATCTGAAACCGTTTTGTAAACCTAACACATAGACACGGTGCTTGTGGGAGAATTTAAATAAAATTTTGATGTACCTCGGATTTTTTTGTAAATTCTTATTAAAGATGTCAATAGAAGTTATTCTATGCAAAAAATAAAATTATAGAGGTGGCGCTTTTTTAAAGATAATCACTTTTCCAATTGGGGCATTTTCCCATACAAAAAAATTAAATTTTTTTTTTTAACTACATTAAACAAAAATCAAAATAATCACATTCGATGTGTTTTGCGATGCTTCACGCGAATCTGACCTCAGAATCGCTCTATCGTGTATGGTTTTTGAGATATTCTAATCTAAAAGCCGAAAAAAGTCGTTCGTTAAACATGCTTAAAATGTGAAAGAAATTTTAGTTTCGTTAAGTCTGGTAAGCAACTTTAAAGTCCTAATCTTTGCCTTTAAAACCTAATTTAAATTATGTTGATATCTTTTTTTTCCTCAAAGATATTCTAACCTAAAAAGACACAAAAGTGCAAAAAACCCGTTTAGCCAATATTTCGGTCTACGATATCTCTTAGAAGCATGAAGATATAAACATAATTTAAATAAGATTTTAAAGGAAAGATCATGACTTTTAAGTATTTTAACCACATTTAACGAATAAATGATATGTTACATAGTTATATAGCTTCAAAACATGGCAAAAAACGACTTTTTTCGGCTTTTAGATTAGAATATCTCAAAAACTATACACGATAGAGCGATTCTGAGGTCAGATTCGCGTGAAGCATCGCAAAACACATCGAATGTGATTATTTTGATTTTTGTTTAATGTAGTTAAAAAAAAAAATTTAATTTTTTTGTATGGGAAAATGCCCCAATTGGAAAAGTGATTATCTTTAAAAAAGCGCCACCTCTATAATTTTATTTTTTGCATAGAATAACTTCTATTGACATCTTTAATAAGAATTTACAAAAAAATCCGAGGTACATCAAAATTTTATTTAAATTCTCCCACAAGCACCGTGTAGAAACTAATCGAAGAAGAAAAAACTTCACAGAAAGGGTTTTATATCACACAATCTGGCCCATAAAATGTAAATGGCGAAGACTTAATATGATTTACGAGTTTCCGTTGAGTTCATTTCATTGCGTTTATTAGCTGCCACACGATTTTCTGCTGTTGACGCTGCATTTGAGGCGGCCCAGCTACTGTCAAGTGTGAGTCGACAAATTTATTCAAATGAGGCACAACACACGAAAAACTCCACCACTCCCCTCCCATTTTTATAGCAGTATAACGCCCTCTAACAATACTTTTACATGTGCTATGAAATTTTTGTGGTCATAATATTTTTTTGGACCATTTTGATGTTTTTGTTTCGTTGTGTATATGAGAAGTTGTTATTTGTTTTTGTATGACCAAATTAGCGAGTGATTCTTATGTGACTCAAAGTCAGAACTGCTAACGTGTTAACATTAATTTTTTCCCACTTACGAACAGTGAGTGACGCGCACTGGGATGGGGATTAAGGTGACCACCTAGAAAAGTTAAACAAACATTGAATTTGCGCTCTTTCTTTTTGTAAAAAGAATTCTAATGCCCAACAACATATATTTGCCAACAACATTTTGACGTTGTGGTAAATGTTGGCGATGAATTATGTGATTGTTCACGAAATGTTGAAAACACGAAGTTGCAATTGAAATGGAAAAATAATCCAAGTTCATTAGGAAAACTTGGCTTTAAAGAGATTTTTTGGGGCAGATAAGAGTTGGCCGTTGCCATATTTTATTCATTTGTTTGTTGGCTGTGCTAAATGAAAGCAACATTGGTGCTAATTGCGACATGCATGCCTTGTTGCTGTGGCTGTCAAGTAAATTTGTGCTAAAGGGGGCTACCTGCCACTACTACACTGGTGACAGCTACGTCTGCATGTGCGATGTCATAAATTTTCTTCACAAGTGACAGGGAAATATGATGAGTCCCGATGTGGTAATGAAAGACACGCCTTTGTTTAAATAGCACGTGAGAGGGAAAAGTGAAGAATGAAAGAGAGGAAAATGGTTTTATTGATTTTCGTAGGGTGTTTCACTAGCGCTGAACTTTGACAGGACAACAAGCTTTTAATTTGGAGGATAAAAACATAACAAAATGCTACACATGTTCTCAGCCTGTTTCAAGTGATATACTTATAATTCAAAAGACATTTTCAGTGAGAAAAATTTAATTCAAATTTGTCACAAAACAACCCCTTGTTGTGAAGTCAAAGACCATAACTGTCTCGGCTCGATTTGCTTAGGGCAAAGTTAAAAACTTATGTAAAATTAGGCGCATATTAATTTTCACGACTTAATTAAAGTTTCATTATAAACACACATTTAAACTGCAGCTGAACTAATGAAAAAATCATTTATCACTACAACAACAACAGCGACCTCAAAAGACAACAAAATTAAACGAAGCGAACAAGTTAATCCCCTTTAAATTACAACAACTACTTCCAAAAAAAAGAAAAACAGACAAATCGCCAGACTGACCAAACAACAGGCCATAAAATATTTCTTGGCCAAAAAGTCAGAAAACAATAAAAGCCAACAAATAAAAAAAAAAAGAAATTGAAATAAAAAGAAAACATGAATTAAGGATAATAAAAATGTTGAAAGCGACACCGTTAAAACAAGGTATTTGTTGTTGTTGTTGCTTTTGTCATATTAATTCACAAGGCAGAGTTTCTCAATTTTGTTAAGACTTTGAGATATTGCGATACATGTATGTATGAGAATGTATACCAGACCGATTCAAAGAAAAAAAAAAAACTTTTCTGGAAATTTCACGATTACCTCTGAAAATCTGAAAGATGTCAAAAAGTGAGGTTTGCATTTTTCCAATTTTTTAAAGGTCAGCCTACTGCAAAACTCTAAAACTATACGAAAAAAAACCGCGTCATGATTTTTACTCCACTCGGGTAGTAAAAAAATTAAAGTAACTAACATTAAATTACAGACATAAATTACTTTACCTTATATAACCATTTTGACTTTATCATTTTTTGTGTTTGAACTTTACAGTAAGTTAATATCATACAAACATGTAACCATTTTGACTTTAAAATTCTAGTAAAAATATTTTTGTTTGGACAGACACTTGCTTAATATACAAATTTTATACCTCTCCATCATATGCGCCAATAGTGCAGAGGATATGTTTCTATCACACGGACAGACCACGCACGGTTCGAATCTTTGTGCGTTTTTTTTTTTTTTTTTGTTTGAACTTTACGGTATGTTAAATATCACTTAAATTTAAAAAAAAAAATACTAGACTGTAAGGTCATTCAAAAATTCTGAAATGAATAAAACTTTAAGGCACAATTTACTTCAGTTGGGAGTTGTCACTATTCTGATAAAATTTATTAGAAATAAAGTAGTACCAACTATTTTTTTCTCCGTGTTTATTTCAGATAAAACTTTTTGTCTCAATGAAATCACACGAGGATTATTTTTTTTAACATTTTTACCCATTATATCAAGTTACTACGGGTCGTTTTGACTCATTTCCCAAAAAAAAAGGTTATAATGGGTTAAGGTATTCCACAAAAACACTCTACGAAAAACCAGTGGTCACCAAAGACAAAAAATGCTTAGAACCTTAGAATAATGCGTAAAGAGAGTAACAACAATATATTGGAAGCTATTGATACAACAATAAATAGCGAATATACATGTAGATATAAACAAAACAACTAGCAGATGCCTTATGTGCGAGGACATTTCATGAAGCTGTTGCGAGAATTATCGAGAAAATTTCACTTTACCTCGGCAGAAGGAAAACCGGAAACAAATTTAGTTTCACGAGTATATGAGTGCCAAGCTGCAAAAAAAGTGTTTCACGAGGTTTTTACGTGTTCGAATTGCTATAGCATTGTGCTGTGAAATTTTAAGTGAAGATTAAAATAATGTAAATGAAAATAGAATCATTTTATAATTTAACTAGTGATCGAACTCTGAAGAGTAACTATGATAATTTAGAAACTTTATTTCGTGAAAATGTAATTTTTATGCACAAGCGAAAAGGTTGTGATGCACTGATAATGTCTTAAGTTAGTATTTAGCTTGGCATTTCGGGTGTTCGCTCCCTTCAACTGTCTGACAAATTAAAAGTAACGAATTATGCTGATGATAAAATTAATAAACTAATAAAACCACCGAAAAGAGAAAACACAAAGAATGCGCTCATGTTATCATCGTGATAAGAACACGTGAAAACTTGAGATGGTCGTCGGTGGTTCGGCGGTTTATCACTTGGTAAGAGTTGGTCCGGCTTTTGTTATGCAAAAATATATTTAATATTTCATATTTTTTATGACACCGACGTAATATTTTTTCATGCATGTTTTTAAGGAGTTGATGGAAACTACCAAACTTTGTGAGCTCCGAATGAATACGGCCGACCGTAATAAAAATTTGCATTTTTATGTTTGTCGACGTGCCGATCATTGTAGGTGCGGAAATGCGGAAGGTGTTGATAATGGGCTTCGAAACGAGTTGAAAAGTAACACAAAATTAAAGATAAAAAATGTTAGGGTGTCTAAGTCAGTCGAAAGTAAGATGAAATCGAAATCAAGAAATAGTTGTTGCCAAATTTAACTGAAATGTTATAAAAAAGTTCGAGATATAGTACATCTCACACCTAAAATCGTTGCTTGCTAAGCTAGTGCGCACCTCTCAGGTATTTTCGCATGTTGGCAGCTTATTAAAATCAGCGATTGAAGATAACAATGTTGCCAAAGCAAAAAAAAAAAACACAAAAATGAAACAACGAAACAACGATAGTCATTTCTGCGCAACACATGCCCGCACAGTGAGTGTAAATTAGCAATTTGAAGCTTAATACCAAATTAAGCCACGGGTGTAATTGGGGTGGCCAACGCAACAACAACAGCAGCGACAAAAGGTTATATTTAATAACTTTTTTTTCTGTGTTGTTGTAAATAAAAGACCCTTTTACGAGTAGTTGCCTGTGAGTGTGTTAGTATGCTAATGATTATTTTGTTATGTTGATGATGAAACGTAATTTACATGCAATTTAGTAAATTTATGATTTTATTATGCGTGAGAGGTGGACGACATACGTAGGAGAAACGAACGACGGGGTCAGAGGCAAAAGACAGAAGGCATTTGACACACAGCCTGGTATTAAGTAAAACGCTATAAATGTGGAAAAATAGATGCAGCGACACTGACAACAACGCCACTAATGCTACCGAAAAGAGTTTTGTGCGTACACTTGAAGAAATTGTTTGCAAATTATCTACACATATTATTCTATCAAATTGAGCTAAAAAGAAGCTTAAATGTTCAGCAATAATTTGGCTGCATTAAAGAAAAAACCTCTCTACAGCAAAGTACCTTCTCATTTCTCTTCTTACAGACGCATGTTTCCTACCGTTCGTGTTAGTTTTTCTGGGCCTCTACGTCAAATTCAACCTGCCGATCGCTATGCTGTATTGATTGATGTAGTACCAATGGACTCACGTCGTTATCGCTATGCATATCATCGTTCATCTTGGCTGGTTGCTGGCAAAGCAGATCCCCCGCCCCCAGCGCGTCTCTATGCGCATCCAGACAGTCCGATTAGTTGTGATGCATTGCGCAAACAGGTCGTATCGTTCGAAAAAGTAAAGTTGACGAATAACGAAATGGATAAAAATGGACAGGTGAGTCTAAGCTAATCACAAGGTTACTTAAGGCAGGTTTTCACCTTGTGGGGTCAAAAAGTGCTCTTTTTTTAAGAATTTTTTTTGAGAAAACGGTTAAAGATACAGCGCTGAAATTTTCGTCTGAATATGACCATATAATTATTCAAAGAATACAATTTTTGAACTTGAAAAAATCCAAAAAGGGGGGGGAGGGGGCGCCCATTGGTGGCGGCATGCATTTTGCTCCCGTGCAGGATTGGCTCAAAACCCGTGATCTGAAACAAAAAAACCGAACACATTCTTAATTAGTATCGTATCATCTATCAAATGACCCTCAATCATGAAAAAAAAAATCAAAATTCCAAAAGTTATGAGGTTTTGAAAAAAAAATGTGAATTTTCGCATTTTTTTCTGTACTGATTATTTTTTTAAATAAACAATTTCCAATATTTTTGGCTGGTTATGGGACATTTAAAAAAAATTTTGGTGACGATTGGTTCATTGTAGCGTCTTCAATCCTGCACGTAAGGACCAAAAACATGGTTCTGAGAAAAACGCGTTTAAAGTGCCAAAGCGCGCTCGGCCGGTGCTCGACAGAGCTCTATGTAACGGGCTATAACTTTCGAAATTTTTCAGATTTTGATCTGAAACTTCTACAGCACATTTTTGGAACATATATCTACACGATAAGACAAACAAAAAATCGATTTTTTTGACCCCACAAGGTGAAAACCTGCCTTAAGGACGCGTTTACAAAAATAGTTCATCAGTGAATTCGAAAAACCTCCTGAACTACTTGTCGCAATTTAAAAACTGACTAAAACCCAGTATCTTTCAATTGGCTTCAGATCTAGACTGTATGGTACCATGGTGGATACTGCTAGGGCAGACCAAAAGAAAGTAGAAATCTCATGCTAGCTTAGGAAAAGCATTAGTATTTTTTATAAGCATTCCCTTATGCATATATATAGGGCATTCTTTGTCGAGTGGCACAACCCGGGTTAACATTTTCGTTGAAACAATTACTTTACAATGTCGGGTGGCAATCTTTCGTAGCGATTATCGTGCCAAAGATCGAAACTTGTTTTTATTATTGCGCGGTCGGAATAACGGTTTTTTACGCAAAAACAAAGCATCTTGCGAAAAATGTTTACGTGTTCAAAAATTTTGGAAATTTATTTTTTTTTTGGACCAAATTTTAAAAATATGAAAGGTCTTAAAAAATCTGAAAAAATTCATAAATTGATACTTTGGGTAATTCTTAGCATTTTATGCCATATAGACAGACTACTTTTGTATACTACAAAAAAAAAAAATTTATAACTTTTTAACGCCAAAATGTTTGCAAGAACACAACCTTTATAACTTGAGTGTTCATTCTTTGAAGAAAAAATAGTTATGGCCAAAAAACATTTTCTTTGATATTGACCCAATTGTTAGGCACGATAATCGTTACGAAATTGTAAAGTAATTGTTTCAATCAACATTTTAAGCCGTGTCAAGCCTTTTTTATCTGAAAACTGTGATGGATGGGTGGGATGGTCCACCTGACATAGAATGCTCATATACATATATTTGTAAGTATATTTCTTCTGTGTTTTTCGCCACTACATCAAATTACTTTCCAAACCAGGAACTAACGAGGATATTTTGACTGCATTCTTGACTTAAATTTTCAAAGTCCAGAATCTGCCTGTAAGCTGCGAGAAGTGGGCTTAAAGTTATTTGAGTTATCAAGTTTGAAAGAGTTCTTCCCCAGAAGTAGATGTAATGAAAAAGTGCTATTGCGTTATTATTCTATTTTACTTCGTACACTGAAAAAAAAAAACTAACATTTATGTAAACAATATCCACTTATGATGGAGTAACATTAAACCATCGCAGGGAACAACAGCCAACAATTTTTTTTTTAAATTTGGTCAGCATAAATATTTGATAACACCAATGCTGATGCACACTGTCTTCCCTTCACGTCACTTTGTGTTGCATGTGTGTTTCTAGTAGTGCAAACGCTGCACGTCATAAAAAATACATGAAACACTGCAGACAGAAACAATAAAATGCTGCACGTAAAAGGTTTTTCGTTTTATAGAAAGATTTTTTTTTTCAACGTGTATGGGTTGTTTTCCGAATAAAAAGACAATGTTTTCTTTTGTTTTTCATTCCGTTGGCAATACTTTGCTGCTGAAGAATTGCAAAATTTAAATCCTAATCAAAATGTTAAATTTTGAAGAACGCAAGTCGAAAGAAAATATGATTTTCGACTCACCCTTTATTTTTAGGGCGAAATCATTCATTTACATATATTTTATTGGCACATTTGTTAATAAATTTTTTCCACACTTTTTCTTTCCCCTTCATTTTTATTGTTCCTGCTGCTATCGTCTAGATCGTGCTTAACTCAATGCATCGCTACCAGCCACGCATTCATTTGGTGCGCCTCAGTCATGGGCAGAATATACCCAACGCCCCCAAGGAGCTGCAGGAAATGGATCATAAAACATTCGTTTTTCCAGAGACGGTGTTCACAGCTGTCACGGCATATCAGAATCAATTGATTACGAAATTGAAAATCGATTCGAATCCATTTGCGAAAGGCTTTCGTGATTCGTCTCGGTTGACTGATTTTGATAGGTGAGTTGAACAACAAATACTTACATATTCACGTATGTATGCTTGTGTGCCTGTGTGTTTGATGAAACATCAATGTGTTGACTTTTTTTATTGGTGCCATTTTTTAAAAACAAGAAATATTATTTTTGAATTGAAATATATTCACACCTTTCCCCATGTGTTTTAAATAAAAAGTGCTTGCACCCAAAATTTTTTTTCGGGAAAATGTGTAGATCGACTCTAGGATGAAACATACATAGTCCTTTTTTCAAAGTGAACGGCACTTTTTCAAACTAGGGCCGAAAAACCCATTTTTTAGCACGGTGCTCTGTACTAAAACCAAAAAAATGTTTGGCTTAAACAGATACAAAAATAGAATATGCAGACAGTTTTCTGCTTGCCCGTAGATTAAAAAACCGTAAACTGAAAATTCCAATCAAATATCGTTTATGTACAAGATATTGCGTTTTAACTTAATTTTTTGTGTTTCTATTAAAAAATTTCATTTTTGCGTACAAAAAAAAAAAAAAATGATATATATGGAAATAAAAATAGTCAGTTTTGATGTATTTTTTCATGCAAACCCGTTCGTTTACTTTTTATATTTTTTGGGAAAAATTTTCTTGCTTTCACGCGTTTGACAGTTCAACAGGATTAAGCCCAGAAAACTAAACGATCACTCCTATCGGTTTGATCGACCATAAGCCAAATGTCAAAACCCTTGGAAATTAACTAAGTGCGTTCAATGCTTGTCAAGTAGCATCCTTATAGCTACGTCAAGAGAGAAATCCAATAAAAGCTGTTACCATTACCACGACTCGAAAGCAAAAACCTAAATTTTACTTAAAAATTACCCGAATTCATTACCAAAACAAAATGAAAAAACAAAAGAAAGAGGAATCCGAAAGGACGCAAATTGAGAAATAATAAAAAACCCAGCAAAACAATCAACTACTGTCTGCTGCTAATGCTGCCAGCCACAGCGATATTCAGCAGCATTAAGCAGACAGACAGCAAGGCAGCAACAACACCAATGTACAGGTGTCAAAAGGCGAAAAACACTGCATCTCCAAACGCTGCGTGAGTAAAATGCCAAAAAAGGACTTTGTTCCTTTCTTATTTTCATAGTTCTGCCACAGCAACAACAACAACATCAGCAATAAAAAAACGGCAAAGGCAACAGCAGCAGCAACACGTTCGCCAACTTTTGCAATGTTAAATGCGGCGGTTTCAATTCACAAAATTACAGGTCGGCGATTTTAACTTTGAAGCGTTTCGTACATGAAAATATAAAAGTAATGAGAACCCAGTTGTTGTTGTTGCTTTTGGACTTGTTGTTGTTGTTGTAGTTAGCGCAGTTGATGTAATTATGATATCGTTGTAAAGTCAATGAAACATGCTCGAGTTATGAGATGAATGCAATAACGCTAAAAAATTATTACTAAGTAAGTAAGGAAGGAGGCAAATACATATATGTATATGTATGTATATTAGAGTGGTCCATATTTTGTATGGAAAATCTAAAAGTGTTAAAAAGTCAAGGTGCGCGCGACTTTTCTGAATCCTTGGATCCGCTGATTACAAAAAGTGCTTTGGAGCCAAAAAAAAATTGCGTTTAGATCTTCCGCAACGAGCTTGAAGATACTTTTTTAGGAATTTTTGAGTTTTTGAGTACTTTTTGTAATTTAAACGCTATATCTTTTTAAATAGATAAGGTATTTGCAAAAATTAAATTGCATTTTTGTAAGAATATTTTGAGCCAAATTCTGCATCAATAATAATAAATCTAGCCTTTCCCAATTTTTTTTAGCGGCACTTTAAACTTCAAAATTTGTTAATTTTTTGAGGTGTTTGCACATTCAAGAACCGATTTTTTTCTTATTTTGTTATGGGAAATTTTTTTTTCATATTATTTTTTTTTTATGCATTAATTTATCTATCAACTGACTCCAACAACTAAGCTATAAGCTTCACTTTACTTACTAAAAACCGTAAAATATAATCAAATTTGGCCAAAAAAAAAACTTCGAATTTAAAATTTTCATGGTGAAACAGAAACAACAATAGTCATTCGCATTGTATGTGTTCATGAAAATTCTAAATCCGGCCTCAGAATTGCTCTATCTCATACGGTTTTAGAGATATCCTAACCTAAAAATGCAAAAACATCGTTTTTGCTATTTTCGAAGCTGTTATATCACAACATGGTAACTTTCAGCCTGGTAAGGAAGTTAAAAGTGACAGCCTCTTTCTTCAAAACCCAATTTAAATTGTATCGATATTTCTTTGTTCCTCCGATATATCGTAAGCAGAAATAACAAAAAAACGTGTATTTTGCACTTTTTCAACTTTTTAGGTTAGGATAACTCAGAGGATAAAAAAGATATCGGTATAATTTAAATTGAATTTGTAATATCACTTTAAAAAGTGCAATAACGGTGTTTCTCATACTTTTATGTAAAGTATCTCCTTAACCGTACAAGATACATCAATTTTGAGACCAAATCCGGAATCAGCATCTACAAATACATCCAAAATGGCTATTTTAGTTTCTTTTTGATTTATTTATTTTTTTAGTTTCCTTAGAAAATCTATGAAAACTATCTGTTAACCTATTTTTCCAAAAATAACATGAAGTGCCAAGGTTTCGATATTGTGAAGAATGTTGTTTTACTCAGAAGATTAGGAACTAATGAATTTATAAGAAAAAAGTTGTACCTTACGTCATCCCATTAAGATATTTTATTTCAATGCCTTGAAAACATGAAAATTAATTTTTTTTTTAATTGAATATAATTATACTTACTTGTTTTTAGTGAGTAAAACTGTCACTAAAAGCTTAGTTGTTGAAATTATTTTAAAGATAAATTAATGCGTAAAAACATAAAAATTTAAAAACAAATTTGCTAGAGCAAAATAAGAAAAAATCGGTTCTTGAAAGTGCAAACACCTCAAAAAGTAACAAATTTTGAAGTTTAAAGTGCTGGTTAAAAAAAATTGTGAAAGACAAGATTTATTATTATTGATGCATAATTTGGCTCAAAATGTTCTTACAAAAATGCAATTTAATTTTTGCAAATACCTTATCTGGTTAAAAAGATATAGCGTTTAAATTAAAAAAAGTACTCAAAAACTCAAAAATTCCTAAAAAGGTACCTTCAAGCTGGTTGCGGAATATCTAAACGCAATTTTGTTTTGGTTCCAAAGCACTTTTTGTAATCAGCAGGATCCAAGGGTTCAGAAAAGTCGCGCGCACCTTGACTTTTTAACACTTTCGGATTTTGGACCACTCTTATGTATATACATCCATAGACTGGAAAGTGAAGAAATGCGAGTAAAGTTTATGCTTCAAAAGAGCAGGTTTTGAGATTTGAACATATGGTGACAATATCAATCTGTACATAAATAATGATTTCATTGTTGGGAGCTTATTGCAGAAACATATTCCGAATGCAAAGGAAAGTAAAAAAAGTTTTGAAAATGAGGAAATATATAAGACAAGTTCATATTGATAGCGAAATTCCTCTGCTTCTATATCCCGATGGGTTCAAACAAAGCACTGACTTCTATTGATCGTATAACTCAATCATCAGTTCAACGTTTAATGAAACGTTATTAAAATTAAAATGTACATTTGAAAACGAAAATTAAAATGTTTCCGAAATTCAACCGAAATAGTAGGAGAGTGTACCCCTCTTCCTACTCAAAACATTAACTTCTTACAATCAGAGCCACCGCATAGAGGTGCGAACTGTATTTAGCCTTGACTTTTCCTTTCCATGTTAAACAACATCAATTTGGCAGTAACGACCCCCCCCCCTGTTTTTTTGTTTTTTACAATATAACTTCTATGAAATTAAGCAAATCACACCATCCTCTGCGATTCAAATGCATTTTTAATTTTATATCTTTTTATCTTTTACAACTTATTAGATGTTCTTTACTTGATTACGCCTTTTGCAGAGATCCTATGGATGCCTTTTTGCTGGAACAGCATTTGCGCTCGCCGTTGCGTTTCTTTCCTGAACCATTAATGCAACATCTTTCGCCACAAGATGCTGATGCTGCATCATTGGCATTTCTTGAAAAAGCACGACAACATCTGCAAATGTTTGGTCGGTCACCATATACGGAAATGCTATTGCCCCAAATATATCAACGTCCGCCTACATTGGGTGCCTTTAATATTGGGATGTGGCAGCAACAGTGGCCCCAACTTACAGCCGGATTTATCGCAAGTGCCAATCAGCAAGCGGCAGCACAAGCTGCTGCTGTGGCAAACCAAGCAGCCGCCGCGGCTGCTGCTGCTGCAACAAATCGTACACCACCGCCAGCCATGCAACAGCCACCGGGACCAGCATCGACTCCCTCTTCATCGGGCGGCTCACCTTCACCAGATATGCGTGCCAAGCATCATTATCAGCGTTTCAGTCCATACCAGGTGCCACAACACTCGCCGGGGCCAGCGCCAGCACGAACGCCTCCAAATTAGTTGAAACATTAAGTTTTCAAAAGAAATATTTATTGTAAATTACATTTAGTGCAATTCAATCAGCTCTGTTTGACCAATTGAAAATTGTTTCCTGGTGAATGATTTGGGATACTTTTGGTTAAACCAAAATTTTTTAAAAAAAAAAAGAAACACTCCTTTGTCAATAAAAAAAAAACAGTATTATTTTAAAATGTTTTCTTTTAAAATCTCAAAATCATTGCTCCGATCTGTATTATTTATTATTTGTTTAATTACTTTCAATAATTTGTTAATAACTACGTGTGTACAGTATGGATATTAACAATTTGTTCCTAAATATCATTAAACTGGTTAAAAAGATATTAATTATTGTAATTAGTTAATTAATGTTGTGTTAATAAAATGCTATATGATTAAATGTTTAATAACCACATTTTGTGTAATGAAACCACTTATCTTTTAGTTCTTTTTTTGTTTTTTTTTTTTTTTTCTTATAAGACTTAAGTTAAATAGTTCAAAATTAATTATAATTAGATATTGTGTATGTAAAATTAACTAAAAGTATTGTGTGTGTGTAAAAAGAAAAATGAAAAACATAATAAATAAGTTATTATAATCGAATATGTCTAAAAATCAAAATATTTAAAATAAAAATCGCATTGAAAAAACAAATAAATCGAATCTTAGAATCAAAGCTCTAATCAAATTTGGGACATATGAAATTCTCAAATTTTATTTTTTCCCTTGAATAGCTGACAAAAAGGTACCATCTAGGTCAAGTCTTTATCCTGGAATTATAATAAATAACACAAATCAGGAAACAGAGTTTTCTCTACAACAGAGCAAGGATATCTCAGAATTATGATATGCTAAAAAAAAACTAAGCTCAGATTACCCAAGAAGTCCCCAAACTCCAATAAAACTTTCATTTGTTTTAGCTTAAAATGAAGTCTAACGGGAAATGGATTATTCTTGCTTAATTTGGGTATGAGGAACACAGTGGTGCTAACCGTTTTGCTCGATTGATTCATTGCTCGAAAGATTTCTCATCAAAAGTACATTTTCCTGACAGGATTTTTTATTCAAATTATCGAATACTTCTTGATTTAAACATTTACGACTCCCAATTATAGCATCAGGAAAATATACTTTTGATGAGAAATTATAGATTTATCAGAAGTTTAAGGAAGATTCTTTATGAATAACACCCATTTGTGGACGAAATTTTCATTGGATTATTTAGTATAAGGCAATGAACCAATCCAGCAAAACGGTTAGCACCACTGGATTCTCCGTGCCCGAATTAGGTAAGAATGATCTATATCAGACCAAATACGAAAATTAGAAAAGTGTAATCGGCTATAAAAAATGCGAAGAAAAAAATTTTGAAAGGAAAACTGTGTTATTATCTGAAATTCGAATCTGAAGGGAGAAACTGAAATGCTTTGTATTCATATAAAATTTTGAAAGTGGCATCCAAAATCCATACCAAGCAGAACTTTATCATAGAAACTTCCAAACTGAAAAAGAAATATATTTAAAAAAAATAACAAAAATGAAAGCCAAATATTTAGAAATTTTCAAAAAAGACGGATATTTTTAAAGCCTTGTTGTGGAAAATTTACGTATTGCATCGTTTTTGTGATAGAAAAATTGGATTTGAAAAAAATTTTTACTTTCCGAAATTACTCCTATGTGGAATATATAAGAACTTCTTATTCGTATTTATTCCAAAAAATGCTTTAGCGATAAAAAACAAATAAAGCGCAGAACACGCCTATTTCCAGTACAAAACATCAGCATTTGAAATACTTTGTTATATATAATGTTACACTGATTTTATAAAGTCACCAGCTTTTACTATATAAGACTCATGGCAGTTTCTCACGCTGTTTTCGGTAAAAAGTCCTGTACCTTTATGAACGAACAATAAAAATTTTATTTGAACGATAAGCTTTCGCTGCGAAAAAAAATTTCCCATATCCGACATGAATGTAATTTATGCTCAAAACACAGCCGATGGAACAAAACTGGCGTATGAAAACAGCAAGGAAGCGAGCGTATCCTGGAACATGCAAATTTTCAATATTCGCAAACTTAAGTGTTTGCCATGGCCTAAGCACTAACGTGTCAGTATGAATGTGTTTGTGTTTGTGTAGGCTTTTATGTGAAAGGTTGTTGATGCTAACGATTGATAGTGTTGATGTGTGATGTGGGTTTCGCTTGTATGGTACGAAACAACAACAACAAACTGCGGTGGTGCAACAAGATTTTCTTATGTACAAAAGTGCAAGTTTCTTTTCTTATAAAAAGAAAGAAAAACCAAAATTCAAATTACTATGTTTTCAACAATACATATAACAGATATGTAAAATAATGCACTTTTTGAACACTTTGCCAAATTCATGAAATATAGCTTCATTTAAATTTGAGAAAAGTTTATGCTCCTGACAACAACTTTATCTGGAATTCTTTAAAATATTAAATTAAAGATTTTCTGGGGTCCATTTAATTTCCTCTTCGAAAAGCCTTTGGTGCCTGCACTTCTTTTGAAAGGAAAATAATGATAATGGTAGATAATCATTTAGCTTTCAGTTTTTTCAGTTACCCTTCTTGTTGAAAAAGTAACTTTTTTTACCATAAATGAGATAAATAAATCTCGGGAACATTAACTTGTTTTTAATATTTATTCAGCCTGTAATTAAATCATTTTCTTAGTGGATGAATGTTTAATAAAATATTAACAAAAAAGATAAGTGTATTCTTTCACAACTCTGAAACCCACCCATAGATTGCTGCAAAAAGCGAAATGGTAGCTTTGGCATACATATGAGTATTTATGTATATTAGACTCAAATAGGTTTAATAGTAACACGAATAGAAAGTTAAACATCTGGTGCAAGGAGAACCCATAATATTAATATTTCCTGGTTTAGCATCCTTTCATTTGTTTTAAGTAGAACTTGTACGGTAAATAGTACTTTTCTAAACGGTTTTGTATATAAGTATCTCGTGAAAGAGAAAATATACATGAATGAAGCTAATATCATTGGAAAGAACACCAAATTTTTCATAAGCAACTTTCTGATAGTTTTTTTCGTAAGGATTTTAGTTCGTTAGTTATTTAGCTGTCGAGCAAAACGTCTGATGAGACTTGTTGCAGAAATTTAAAAGAGACCATCATTTCTGTATTTCTTTTTAATAATATTTTTTTCTTAATTTTTAAAATGATCGAATACATTAACTGGCTTTAAAATCTAAAATATAAAGTTTTAGACATTTTTTGATGTAACAGAAATTTTTGCATTTCAGATGACGATATATGAATTTTTAAATCTGTTTACACTAAAACTGGAAAAATTCATCATTTGATTGTAAATTTTTGTTATAAATCTTTTAATAATGTTTATGTTACGTTGGACTCAAATTTTCTTGTTTTTTTGCATATCTTTTTTTCTTTAAATGAGAAAAAGTCATAATGTTTTTGCCAATTTTTGTAATGAGTAAAAAAATAAAAAAATTTGTCTTTAACTTAACGGTTTATTACAATCTAATTACGCAGAATGCTTGGTTCTTAACGTTCAATGCCAAGGACTATAATTAAGCATTTTTGAAGGGATATTTAATAATGCAGCAGAAACAGAAACGCTCAAATTGGAAAATGTGTCACATGTCAATAGTCTATTGAATAATTCAAATTTTGACTCAACCACCTTAGAGCGAATAAAGCTAAATGACTCCCACTCTTTAACTTCTTAATAAAGTCATTTAGTAAACATAAATGGATTTTTAATTAAATGTCGCGACATCAATTAAAAAATGTATACAGAAAAGGACATTAGTTTCTAAATTAAACTGTGAGAAACATGACACAACCTCTGTTTAATTTGATACAATTAACCGACTAAAAAGAAGTGAAATTTCTATGCAGTCTGAGTAAAAACTTGAAAATTTATTAAAGGTACATGAAAACATTGCATTTTCTCTACTTTAATTTGAAGTTTAATCAAAGAAAATTCGATAAGTGACAATATTGACTTTTGAAAACTTCCATTATAAGAAGTTGGTGGTACCTATTTTTTGCACCGCAAATATTCAAGTCAACTGTCGAGCAGACATTACTTTAGCAATACGTAACACGTTAACATATTCATAATCATTCATATTCATAATTTTAATTCAAATATTTAAGTAAATAAAATGGTTCTCAGAATTGATGGTACTCGTATCGTAGGTAATACATACATGCGTGTAAAGGAAACTAATTTTAAAAAAAAGGAAAACAAGAAACTTAGCAATTTGTAAAAAAATTTGTTGAAATTTTCAGTTTTTAAATAAAAGAAATAGAAATGGTAGCACCTTTCATGTAATAGAGACATTCATCAAAAGATCGTCAATGATGCATGACATACTTGACAGCAAACAAAAAAAAGGGTTAATTCTATTCCGCAGGGGTTAATTAAGTGGAAACTCATCAATTCAAAGTTGTGTTCGTGTGTATAAATGTATTCTACAGAAATATAGCGTTTTATTAATATCTCATTAGCTTAATATTACAAATTTTTAAGGATATAAATTATTAAAAACGCTCCATTGCATTTCATAGCGTGATATGTAAGGGTGGACATTGTTTTACAATAAAAATTTTAACAGTTTTTCATTACTTACACACTGAGAAGTATAGGCCGTTATCGCGAATAAATATCCCCTGGAATTTTTATCAGACAGCAATGGAGAAAACACGGCAGTCTGAGAAAAATTCACGATAACCCCCATTGAGCAATTTTTTATATGGCTTAGATACTGCGTACGAAAGTTTGCTTGGTACAATTGTATTTTGTATTGATATGATGGCAGCACGCCTTTCTTTTATAATTTAATTTTTTCCCAGTGTATTAATTGTGCTATGTATAAAAATTCATATTCTATCCCTTCAAATATTCGGATGTAGAAACTGCCTATTGTAACAGAGGCGATTATCATTTATAGCTTGTGCTAGTAAATTTTCTTTCTTGATTTTTAAGTGGGCGGTGCCACGCCCCTAAATGGAAAAAATGTTTTTATGAAACTTGATATAGAGATAAGGCTGACACTACGAAACGATAAATCGATGATGTTTTAAGTGGGTGGTGCCACGCCTCTAAGCACTAAAAACGATCTCACGGCTAAGACGCTGCATTGATTTATATGAAAATTGGTATGGAGATACGGTTAACACTAGGGAATGGTAACCCTTAAAGAGAAAGTACACAGACATGATTACTGATGACAATTTGTTTGCTTAAGTTAACAGTTGAGTTGTCTTTTTAAAGTCAATTCAAAATGGTCGAATTTTGGGCACAAAGCAAACTCTAGTATTTATTAATAGAACTCGCAGAAACATCTCCAATATCAGCTGCATTATTTTGTCGCCAATATCTAATTTAACTAAAGTCTTGACTACAACTACTACCTTTTGAATCAAATATGTTCCCAAAAGGGTGTGAAAGAAATTTGTAAGAAAAATATAAAAACTGAAAATGAAACAATGAAAAGAATCAAAAAATAAACTGAAAAAGGTGCTACTGTAACCAATGGTCGCACCTTTGTACATAACTGCACTTTACCTATGATAGCGGTGGAATGAAGAACAAAAACGTAGTAGTTTACAGGTAAAAAGGACTTTTAATGCCAACGCATAAATTATTACAAAGGCAAAAACGACCTTAA
The DNA here is from genome assembly GCA_951812925.1 of Calliopum simillimum. Taxonomy (NCBI): domain Eukaryota; kingdom Metazoa; phylum Arthropoda; class Insecta; order Diptera; family Lauxaniidae; genus Calliopum; species Calliopum simillimum. The sequence goes on from OX638369.1 coordinate 1,586,179, forward strand.
AAAAACTCAGTAATTTGTACATTTTAGACAAATTTTCAGATAAAATAAAAGTAGCAATCGGTTGGAAAGAGGGAGACAAAACACAATAGCAATACAATTCAAATTTTTCGGTCAGATCGGTCAACTCAGATAGTTGCATATTTAAACAGCAAATTAGGCGTGTTAGTGAACAGATAATTTGTGTACGGTCAACTTGACGTCGGTTTGAGCGAGATAATAGAAATTATGACAGGCTTGGAAAAAAATCATCAGTCACCCCTACATTTATTAAATTAAAAAATATGGCTAAAAAAGTATTTTTTTTCGCAAAAGGTGTTGCTCCTTGTTTGTTTTAAACGCCTGCGATAGCTTCTATATATAAGGACACGTATCATTGTTTATGTGTAAAAACAAAAAAACTTAATTACTCATTAAAAAAAAAAAATACCTCAAGGCAAAGTTTATTTTTTCCCGGTTCCCCTACGAGTACGTCGATAAAAATCACTAAATCATTAAGGCCTCTAGACCATCATCAGCAACAAAGCATACTAACATATCACACTGAATCTTTTGGCCAAAGCAGCTAAGGGTGGTCTTCAGTTTAAAATTTCAAATTGTTCGCTATAATTAGTGTAGGAACATGCTCATGTTGTAACCATAATTACAATAATTTTGTTATAAAATAAATAATTGCAACTACAAGAAACGATATTTGAGCAAATAAACACAAAACATTTAAGAGTCGCGAGTTAGAAGCCAGTGGTGAATGTATACTTTTACAAAGTTTAATCTCAGCTACCCATATCTTAAGTTTTTATTATTTATATCATCAAATATATGTATACAGAAAAGTTTCTGAATCAAAATTATTTACTGGCACCTCACGGTGCTTGTGGGAGAATTTAAATAAAATTTTGATGTACCTCGGATTTTTTTGTAAATTCTTATTAAAGATGTCAATAGAAGTTATTCTATGCAAAAAATAAAATTATAGAGGTGGCGCTTTTTTAAAGATAATCACTTTTCCAATTGGGGCATTTTCCCATACAAAAAAATTAAATTTTTTTTTTTAACTACATTAAACAAAAATCAAAATAATCACATTCGATGTGTTTTGCGATGCTTCACGCGAATCTGACCTCAGAATCGCTCTATCGTGTATAGTTTTTGAGATATTCTAATCTAAAAGCCGAAAAAAGTCGTTTTTTGCCATGTTTTGAAGCTATATAACTATGTAACATATCATTTATTCGTTAAATGTGGTTAAAATACTTAAAAGTCATGATCTTTCCTTTAAAATCTTATTTAAATTATGTTTATATCTTCATGCTTCTAAGAGATATCGTAGACCGAAATATTGGCTAAACGGGTTTTTTGCACTTTTGTGTCTTTTTAGGTTAGAATATCTTTGAGGAAAAAAAAGATATCAACATAATTTAAATTAGGTTTTAAAGGCAAAGATTAGGACTTTAAAGTTGCTTACCAGACTTAACGAAACTAAAATTTCTTTCACATTTTAAGCATGTTTAACGAACGACTTTTTTCGGCTTTTAGATTAGAATATCTCAAAAACCATACACGATAGAGCGATTCTGAGGTCAGATTCGCGTGAAGCATCGCAAAACACATCGAATGTGATTATTTTGATTTTTGTTTAATGTAGTTAAAAAAAAAAATTTAATTTTTTTGTATGGGAAAATGCCCCAATTGGAAAAGTGATTATCTTTAAAAAAGCGCCACCTCTATAATTTTATTTTTTGCATAGAATAACTTCTATTGACATCTTTAATAAGAATTTACAAAAAAATCCGAGGTACATCAAAATTTTATTTAAATTCTCCCACAAGCACCGTGACCTGTTAAGACTAGTAAGGGTGCTATCTTAAGCCAAAGGATACCATTTTGGTGATATGTTTTGTATGACAGATGCCAACGAAAGATATGATTCGGATAACCATTATACAGAAAAAGGGTACATTTAAAAGAAAGCAAGGCTTCCTTAATTTAAGTAAATTCCTTACAACAACTGAATCGTACTCTCTTACCACTAATGCCGATTATAGAGTATTCGTTATAGCAGAGGCCAAAACTAACATGCTCATTCTGATGATGTTTTTAAAGCTTTTATCATATCCAATCGAACTCTGATGCCAACCATATAATTTGCGTTTTATTTCATTTATGTTTTCATTCTTAAATTAATTTTTTAAGTTTTTTTTTCAATTAATTAATGTTCATAAATATCTATTTAGAATGGCTGTGGCGTATTTTTTCTTCATTTCCAACCATTTAGTAATAAATCAAATTTTATGTATTCTTTTGTGAAATAATTTTTAAATGGTATTTTAAATGTTTGTTGAAATACAATACCAAAGCTTTAATTAATTTCATCTCGAGGCATAGGAGTTTCGTGGGAAAATATCAGATTCACTAATGACTTTATTGAGAGTTTTAAATGAGTACATATTACATTTACATACGAAAAATATTCATTATTACAATGATTTTAAATAAGTAATTTCATTTTTAAGTATAAAAACAAATTATTGTCTAATTAATGGCTGAAAACTTTTTAGCGAAACAATTGCGAAAATTATTTAAATTACACTTCTCCTTTTGTATTGTTTCGATTTTACTATCTTTATAGTTTTTGAAATTATTCTGAGGCCATGAACTTTGCAAGAAAAACCAAGCATATTCCCAAGGGTAGCTAGCATAGGTCCAAAATAAATGGCTTCCATCGAATTAAATCCCTTGCAATCACTTCGATCTTTACCACGACTTTTTCGGATTTCCTTTTCCAACATCCTTTTCAAGTGATGGATCAATTCATACTTTTCGTCTTGGATGCATTAATATTTATGGTTATGGTCATAATTTCTAGAAAGTCACTGTCGAGGACAGCTCTTTAGTCTACGAATAGAAGCTGAAGTTTGACATCCTACTCACACGTTTGGTTGACAATTATTCTAAGTGTAATAATATGACCTCCAAGATTCTCGAGGGCAATCTGATTTCTTTAAGCACTGCTGTTTACTGCGACCAAAGTTTCTAACTGGGCATATCTCCAAATACATATATTACCAGTATTTCTGTCTCACTTCAAAAGCTGTCACTTTGTTTTTGGTGTTGACAATTGAGAAATTTGTAGTTCATTTTATGTCATTTCTTTGCAGCTTGCTATTTCCAGATACGAATATGTATCTCGTACTAACGTTGCGACGCCTTGTTGCAATTGCAAGTATCTGATTGTTTAAAGATACAACTATATGGGCGAGATACAAAATGTTCGCTTTGCCAGATTGTCTGCATTGAGTTTTGTTGTAATTTCATGCATAAGATACAATATAAAAAAAATAAAAATAACAATTTGTTGTTGTTTTTTCCCCCTTTAGCTCCACTTGTCAGTCGTAGGAGTCATCGTCACTTTGTCTTTTTTTTTTGCTTCAGACACTCAACATCACTGTTAGCAGTTGGCTGTGATATTTAAGGGGGTGAAGGGAGTGAGAGGGCTGCTGCTTGACTGACTGGCTGTTGCCATTGTTAAATGAAATTCATTCATTAAAAAAACGAGTTGATTTTGTGGACTGGCGGTTTGTAATGAGATGTCAGCGCTGTTTAAGTATTTTCATATTGCAACAACAGTAATGACAACAACAAGAGCAGCTCAAAATACACACACAACTGTCTGCAAGTGAATTTTTCTTTGGGGCCTCTTTGCCTGTCAGGGATTTTACGTTGAGTGCATGGATATTTAGTTTTACATTGCAAATAAATTGAAATCAAAGTATGCAATACAGCGTCCTGAGATACAATGCGTGCTTTGCCGTCGCAAAATAAATTTTAAAATTTTCAGGTTCACGAAAAGGAGCTTAACAAAAAAGGATTATTCGAATAAGTTTTTATGGCGGTGGGAAATAACGCCAAGCATTGAAATGAAATATCGCTCAAACAATATAAATACAATAACGCCCGAAAATAAAAAAAAAAAACGAAATAACTCCCAAATTATTTTCATATAAACATATTTTGGACGTAATTTCAAAAATGATCGTCTCCCAACTTTTTGTTAGTGGACCTCGGATATTGGTACTTAATGCTATAGTTATTAAAATTAACAGAAAAAGTTGATGAGTAAAAAATATCGATTTAAATGAATCATTTTGGCGCCCTCTACGCCACTGCCTGCAAGTTTTACATATTTTTATGTAAGAACAGAATTTTTTCCAAGTTTATGCTTCTCAACCTTCGCGTGATTTACGGGTCTCTAATTTTCGGGCTTTTGTCGTTAGGCCCGGGCCCGCACAAAACTCGATTTCAAGGCCCGAGCCCGTCGTCGAAGAGCAGTGCCCAGCTCTAGTCAATATATAATTTAGAGTTTACCACACGAAAAATTTATTCGTAAACTATTTTTTCGAGAATAAAATCTTTTACAATTAAAACAATTGGATAGATTTTTTCGAAAGTGGAATAAATCCTTAAATGGTAATGTCATAATATGAATAAGCTGATATTATGTAAGTAATGAATAAAATATGGCTCTGTTTTCAAGGAAAGTTTATTTGATGATGTAGAATTGATAGCATTAATTACTTTTACCCCTTTATGGACTTATTTCACTTTCAAAAAAACCATTTTAATTATTGAACTACAAATAGTTTTTTTTTTTCAATTTAACAAGGGAGCTCCGCCCCATGCTCAATTCGATCGCCAACCCCCGCGTAGCTCTTTTTCTTTTCAACTCTCTCTCTTCCACTCTGTGCGAAAGACTTAGGAAGCGAATTTGATATCGCGCGCGACTGAAAACTATTTAAGATAATAGAAAGAGTACCTGGAGACCGATCCATGTTCGGTCAAAAATCTGATTTTATTATTTTAGTCGATGTTTTTATTCATAGCTATTTTTCGTTATGAAATTCGTACCTTTTCACCTCCAATGGTCACGCTTTCAAAATGATAAATTAACCGATGAGAATAATAATAACAAAAAACTCGGAAAGTATCGATAGGTATAGCGAAATATCAAGAACTCCAAATTTTTCTGGTGAAATAGAATGCGCTAAAATAAATAAATGGGATATGCCACGCACCCAAAATATTTTATCTCTTATATAGGCGCTGAAATATCTTATCTTCAAAGAATCATACCTCGGAAAGTAAGAGAACTATTGTAAAAGTCCACATTGATATTTTGATAAGAAAGAGCGCGGCTATTCAACGCCATTAATAAAAAAGGATTTCACCTTTTCTTGTAGATACCCAGTACGACTGAACGTAGCGTTTTCTTAAACTTCAAACAAGGATATTTCAAAATCCTGGAGTTATAATGACAGTTCTGCTGATGAAGACGGATTCAGCGTCAAAAAGTACATAAGACTGCATATAAGAAATAAAAAGTCCATTCCATTGTTTTTTTTTTTTTGTGCCTGAGTTATTAACAAACATTTTTATTTTGGTATAAAGTGGGCGTGGCAATTATTGAACAAAGCCCATTTTCCGTTATGCTTTAGATACTCATGACCCAGATCCGCATACCAAATTTCATCAAAATGTGTTGTACCATTTGCGAGAAATAGCATTTAATTTGTTTTAGTTGCACACGGTGCTCTTGAACAGTCGATAGGTTTTTTGGCTATGTGGAGAAAATCTGTGAATGGGGTCTCATTTGTATTAGTTTAGTGGTCTGAAAAATGCAAGCCCCGAAATCGTACCTGATCATCCCCGCGAAATATCGCAAAAATACATATCCCATATAAAATAAAAAAAATTCAGAAAAAAAAAACGCAACAAACAAATATAAAAATTGTTATTTTTAATGTATTTTGCAATGTTAAATCCGAATCCGGCCTTAGAATTGCTGTATCTTATATGGTTTTTGAGATATCTTAGACTAAACAAGGAAAAAAAGCCGACGCTATGTTTTATTGTTGTGTTTTGGAGCTATATAACAGGACGTATATCCATAAATTCTGATGCAGAAATGGAAAGCTTCAATCAATCTTCTGAACCTAATTCAAATAATGTCGATATCTTTATTTTTCTCGGAGATATCCTAACCTAAAAAGTTAAAAAAGTGCAAAAAACGTGTTTTGTCATTATTTCAGAGAAAAATTAAACTGTTGACATAATTTAAATGCGGTTTTAAAGAAAAAGATTGGAACTTTCAGAAAATGTATCGAATTTTGCATATGAATTTTCTATATTCTAGTTATATAGCTTCAAAATATGGCAAAAACGGTATTTTTCCTTGTTTAGGCTAAGATGGGAGGTTTCATACATGTATGGGAGGTTTCAGCCCGTAGGTGCCTAATAAAAAGGAGATTCCCTACAGTTAAATTCATAAAGATTGCTTTAGTAGTTTTCTTTTTATAGCGTATTATATTATTGTGGGCGGTGCCACGCCCACCAACGAGTTTTGCTAATATAACTGCATATCACATAGTGATAATTGTTTCTAGGGGTAAAATCTTTTAAATTTTCATTATAATTGTTGGATTCATTTTCGAGTAATATTGAATCAAAATTTTCAATGGTTTACAAAGGGGCGTGGCACATCTGCGATACCGCCCACTTTTAGGTTATTACAAGGCTTTGTTAAGAAAAACCTACGTACCAAATTAAATTAAAATATCTTGTAATATTTAACATTTAACGTATTTTGCTTGTATGGGAGGTTCCACGCGCAACGGCGATATTTCGCCCACTTTCAGATCAGAGATGCCTAATACCAAGTAAACTCCCTACAGTTAAATTCAGAAAGATTGCTTCATTAGTTTTCTTGTAATACCATTTTATAGTTTTGTGGGCGGTACCACGCCCTTCTACGAGTTTTCCCAATATAATGACGTATCACATAATGATTCCTGTTTGCAGAGGTAACATTTTCTAAATTTTCATTAAAATTATTGGAGTCGTTTTCGAGTAATATTGAATCAAAATTTTCAAGGGGTAAAAAGTGGGCGTGGCACTTTTTCGATCCCGCCCACTTTTTGTCAGTTTTAAGGTATTGTTAAGCCATACCAGCTCACCAAATTTCATTCAAATATCTTGCATAGTTTGCGAGTTATGACTAAATCAAGTTTAAAATTTAGGGCAGTGTCACGCCCTTTGGTGAGCATTTACAAAGTTCAAACCTAGCTCATTCTGCATTGTATGCTAATATCTAACACTGTTCCAAGTTTCATTAAAATCGCTGCAGCCGTTTTCGAGAAAAAATATTGAGTACAAAAAAACAAACAATCAAACAAACAAACAAACAAAAAAACATACAATTTTAGCTCGTATAAGAGAAGATAATATTCGTAGCAATTATTTGTGGAAAATTGTATGTGCCAGAAAATTTTACAATTTCTTATTTTTTTATGTTTTAACGTTAGTCCGTCTTCTCCTCGCAAGGTGGGGAGGTTTGGAGGCAAAGAACATTTGCCAAACAGGTTCACTACGGTAATTCTTTTTATAAAAAATTTTAAAAAAAATTATAGTCTTGATAATTTAATGCATATGTACCAGTATGTATGTACTTACATCAAAAAATTTCCCTACTCGCTATGAATTTCTTATGCTATCCGAAAACTTTCCGTCCTATGCGTATAACGCGCTATTGGCAAACGAACGAACGCAATGTGAAGGAAACTTTGAATAAAACAAATTCCAAATATCAGTGAAAACCAGTTATTAGTTTGAGTTTTAAGGAAACTGTGAAAATTTTGCAAAAATAAGCAAGAAATCAACTCAAATAAGTTGGCTTTAAAGATTGCCAACTATTTCAGCTAAATTATATGAACTTAATTTCTAAAAACTTTATTTCGGAAGAAATTTTCCCAAAAATTTCAAATTAACTATAACAGCTAGCGTTATCAATCTAAACAAAGTATGTCTTGTGTAGAAAGAAAGAGATCTAGATCTCGTTTTTATAGAAGATATTTACAGAATCGGAAAAATTTTGTAGAAAAGTTTATATTTCCATGGATAATACCCATTAAATAAGAAAAAAGAGAATCATATATTATCGGTTCTTCGTGAAGAAACTGTGTTAAACCACCCTTCTTATAACTTTCTTCATTAGTGTTAATTACTTATATGCATTTATTCATTTCTTACCACGTTATTCAGTATATCAAAACAGGTGACCGAATGATTTTCAACTGCTTGCACGTTAATAGTTAAGACATGAACTGAAAGTTTTGTTTACAAACTTAGTTATGTAAAGCTGGAATGAACGCTTAAGTTCTTGATTAAAAGCTTCAATCGGTTGTTATTTTGAATGATTTTCATTCACTCACTCGTTTCGAGAAACAGAATAAGGGTGTAAATTTATCACTATTTTTAAATTTTTAGCCTAAGCATATTTATATACAATACATATGCGAAGTTTTTCAACGAAAAGTGCTACCGAAGATCCATTCAAATTTTTACGACAATCAGTTGCGCCAAGTCCGATATATCCACTAAACAGATTATTGTGTACACCGATTTTCTCGTTTTTTCATGATTTTCAGGCGTTTTGTGTATTTACTAAAAAACTTGAGGCTCGAAGTTTTATATTTTTAATTTTGCTTTCCATGGTCGCAGTTAGAAAAGTTTCCTATTATTCTTACTTGGGTAATGGCAACTCTGTGCTTAACTGAAAAGCAAACAGCTTTTCTTGTTCTCCTTCCTACTGACAACAAACAACAAAAGAGAACACAAACTGAATTAAATCAGCAGCCATTTTGGCAACCAAGTAAAATGAGGCGTGTTCAGAGTGGATTCAGAGAACAACAAGAAAAAGCCAATTCGAACTGTTCGAGTGCAAACTGCTGAGTAAAAATTAAGAAACTTTAGAGGAGGGAAAGGAAGACAGCTATAGCATTGAGCGAGGCAATTGCGCAAAGAGTATTCCCAGTGCTTGCACCAAATTGAGTGAAACGAATTTGCTCTGCAAATTTCAGCAGATACACTGTAAGAAAAATAAAATAAAACAAATTTGAAAAAAGTGTCGAAAAAATGAGGCTGTCATAGGGGCGTTGCTTTATAGAATGGTGGCATTTTAAACCAAAACTTTACAAAGTTGCTTTTTCCGTTTTGTTTTTGTTGCTGTTGCATTAAGTGTCTTAAAGGAGGGCGGGGGAAGCACAATAAAACCGGTCGGCATGTTGCAAGTTGTCTGTAGCTTGTTAACAACTGAAAATCGAGATTGTTTATCTCCGCTGCGTTGCATTGCGCAATGCAAATGTTGAGAGGCTTTTTCGCCTTTTTTGAATGTTAAATAAACGAGTAATTTATCTGTATGTACACATTTGACTGCGTTAGCATGAGAAGAGAAGTAATGGGAACATTTTTTTTTTTACTAAAATGGAGCAAAAAGGACAAAATAGGAAAGGTAAGGATAAAAAAATTTTTGAATTTATTTATTAATAAATTATAATTTAACCTTATTCAACGGTATATATATCGCTACCGTGCAAAATTTCAATATAATTTTCTTTTCAATTTTCTATCCGCCACCCTTTGCCACTTGTCAATCACATTTCACATGCAATTTCGTATCCATCAACACGATTGTTGTTGAATCAACAATTCTGCTCATTTTTGTTGCTGTTGCCGCCAATATCAAAGTGAATTCTAGCTGATTCACACCAATTAGAATTTCACGAATTGGCACTTCATGGCTGTGTTACGGGTGGTTTCGTCCGTCTGCTGGTGAAGTCTTCGATTTGTGCTAATTTTGTCACCTTCTTAGAACGACAGAAAAGCGAAGACGAAGCGATTTCTTGACACTTTGTTCAACGAGATTTTTGAAACAATGCCAAAAGTTTAGTGTGTGGTCCTGATTAGCGGAATTTAGTGAAATTTTCATTTCTTACAAAAGTATTTGTAATGCCCCAGCAAGAATTAACTTAATTTTCAATAAAAAAAAAAAAAAATTATTGGAAATACTTCTTGGTAGAAAACGTTTTCGTTGTAGACAAATTTCAAAGGATCTTTTTATTCATTAATTCTAAAAAATTGATTCCACATTGCAGCGTTTAGTTCTTGCTTAACCTTAAAGATTAATTAACGTTTGTCAAACATTTGTTTTTCACCTGTCTTTGACTCTTACCTTATTGAATCTTCAAAATAAGGTCAAAAGACAACATGGGAATTCCCAGAAATTGAAAGGAAAAGAGAATAACCACGTGCTACCATTCGTAGTACGACAAAACATAAAAGCGGTTGCATATTCTGAACTCTGACCCATGGGACACGCAGCCTTTAAGGAAAATGAATGATAAATATTTGTTTTACTTGAAAGAAATTGATAAATGATACGAGAATATGCAGAATCAAGCAGCAACACCTGTTTGTCGCTATGTTACCCAGAGGCTTGGACATACATAAGTATGTCTGTCTGTCTGTATGTAAATTGTATCATATTTGTGATTAATTATGCAATAATACTGTGTTATTTAACAATTAAATGAAATATGTTTATATGTAGCATGACAAGACATTCAGATAACGATGTTTCAAAATACGCTGCTAACTTTCTCGTGGTTCAACAGTCCCATTTTTCTTAAAATTGGAGTTTTATTTATGACTGTCAAAAATTTGAATGTCGTGAATGCATGTTGCACATACGCATATACTTAGATAAACATGTGCGTAAGTGTGTCTGTACATGTATTCTCAAAAAGATTAAAAAAAAAACTGTCCCAAAATATCATATTTCCTTTGACATGTGCATAATTTTTACAATATGGGTGGCCGTCGCGCTTCAAAATTTTTTTGGGGGAGCAACATGCGCTGCGGCGACTGCCAGTGGAATTTTCAAAATTTCTGTATAAATACATTGATAAATGGTCTACCATCTAGCATTGTTATAGCTGGTCTTTGTTTTTGTAACTTCCACTTCCCTGCCTGTGCAGCTTCTTTTGCAGTCGTTAATTGCTACGTTTAGTTTCTTTCGTATGGCATCACCGCTTAAGAATCTGAAAATCTCTCACACTTCGACAATCGTTTGAACAATAAATCGTTAGTTGCAGCAGTGGCAACAGCGCCCTCTGCACGAAGGCCTGTGTATTCACCGAATGTCAAACTCAATGACAATTAATAAATTATGTCGCTTAAACGGCGCCAAATGCTTGAAGTACGAAATTTATTTTGGTTTTACAGTTTTTATTCATATTCTTTGTTGGCTGCATCATTAATTTGTTTGTCGATACGCCAGGATCTTTGCTTAAATTACCCCTCACATCCCCCAAATATCCAGCATGTCTTCTGCAGTTTGTGTGGCCTTAAATCAGAAGAGCGGGTTTCTTCGAAAATAATGCGTTTAATTGCTAGTTTGTTTGGGAGGTTCATATCAGTTCCTTCCGGGTGTCATAATTAGTTTTTATTTTTTTTTTGTTTAATGAAAGTCAATGAAAAAAACAAATTTAAATAAAATGTACTCTCTTCAATTTTTGAGGTATCCCGTGTTGTGAAAATGATAAATGAATTTCTGTTTTTCCTCATTTCCAATTGTTCTTCCATTTCGAATAAAAAAAAAAAAACGGTTGCCACACCCGTTTATGGGGCATTACATACGTTACCGGGTAGCATTTGGCTTTTGCATCTTCGATTTTTTTGAAATGTTTTTGCTTATAGTACTAAGTAGTTGAGATTTGAATCCATGGTTTTTTTCATCGAACCGTTCAAGAAATATAATTTTTTTAAAAACTGAAAAAGCTGAAAAAACTACCTTTATTTATTTCTTGAAAAGCTCATAACTTCGTTAATGTTAATGGACCCCATAAATCCTTCCTCATTAACAATTCTCTCAAATATACTACCCTTGTTTCTTCACCTAGCGGCCTCCCATACAAAATTTTGATGAAAATATCAAAAAAATCCCTTTTGCCTCCAGAGGAAAAAACTGTTCACCGAAACCCGACCTATCTTGTTGTGAGGTTATATAATTTTTTAAAAAAGATTTTTTGACATTTTTTTGAAAGTTATTTTTTCGAGTTTTTGATTTTGAATTTATAATTTAATCAAACTGAAATAAGTTGATTTTTCACCAGTTTTTATAAATATATCTTCAATCGTACTTGTAGCTAAGTTTTGAAATTTATAAATTCTATGAACAATACTCGAAGTACACTAGTTTACAAAAAAAACAAAAAAAAAAAAAAAAAATTATTTTTTAACCCGTTCCGTCGCCTAAACCCACATACTTTTTTTTTGACTCATATACTTAAGGGGTTTGAACACTGTAAACGCTTTAATTTTAGTTGGTTTTTATTTTATTAATCAGGAAAAATTGGCTTGACATATAAATATAAAACATTGTATATGTATTAACTGAAGTTAGTATTACATGAAAAAATTTGATATTTTTTTATGTATCGAGTTTGGCCACAGTCCTCCGTCAAACATGACGCGCCTAAAAAGTTGATGCCAGTGGCGTTGACAGCATTGCAGAAAAACGGAGCGTCTTAAAGCAAAAAACCAAAAATATTTTTAAAGTAAGTACATATAAATGACTATAGCTTGACGTAGGGGATTTGGAAAATATCAATTTACAAAAAAATTACAACCGATTAAAAAAAAAAAAAAAATTTCAAGAAATTTTCTCTAAATAAAAGTTCATAAAAAAAGAGTAAAAATAAAAAAAAACCGCTACGTCCTGCCATAGAGACATGTTTTTTCTACAAAATGACACTGGGATCAAGTCGATCGGACAAAAACTCTTCAAGTTATGCTGTCAACGCGGTTAAAAAAGTGGTTTCGTAAAAACGGCGTTTAAAGTTTTAGAAGAGACAAATTGTATCAATATCAAGTTTTTTCATGTAGTACTAACTTCAGTTAATACATATGCAAAGTTTTATATTTATATGTCAAGCCAATTTTTCTTAATTAATAAAATAAAAACCACCTGAAATTAAAACATTTACAGTGTTCAAACCCCTTAACAAAAAAATAATAAAAACTTATTAAGGAAAAACTAAACTATGCCTTTTCTTTTGAAGTTGGAAGACTTTTCTGAACAAAACTATTGGATCATTCCCATCTGCAACAGGCAACTTTTCGATTGCACCAGGGGTAAGAAAAGAAATTACTCGTAAACGTTTGTTTGCAAATTTTATAAGAAAATTCGTAACTATCGCATAAGAAGAGCTGGTTCACAGAAAAGAAAAAATACGATATCGAATTTTAAACTGACAATGAAAAAAACAACTGTTCATGAAATGAAATTTAGGGAAAAAAATTCGACTGAACAGGTTATCTAGATTTGTTTGCATTACAAAGGAGTCTGAACAGAAATACTTCATACATTATATTATTTGCGATTGGTTTTTATTTTAACGATGCTATAATGGCGCAACCTTCTCAGTACCTTCCTAACTTTTCATCCTCTTTCTTCTGATTCAACTCCCGCGTGGATCTGTTGCGCTGTGGCTACGTAGCGAAGTGTTTGTTTAATGGCGCGGCATAGTGAGTATATGGAATTTTTATTTCTGTTTTTTTTTTTTCTATTTAAATGTTAATATGCACTAAACATATATTGCAAATATCTTTTTATAATTACGAGCACACAAATTTTCAGATAAATGATCAGTAAGTATCGATTCTTACGAAAAATTGGTTTAAGATCCTGAAGATCGTGGAAAAGCCCCAAAAGTGACCACTCATATATAACCAGCCTTCACGGAACAAATACAGATCAATATTTAGCTGAAAGAACAGATGTTGGGTAGATGTACATAGTACGCCTCAGAAGGAAAAATTGGGGCTCAAAATAAGCGAGTACTTTGTTTAGTGTATTAGTCTGCGCTGAGCACGTGATATTCATGTGCAGTACTCATAATGAGAGCCACATACCTCAAGATTTAATGAAGAATGAATCATTCCAATTTTGTTTGTGACTATTTTTTTATGATTTTTTTTCTTAGTCGGCCAAAAGTTAAGGTCAAAGTTTGTTATTGTAAGTTTTTTGTTAATGAATAAAACTACTTCTTTTACTACTTTTTAATAATATAACAGTTTAAATACGAAATATATGCCTTATAATTTAATTTAATCAAATTCATTGAATGTTAGGCTATTCTCCACAATAAAAAAAAAAAAAAAGCACTTCAAACTTTTTAGGATGCGCCTGCTCACGGGTTAAGAAAAGAGTAAAAATTACCCATATGAGGGCGATGTAGAGGGTTTAAGTTTTCTACAAAAATGTTCCTCGTGATATCCTCATAAAGTTTGCTGAACACACAGATGAAAGGATCATTTAGTTTAATATGTCGATTTGACACAAGAATGCGTTAAAAAAAGAAACTTTGACCCCCCACCCCTAAAAAGAATTCAGATATAAACTTTCCAAACGCTGTAACACTAGTATTTTTTAATGTTCCTTGTACAAAAATCCATTGTCAGGATTTTGTTTTTTTTTCGTGTTGTGCAATGTAATTTGTGACCATAGAAGTAAGAAACTACTGATGAGTTTTTAAGTATGTAAAATTTCCAAACCCTAATTCTTAAAGCCGATAGTTTTTTCAAAGAAATTAAGAGATGATTTTGTTTTCGAAAGGGGTCTCTGCGACATCCGAATTATCTATAAATGACCCAGACTTTATAGCAATCTTGATCCTCGTTATCATCTTGACCAAAAAGTGTTATTTTTTGTAATTTTTATGGCTCAAAGTTGTTCGCTTTAAGATTTTCACAAATTGAGGATGATCAGCGAATAATCACCGCCATGCGTTGGAACACACGTGTCAGCTGCTGCTGTAACTAGCAGCGTTCAGCATTCTCTGCTGGCGCTTTACACGCATATCAAACTGTCTGCCTGCCAGTCTGTCTATGCGGCTATTTGTCTGTCTGCCTTTCCCCGCATTGTACATATAGTGCTATCAACTGTCGCTGCGACGACTTTCAGCATAATGACCAAGTCACGTGACTGACTAATGCGAGGTGTCGTTGTTGGTATGGCTAGAGCATTGTTTTAGCCATTTTTATTGTCATGGTTAGGATTAAGCGAAGGGGCGTGTGATTACAAAGCCGCTGGTCTAGCAAGAGGCCAGAGCAGCTATATGTGCCTATGGTCTATTTTCCGTACTGTGGGTTGGGGTTAATCTTTTCAATTAATTGGGCGGTAAGTTTCTGCTACTCAGTGTAATTGAAAAGTGATTTCTATTTTACGCTTGCGACCGCAATTAAAAGTGTGGAAGATCACTCGCATAAAGACGTAAAATTACAATGATGTGTCCCAATTAAACGTTGGTAGTTAAAATAAAAGAAATGCGACATTATAGGATTTCTGTTTTAATGATGCTGCTTAGTAGGGCGTGCAAAGATGCCATTAGAATCGGATATTTTACGACACTTGATTTTACCTTTACGCATTTATGTTTCTTTTTTTTCACTTAACTATGCAGCATTTTCTATTCCAAAAGAGAAACCCGTTAAAAATGCGATAAAAATCTTAAACAAACAGCCATTGAATCTAAGGTAGTGTCGCTAGCGATTGCTTAATTAAGGTACCCGACATTTGTCCCAATAATTGGGCAAAGTGAGCGGTAGATACACAGACCATGATAGCATTCTTTGTACGGTCCTTTTTTTACAATACATTAATGGCCATCTTGACGTAATTCATCATATATTGAAGCAAAGATGATTATCTGCGGCGGAAAAACTAGAAAAAGCCATGTATTGGCTGCACTTGAGTTTATTGTTTGTTAATTCATTTATAATTATGAGCACTAAAAGTCAAGGGACGGCCTTTTACCACATTTTTGTGATCATTGTAATGACTTGTAATTTGCTAATGATATTACAATAATGGAAATAAAAACACAATCACATGATCATATCGGTTTACGGAGCAATTTAAAAAATTTGTTATTACACTGGTTAAAATTATAACTCAAAATGAGCTATCGAATAGTCTGCAGGGTTTGACAATTTTAAGATGACATCATCAATTCCAAATACTGCATCGGTATCGCTCAATAACTTCACTTCATGGATTTCATAATACGATTTCAGATTGGGCAGAACTTTTTCAATCGAACTCAAACTCATTTTAAAAAGGGTACATTAGAGCGCCCATATGTGCGAATTTCTGATTTTGCTTGCTCCCCGTCCATTTCCTGAAATAAGAGGTCAGAAAAATAAGATCTCAAAAAAAAAATTTGGAATCGGTAGTGAAAACAACCCAGCCGGTTTTCGATAAAAGTTCGAAAAATTGACTAAAAAAAGGCAAGTCGCTTTGACTGCCCGTTACTTCAAAACTGTTCATTTTTTCATAATATTTACAGGACAACTTTTGTAGAGCATGACTAGGTCAACATTATCTTTTTAAAAAGTTTTGGTCCACAAATTAAATTTGTTGTTGTTTCGGTACAAAAACTTAAATTTTGTAAGAAAATTTTCATGACTTTTTTTCTAAAAATTGGTTTTTTGTAATTTTCAAAGGGCGGAATATTTGTTCTGGAATTCCTATATTGTAGGGAATTAAATGTTGATAAATTTAAAAGAAAAATTACTTATAAATATTAGTTTTTAAGAAATGGAGCCCGTTTCAAAGTTAAGAAAAAATTTATTTTTTTTATTTTTTTCTTCTTAATTTTTAATTTGTCAAGAAACCATTTTAGTAGTCATGTTTCCTAAACTAATTTGGGATTGCTGAACACGAAAATAGCATTTATTTTCGTTTTAGTGCGTTTTTGGGCTGTTCCAGCAGAGATATTCGAAAATTTCGAATTTCGTGCACGCAGTTCAGGAAAAACTTTCAATCAAGTTGTCGATAACTCCACAAAGGTGTGAAATTGCACCTGAGCATTTACTGAATAAGAAAAAAAAGTTTTCAAAATCGGTTCATGGCATGGTTTTTAAAATGAGGTCGAAAAACGGTATTTGAAAAAAACGAATACAAACCAAAGCCAAAATAGTCATTTTAGATGAAGTAATTAATGCTGAATTCGAAATTGGACGCGAAATTGCTGTAGCACTTATGGTTGGTGAGATATCTTACCCCTAATGTTCAAAAAACACGATTTTTGAGGTTGTGTAGAACACGCACAAAATCGTTTTGGTCTGTTTTATTAAATGCGTCATTTAGTACTGTTTTTCTTCTTCAAAATGTGTTACAAAATGTTCTTGTATGATTTTTCTTTAAAAAGTTATAACCATTTTAAAATAACATTATAAAATATATATGTAGTAACATGGCAATTGCTACAGAAAATCCATACATGATTTTTAACTTTCATGATGTCATTTTAAAATGATCATAACTTTTTGAACGAAAGTCACACAAACCCATTTCATAGCTCATTTTGAAGGCAAAAAGCTGTTCTAAATGATGCATTTAATAACAACTAGCAATGCATTTTGTTGCATCCAATAAAGTAGCGATTAAAACAAAAAAATTTGAATACTCATTTTTTTCCAACATTGAGACCGGCTCCATACCTTAAAACTTAATATTTTTAAATTATTTTTTTTTTTGTTGAATTAATCAATATTTAATCTCATGCAATATAAGAATTCCAGAACAAATATTCCGCCCTTTGAAAATTACAAAAAACCAATTTTTAGAAAAAAAGTCACGAAAATTTTCTTAAAAAATTTAAGTTTTTGTACCGAAACAACAACAAATTTAATTTTTGGACCAAAACTTTTTAAGAAGATAATGTTGACCTATTCATGTTCTACAAAAGTTGTCCTGAAAATATTATGAAAAAATGAACAGTTTTGAAGAAACGGGCAGTCAAAGCGACTTGCCTTTTTTAGTCAATTTTTCGACCTTTTATCGAAAACCGGTTGGGTTTTTTCCACTACCGATTCCAAATTGTTTTTTGAGATCTTATTTTTTTGACCTCTAATTTCAGGAAATGGACGGGGAGCAAACAAATTCTCAACTTTGCACATTTCATATATCTTGTGGGCGCTCTAGGGTACATAGTACAAATACTTAAGGCTCTTATATTTTGGCTTTCTCTGGATTCAGAAAATATATAAAAGTCAATACACATATCAAATGGCTTTAAATTTATACGGGCTTTCCACTCAAAGTTAAGCCAAATTGATCTTTTTTCGATTCAAATTGAACTTTACAAAGAATGCGTTTAAAATCTGTATCTACAGCAGATATCGTTATGAAAACTTGTATATAGATGAATATTGTATCTACCAAATACCTTATAGAATACTGTAATAGGATGAAATTTCGAAAATACATTACTTCTGGAAATTGAGATAAAAAAAAACAAGACAATGGATGGGGTCATTAAGTCTGAGGCATTATTTATTTCATACACCTTAAATTAAGGCGAATAATTCGAGACATTGCACGATTCAATCCGAGAATTTTTGAGAACTTGGTCTATATATTAATACGCAAAACAAAAATTTGTCCTAATTTGAATTGAAAAAAGATTAATTTGGTGTGGATAAGTTTTAACTTGGAGTGGAAAACCTGCACTGTCCTTTGAGATTTTATAAAATTGGCTTTTAATTTGTTACTTAGTTTCGATGAAACCATA
The DNA here is from genome assembly GCA_951812925.1 of Calliopum simillimum. Lineage (NCBI taxonomy): Eukaryota > Metazoa > Arthropoda > Insecta > Diptera > Lauxaniidae > Calliopum > Calliopum simillimum. The sequence goes on from OX638369.1 coordinate 1,604,646, forward strand.
ACAAAATGCACTATAATTTTTTGTCTTACGACATAACAATTTAATTGAACAATTTGGTTGCTAAGCAAAAACACCATTTACCGTTGAGTTATTTACACTCCCACGTGAAATCTTTGAATTTACCACTTTACAACGTAAATAATTTGTGGACACATAAGAATTACACATGTCTCTGCATATCACTAAATGGTTGTGAACATAAAGACCAACCTTAGATGGACATTTGACATTTTTTGATTAAACAGCGTTTTGATAAACTTTAAGCCAAATCCCACTAGCAAATACACAAAAAACTTTAAAAGTCATTTAAGAGCCATTGATGTGATATTTATGGCGACATAAATCATATGAGAGAATGATTTTTATTGACAACATAATTTGTTTGACATCAGTAATCATAGCTAAAATTTAACTATAAGACCAGCTAAACTTGGATTAATAACTCAAAACAGAATGTGGGCGATGGAGCTAGTGTCTGAAATTGATAAAAACGATAAAACGTCATTTGTTCACCGACTTGCGTACCAAAACTTTGACGCCAATTTAAATTACATCGATTTGCTTTTTCTTTCGGGTCATTCATCTTCTTTAAGTGTCTTAGAGCCTTCAATCAAATTATCAAAATCTCTATTCATAGCCAGTTCAAAATACCAAATAGCAAGTACCAAAATATCAAGTCAAAAAAATTGCTGAAATGAATTATTACCTCGATCAAAATACCATCAAAAACGATTTAAAATCGATTAACCCCTTTTTGGTCTCTTTTGCTGTGCCTACGAACACGAAGAGTTCATATGTGCAACAGGTTCACAAAGTCGACCCAAATCGACTTTATGTTATTATTAAAGCATCAACATCGTGGTAACACCAGCACCAGCATCTTCACTTATTCACTCATATCATCCCAAGAAGAAGGCGGCTTAAAACAAAAGATATTTCCACCTTTTGCCGCCGACAGAACATTCAACGCAGTAAAACGCCCCCAAAAATTAAACCTTCAAACTAACCGCCCCAAATTCAAGCCAGCGCAGCGTCGTAACGTCCAACTCGTGCAAGTTATACCAGAGGAATAGAGGAAGTTGCTGCAACCAAGAGATGCCGCCGTCAAAGTGATCGCGCATCACATCACACGAAAAAGAGGTGAGAAAATTTTTGATTAGCTTCCTCGGAGGCTCACTTTATAAACTAAGCAAATGAACATGCAGTCTGTCATGCTGGCAGGCCGACAGTCAAAACGACAGAAAAACGGTTCGCAAACAGAACGATAGGACTGACTTACAAATGGGCGCACATACTTGACCAATATCCTAAGCGATCTACGATTTTGATATAATTTGTGTGAGTGTTCTTGACTTTGAACGCAGACTGCATTTCCGATACACACACATCTGTATGTGTGTATGTGTCGTTCAAGATGAAGATAAACATTTTGGTAGATGTGGCGCTGATTATTATGTGGAGTAGTGAGTGCAGATAAAAAACTTATTTGGAGGCTGTGACCAACACTGAACATCGGAAAACCTCACGCCATGCCAGAAAAGTACTAGTCAAGTCAAAGCCACTGAAAATATTGAGACTGATATAACTATTATAACGACGATCATGATGTTGACTTGACGATGATGATTAAATGTGCCATGAAAAATGTTGAAGGGAATAAGTTAGTACATGGTGAAAAGATCTATTATCATTTTAAGAAAAAGCAATTATATTTGTTCGAAAAATGTTCATTTACCACAATATCAAATACTAAACAGAATTGCACAAATAATCAAGTATATTTGCTGGACCTCTTTTTATTTTTCTTGAGACTACTTGTTGTCTCGAATCTACAACTATAAACGACCGAAGCAAAAACTTATCGGATGATGAGCTTATTAGAACCAGCCACCGGCGGAATAAGAGAAAATTTTGCATGTTCTAAACTCAATTTTCAAAATCACATAAGTACATTTCGCGCAGTGCAACACTGAATAAGTTAATAAATTCAACGCGTGCATTCGTTTTATGGCCAGTAGTTGTTGGCAATGCGTTGCCATACCATGCTTTGCATTTCTGCGCTATCTTAAGAATACCGCTCTATAATTATCCCAAACAAAAATTATCCGTCGAAAGAGTTGTTTCTCTTTTTTTCGAGATTCATTTTTTTTTTTTCATTCTTTTCTCTCACTATACGCTCAACTTGCATGCGATCATGCAGAAAGATTACTTGATTTTCTCACCTTCCGGATGAGAAGTATGCGGTGTGCAGAGTCTTTGGTGCCTATTTGGGTGTTAAGGAAGCAGATCTTTGAAATTAGTGAATGTATAAATTATTGCCAACAAAAAAGAAGTTAGTAAGAGTGTTACCATTGGACTGGACAAAAATTTAGTACCCTGCACTGCAGCATTTTGAAAACTTTGCTCATATGGGATGTGCCACGCCCTCGTGTACGAATTAATTAAGTTTTTGCTCAGAGCTTCCAGTGACTATGTCACTTATTGGTGCGCAATTTTTTTGCACTTCCAAAAATAACGCTTGCACTACAGTTTTTTTGAAACTTGTCCGAGTACACCTAGTTTTTGCTCAGAGCTTTCATTTAGTATTCCACGTATCTGAGTTAAATTTGGTTGGATTAGCTTAAAAAACGCTTTCAGTATAGGGTCATTTCATCTCAAATCGTCCAGGCAGTATTTTATTTTTTTTTGCATATTATTTTTTTAATAGTTTCTACATTGAAATCGATGAGACATGTATTTTTTCCTTTTGCTTGATTTTGAGTTCTTTCGTCGTGGGAAATTTTTTAAAATTCGTCTACAAACTCGATTTTGCGCTATTGTCGCATGTCAATTTTCACGGAAAATGTGATAATTTTGCGAAAAAACGTCCGATCTTCGTAATTTTTGATATGCTTGTAGCTAAGAGGTTCCTCTAAAAGAAAAAAATATGATACAGGGTATATTTCAAAAAATAATTTTTATATCGTCATTTGAAAAAAAAATTCAAAAAATTTTTGACTTAAAAAATTTCCAATTGCATCAGTTTTTTTTTTCTTCATATTTTTTTTTAAATAGCCATACATAAGTATAAACAATATTATGTAACAGCCTCTATTAGCCCAAATTCGTTGTTTGGGAATTATGATTTTTTGAAAAAACAGTCCCAATTATTTAGTAATTTTGGGCTTCATTCATGATATATGTTATCATTTCGTCAAAAGTAGCTCAATCGTTATGATATTTTGTCTGTCAAAAGTCAAAGGTCCGTTCTAGAAGAAAAAATCATGAAGTACATTTTTGGATATTTTTTTTATAACCGTCTTTAAAATAGAAAAAAAATCAAATGACTTAGCCCAAAAATTTTAGCATTGCTACGATTTTTCCATTCTTTATTACTGTTTTTGTATATCAATTTGTAAGTAGACAATTTTTAGAAGCTTTATTCATACCTTAATTTTGTTTTTTATTCAATATTGTTTTTCAAACTCCATACAAGTAGGTACATTTATTCGAGTAATTTGATTATTGCTGCAACATTGTTCCACTGGGTCTTCTTGGTCTTTCTGAACTTTTGTACATCACGAGCTTCAAGTAATTTGACAGCCACATTTGGAGTATGCTTCTGAAAATTGTCTACTTATAAATTGATATACAAAAACAGTAATAAAGAATGGACAAATCGTAGCAATGCTAAAATTTTTGGGCTAAAAGTCATATGATTTTTTTTTCTAATTTAAAGACGGTTATAAAAAAAATATCCAAAAATGTACTACATTTCATGATTTTTTCTTCTAGAACGGACCTTTGACTGTTGACAGACAAAATATCATAACGATTGAGCTACTTTTGACGAAATGATAACATATATCATGAATGAAGCCCAAAATTACTAAATAATTGGGACTGTTTTTTCAAAAAATCATAATTCCCAAACAACGAATTTGGGCTAATAGAGGCTGTTACATAATATTGTTTATATGTATGGCAATTAAAAAAAAAATATGAAGAAAAAAAAAAACTGATGCAATTGGAAATTTTACAAGTCAAAAATTTTTTGATTTTTTTTTCAAATGACGATATAAAAATTATTTTTTGAAATATACCCTGTATCATATTTTTTTCTTTTAGAGGAACCTCTTAGCTACAAACATATCAAAAATTACGAAGATCGGACGTTTTTTCGCAAAATTATCACATTTTCCGTGAAAATTGACATGCGACAATACCGCAAAATCGAGTTTGTAGACGAAGCATTTAGCATGTAGCATTTTGAAACATTTGTTTATATGGGTGGTAACACGCTCTCTTTTATGAATTCCCCTATTTGCTGCTCAGAGCTTGCAGCTACTGCCCCTAGTGTTTGTGTGTATTTCTATTGTGTTATCATTAATCATGCTGGGCGCTGCACATTTTCAATCTCACGAGCCCACTTTTTCAGCAAAGCTAGAGTAAACAATTTCATCGAATTATCTTTCTTAGTTTTCCCGTGAAAAATATTTCCAGCCTGCCACCCATTGACTCAAGAGGTGGCGTTGATCAAGAACTTATATATTTTTCCATACCTGCCACGACTCTTTCTCAGCGTTACAATCGGAAGCACTAAGTGAATATAGCCTGGGTGTAGGGTATAAAAAATCCAACAGGTTTAAGTACGTGCCACTTTGAAGGTCGTCATCAATTCCGATCATCAATTAATTAATATGAAAATGTAAGTTCCACTTATATATTGTAATAAAAATATTTGCCGGAAAGGTAACATACATTGATTTTCTAGGAGCAGCCTTAATGAGAAAACTAACCATAAGGAAGTATCATTAGTAATGGCAATGAATTTAATACAATCAACTATTTCGAACTTAACGCATCATATGGTTAATCAAAACCCTTTCTTGACACTTCACAATTCAAACGAAGTTGCGTATGCTTCCATGAATTCTTCGAATCGTCTCAACTTGACAACCGCAATAAGAACTCAAATAATATGCCTGTCATAATTCCATAAATGAATTTAATGTCCAAATCGTCCAAATCCATGCAAATGCATCTTTTTTCCTTTTGAATTATTAATAAGCCAGGCAGTCAAAGTGCCAGCTAAACCAACCAAGCAGCCGATCAGGAGAGATATGGATGACAGGCCTGTGCGTTTGCATTCCAGAAGCCAAATGAAATATCTGCAACATATCACAAAATCACAAAACGAAGAAGAAAAATTCAAGTCTTTGGAGCCACAGCGAGATAAAGCATGCAATGACGATGTGGATGAGGATGATGATGATGATGACGAAGACTACTTAAAGTCTCCAATTTGAGAGAATCATTCATCAGTGGCAAATAAGTTGGCGGTATAAATCCATCAAGCGATCAGTGAAAGATCGTTTGACGCTGATCATCAACAGCGATGTTGATGATGACGACTGGAAGAGCAACCAAGGTGGCGGTTGGATTCGTTAACACAACGTAGAGCTGACAAGCATGAAGAGTCATATGCCCAGCTTATGCGATTACATTGGGCTCAAGTCTGGTTACTGCCTTCACAGTGACGCGTAGTTTGTGATTTTGGCGTTGCTGCAATTTTATGGAATTCTGCCTCCAACTGTGCGCTGAGCTGATGATTTTTATCAATCTTATTTGGAAAATGCTTGGCTACCACAAAACTACAAACGGATGATCAATTTGAAACTGAGTTTGTTGGCTGGACATCAGCAAGTATTTGGGTATTTTTTAAAAGGCTGCTAATGGGTGGTCTACTTTGCTATGTGGCTTGGCATTGGTTAAAGTTCTGTATTTGTAGAAAGTTCATTGCTACTGCCATCAATTTATTGCGCAACTAATTTATTGAGTTGTTGCGTTTAATTTATATTTCAGTTTGTTCTCTGTCGTTATTTGAATTGATTTAAATTGTTGTTGCAAGCCACAGACACGACATGAGCACACAAATTTCATATCCCACCTCCTCGATGCATTGTTGCTGTGATTTTTGGCGCAATTTTCTTTGCCGCCAACAATTTATCAGATTTCGACCAAAGAGCAGTTAAAAAAAAGCCACCACGAATTGATTTTATTTAGCACCAACATATTTGTATTTTATGCCATTGTTGGTGTAGGATTTGCGACATGATGCAACAACAACAACAACTGTGAAAGTACAAAATCACCCTCCTTGTCATTGAAATTTTTAGCGGCAGCGCCATCCAGTGGTCAACTGTTGTTTGGTTTATGTCTAGGCGATATTTTATTTATCACATGTGAAAGCCAATCAATTTTCGTTGACATTTTCGTGGTTTCATCGCAATTTGTGTAGGGGGAAGGAGGGGGGGGGGGTGGTGGTGGTTGGAAAAATAATTGACAGAAAAAAAGGACTTTTAACCATTCTTTTAAACCTTTAACAACTAAAGGCAAGTATGTTTGCCAGAACCCCATTTGTTTGAATGAAAGTTTTATTAACCCCCATTACTTCGATTTTGTCGTATTATTATTTTGAAATTCTTTCGCGTATGTAGACCTGGTCGATAAAGGGTTAAACGAAGTGTATTGGTGAATAAGTAAATAGGTACGTCTTTTTGAAATTAAGATTATATTCTTTAAAACATAATTGTTTACTAACTATTCCATACAATCCACAAGTCTTATAGGATGGACAGACGACAGAACTAATGCACATCAGTAGTATTAATCCAAATTTACTGGTACATAATGCCCATCTCAATGTGCATTTACTCTGAAATGAGCTTTTTCAATATGGTAACTCTGTCGGAGTGTAACATATTGTAACAATTTGACAAAAACAAAACTTCTGACTGTCAGCCAATTGATTAAATTTATAAATGTCACTTCATTCAAAAAATATGAATAAATTGAAACCACAACCAAAGTGAACAAAAGTGTGTTTTAAGACAAATAAAAAATAAGTTTAGGTAAAAACCAAATACAATTTTTTCATTTTAAGACGGGAATAAAGAGAAAGAGTACTGTGTGAAGCGAGGCGATAAGTAGGTGCTTTCAAAAAAAAAAAAAAAAAAAACAAGTAATGCCGAAACTGCCAAAATGCCAAAACCTGTCGTCTGTTAAGGTAACATTTTTTTGCTAACACACGTTCATAATCTAGATTAATGCTGTCGTCTGTCTATGCTATAAGTAAAATATTTAAGTAGTCGTTTATAAATTACGTAAGACTTTTAGGTGTGGAAGGAGTTATCGTTTTCTTGCGATTTATTACAAAAGCTACAATGACATGAAAACATCTCACATGGGAGTGTGGGGCTTTACATGCTTGAAAAGTGTTACACGTAATTTATGTACAACGTTCACATATTTCTATTGACAGATTTTTTGAAGTTCTATACAAACTCCAGCAGAGTTAAAAATTTATTTTTAACCTTTTCATTACACAAAATCAGAAATCATGTTTCCGAAATTAAGACTATCGAAGAACAAAATCAGACAAATTGTTTTGTGTTACAATTAGATTCCTAGCTCTTTTTTCAAACGCAAAAGAAATGTCAATCATTTTGACAAGTAATTCATAAAGTGCTCTAGTAGTGCTTATGGCAGGAGTCCGTTTTACAAGATGACCAATAAATTAGCTATATACACGAACAACAGTCATTGGAACATCATAAAAATGATTCAAATGTCTACGAATGACTGTGTCGTACCGCAAACACTTGATGACGTGTCAAAATTTTCATATGCATGTCAAATGTCAAAGACTGAAAAAAAGCTGCTCTTTCTCTCTCATTACATCGCTTGCTTCGGCTTCTTCTGAATTAGCATTATGATTTGACGCGCCTTCTCACTACAAATCAAATACCAGGTTAAATGTTTTATGTTTTCAGTGCTTTGATGTGGTTTCTAGTTACATGCCTGATCTAGTAAAAAGCATAAAAACAAAGGCTGTCATGTCAGTTTTGACAGCTAGTTCGTTTGTACCGTGTCTGCCTGTCGATTTATTAGTGTTCTCTTTGTGTACTCTTCCGATACACCGTCACTCTCTGTTTAATTTTGAGATTTCCGACGGTTACATACATCTACGTAGTCGGTTACCATTTAATGCTTATCATTGTAACTGTTGGATTAGCCGTCACATTTTGTTGCTTCTTAAATTTGTTGACAATTTTGACATTGTGCTCGCCCTTACCGCCATAGTTGTTCTTTCTGTAATTGCGCCACAAAAACTAAACTGTTGTTTCCAGATGAAATTCTGGTTAAATTTCAATTACAGAAATGAGAAATTTGTCACCCTTAGCTAAATAAACTAAGGGAGGTTGATTGTATGAGGATTTGCATCGCTTGAGAAAAAGTCAAAAATATGATTTGACATTGATGTGTCAGCTTGTTAACTGTACAAACAAATGCTGGTATTTGACAGTTGCGTTTTTATACCCATGAAATTATGAAATTAAGGAAATTGCGAGTTTTTATACGATATTGAATGACCGTTTGACAGCCGTAACGTATTTGGTCCACGCTTTGTTTTTGAAGTTAACGAGAGGTATTGTTATTCCCAGCATCACCATGAAGCTGGAAGGAGCCTCCTTAAGGTTTCTGAAAAAATCTCTTTGAAATAAGAAGAAAACTCAGGTCAATATAAATTAATTGCAACATGAATTGCGTAATTAAAAATTATTCTTCGTTTTGAACCTCAAAATTAGGAGCCACATGCGTTAAAGAATGTTCTCAAGGTAATAGTGGCATGTGTGAGAATTTTTGGAGAATATTTTATAATTTTATGTTGTATATTGGCTTGGGGTCATTTGCTACGGGAGGAAATAGAAAAATGGATTCTCGATTGGTTGAGCCTTCAATTGCAATGATATCTTGTTTGAAAACTGTTGAAATTTCAGATCAAATAACCTCCGCCCTCCTTAGCGTATTAATTCAAACCATTCCAGAGCACTCCTGTAACTCTTAGACTCGTGGGTGTGGCGTGTCCCATACCAGAAAAATTTTCTGTAGTGCATACGTTATTTGAGGTAATGCAACCAAATTTCGCACCTCCCGCACAAATAAAATTTTCAAAATACTCCAGTGAAGGGTATATAATTTCTGGCACTGAAAAGGAACTGCTGCACTGTGACTCCGAATCTAAAGTTGTTGTACCAAAAGGTATCTATTCTATTGCTTTGGTGTCTAAATTAAATTTGATCAACCTGCTCTCCCCCAATCCTCAGCAGATTGAGCTCATCTTAATAAATTACCAACAAGTTCTGACGACCCTCGCATTAATCTCGCCCTCTATTGTGACCGTCTTTAATATTAAATTAGATACCAACGAATTCGCCAAAAGTCACACAAACAAGGCAATAATCAAAAGGACGAAAGGAAAAAAAAAAACACCAAAGAATGTCCTCAAAATCCTGATTTCATGGTGATAATCATGAATCGTGATTTATATAGCGGAACAATTTGTCAGTAGTGAAAGAGTGGCAACACACACAACGCAGCAGAGAAAGGGGTGGCTGTTTAGAGTCGAACCGTCGAACCAACGCCCAGTACAAAGCAAAACTTTGTTGAGTTGTGACTTTTTGTGACCAAAGCTGCGAACTTGTGAAGCGCAGCATTTGGCAGTGAACAGCAGCGAGCAACAGCGGTAAGTTAAAGAGGGTGTGCCAACATTACGCGCATTGTGAATGGAGGAAAAGCAAAGTGTGAACTTTTCGCCAATGCTGATTTGGTAACGCTCGTTATCTATGGTCTCATTATCATTATTTTCCACAACGACTTTTCAAACTTTTTTTTCGCTGTCCCTCTACATGGGCACAGATATCGCAGTCAGTGCAAATACAAATTCACTGCCAACTCACCAAGCACCAGGCAGGGCAGGAATGCAGTCAAGTTGAAAATTAATTTTGTCACAGTTGCGCATCCATAATTTGTTTTTGTGAATCGTCTTTTTTATTCGTACGTATGATGTGAGATTTGAGGCAGTGATTTTTCAGTTAATGCATTGCCAGTCAAAGTGTGGACTGAGGCGTTTGTTATGGTAAATGGGGAATGGGGTGGGTAGTGTGGGTAGTGCAATTTATTAGCGACGCAATACTCTGTTTAGTTCAACACACGCCAGCTTGATCGGGGAATTGAAAAAATTAGTCGCACCAAATTTTTAAGCATTTTATTTGATCCATAGGCACGCGCGCTCATTTTGATTTCAATACGTGTGGAGTGAGGGGGGTTCCCCTAATGTCGTTTATTTAGATCAACAATTTGTTATGCAGGTAATTTGTTGGAATTAAATTAAAGTTGTGAAACAGAGTATTTTGCTGAAACGATTGCATACCGTGAGAACTTGCATTTTAGAACACTATCTGTTATATTTTTTACGAGATGCTAAGTATTTCGGTAATCATTATAAAAGGTTTAATCATTGAATCCACTTTTTGGCCAGGTTTTATAGGAAATTTCATAAGCTACAAAAGTGATGACCATTATTTTTCTCTAAAGTAACAGTTAGCGAGATATTTTCATTTATCTCGGGAACCAGATTTTGCCAGTTCTAAGACCTCACTGAGAGCTGCCTAGAGGAAGAAATAAACATATGGAGAATAAATCGGAAACATCATATATTGCCATCTTTGCATATTAAGAGTCTAAAATTGGGCGTGACACTTTTCTGATTGTGCCGATTTATTGACTAGTACATGGTTTTCGTGCTAGGCAGCTACATTGTTTCTCACATAATCCCGAGTAGCATTTAATCTGTCAGCTCTATAGATAAGTATGCAATTTCTTATACTTCACTCACTGTATCTTTTTTGGACTATGCTGTGTTTATTCAATTTATGAGGCCACTTTTATGAAAAACTTTTGCATATCTGAGCCGTTTATTATGAAAGTGGGGCAAGTCAAAAATGAGGCAAAAGTAATGTCATACACATTATGTGCCATAATGATTTGTTCTTTAACCGTTATCATTTTTTAACTTATCATCGATTCCACATAATAAAGTAAACTTTTTGTAAACAAAGAAATTATTTTATTCATTTCTAGCAAAATGTCAGCCAATTTCCATTATAACATTACTTTTGCCTCATTTTGGACGAGCCCCATTTTCATAATGCACGGCTCGTCGAAGGATAAAAGTTTCCAAAAACTTTTATTTTTAAGTTTTCTTAAAGATTTTTTTAACTTTTATACTTAAAAGATTTTACTTAAGTTTTTTTTTGCACTTTCTGGAATAAAAGTCAAAAAAGATTTTTTTTCGTTATAACATTCTAAAAAATCTTTTCAAGTTAAAAATTTTTAAAAACTTTAATGAGCTGTTATTGAAAAATGTCTTGAAAACTTATTTGTAGAAATTTTGGAATTTTTGTCTGGTTAAAGCAAATGTGGGTAAGAACTAAGAATTTCTTAGTGAATAAAGCAGATAATGTTATTCTCATCAACAAGAATCTCCCAAAAAAGCGATATTTTTTGGGAAAACAGTTTTTCGATTGACACTAGAGTATGAATACTATGAAATCGGAAAATAATAAGGAAACTTAAACCTATGGAACTGCATATAAAGTTTAAAATAAATTGTTTACCCCCCCCCCCCCCCTCACATTAGAGCAATTTGTAAATGTTCAACCTATCGTTGATGTTGATTTTTATATTGTCAACAACAAACAACAGAAAATCATTAATGAAATCGATAAAACTGATGATTGTAATGCTTCAACAGTTGCGACAACAATAAATAATCATGGGACAATCCAGTAAAGAAAGAAGAAAGAGTTACAACAGAAAACACCTACAATTAAAATAAAAAACAAATTACGACACACAACCGTAAATTGTTAACTTGACAACATTAATGTCAGTAACATCATGTGACTTATTGGCACTAGGGGCGCAAAACTATTGGAAACTGGGCAACAACAAACAATGGAATACTACCAACACGCCGTTGTTGAATTGAATGGACACTACAATATCGAGTGTTGCTTGGTGTCAAACGTTAAGGTGCGGCAGCTACAAACTTCCGTAGCCTCTTCAATCAAGCGTCAAAATCAACGCGTTGACTGCCGCCGTTGATTGCCGCCAGTTGTCAAAGCCTTTTACTTGTGCTCTCGGTATCAACAAATTCGGTATTCGGACAATTTCAGTGCCTAATGACTCAAGGTAAACAGTAAAATTGATGCGTTCGTCTGCATTTGAAGGATGACTTTTTTGTTGTTTTTGTGTGCGTTTTATTTGCTAATGCGCATACGCCCCCCATACTTGAAGCTTGCTGTGTAAGTAGTCGCTGGTGCCATGTCCATCGAACAGTTGTTGACTGCCAAACCCTTTTTTTATTTGTTGTTATTGTTGCTTTTTAATTTTGCTCAACTACCTCGACAACTCTTTTTGAAAATCGTCACAGATGTTCGCGTTCGCAATTGAATGACTTAATGTACAGCATTTTGTCATCAATATCCGTTCTTAATGATAATGATGAGAGAACGTTGCTGATGATAATGATGTTGAAAATGTGAGCAGTTTAACTGCCCGTGACAAAAGTGTGAATTACGTCGTCGCTTTTGTTCTTTCCGAATAAAAAAAAAAAAAAACTTACGAATGAAATTGGAAAATGACCCCCAAAAGTTGGGCAACTGTCAGTATATTTTCTTTTGTTGACAGCAGCATTGACACTTGAATTATGTTGTGATACTTTTGTTGTTTTTGTTATTGTTGCTATTGCCGAACCTGATCGATGCTCAACGCTTCAGTACTTATTTCGGTCTTAAATATTATGTTACCAATTTGTCGAAGATAATCCGCTTTTGACACTCTTGTGTGCTTGCCTTTTAAAAAGAGTAAAGTTTAAGTCATAGATGACATTTGACAGTTGGCTGTCAATTGTTGGACTGACATCTTGTTTTGTGGCCTAATCCATATGTAAATCTGTCAATTTGAAAGTGATTATTGCTAAGAACAAAAGTGGCGGACCGCTCATTTATAAAATGCTGTTTGCCATTTAATCTCATATTTGATTCATTTTGTATTAGGAAAACCTGCTACATAATACAAAATATGTGTTCATTAGGACGTGAATATCCAGAGGAGCATTATTTAAACGTAAGCTTATAGTTAATATAATGCCAAACATTCCACAAGGTCAGATGTTGTTTGCTTGAAGATCAAGGAAACTTATAAGTTATATGTAGATGCCAGGAAACAATATAAAGTCCATATCCCACTTTTACATATAGTGGTTAGCAAACCAATACTAAGACCAGAGCAGTCTTGGTCTTGGGCATTAAGTCTTGGTCTTCAAAAAATTTCTAAAGATTGCTGAGTATTTAAAATTTTCAAACCTTGTTTTATGAAAGCATTGTGGTTTTTAAGATGTCAAATTTCAAAATGGTCATGATGGACCAAGATCATAGCAAGGTTGGTCGTTGTCTTGAAATTTTATGAACGTCTTGGTATCGAAATATTACCGAGACCAAGGCTCAAGTCCAAGACTAATTTAGCTCATCAATATTTACATAGTTTTGGAACTGCCGACGTAGATCTGGGATTGACAGTCTTTTGGATTTTAAGTGGTTATCAAAGATATTATAGCTTAGAGTACCTTAGCAAGTTATTTTCGTTCTTTAAGAAATAAACATTTTGTTAATTTGGAATCACTAAATGGAAAACATCGGCTACTCTGTGTTTCTTAAAAAAAACAATGGTCTATCAAATTAAAAATCTATAGTCACATTCCATGCTATTTTTCTTAATTAGGATATAATTTTCTTTTAATTATTTCTTACAACGAGATTTTCACATCTTCTAATTGAGCGCAGAAAATTTTCTCACAGTCTCTCGAGATAGCAAATCTCCATTAAGCCTTTAATTGCCAACGGTAAAATTAATTCCAAGATCATTGATCATGCATAACTAAGCGGGAACTGTTATGATTGATTATCCACTCAAATTAACACCGGAATTACACTGTGCATTTTACTACTGGCGCGCTAACTCCATCTCCACCCAAGCGCATTTGAGTAGCTGATATTTCTTGGTAGGCCGACTTTCAATTATTTCAACCGCAAATGTAGATCGCGCTCTCTCTCATCATTATAATTAGCGCGGAAACTTAATTACAGACAACGCGATGAACTTCAGGAAAAACAAAAGGCAGAAAAAAAAGCACGATTTGGGTGTTAACACTTTCAGATTTTGCACTTGGCATGAGAAACTGTGGTGACAATAGTCAGCTGATAGTAACAAGACAGGAAATACAATCGCGGTTGCGTCCAGTGATAGAGAACCATTTGCTTACTTTGATTCGTAATAAATTTAAAAGTTGTCCACAGCAGTCAACAGCTTGGGTTGCTGCTCATTAGTTCGATTCTGTTTTACTTGTGGCCAAAAACGATGACTGTGCGCATTTAGCGCATGCGCAGGCAGCTGCTGGCTGCTTCATGATCATGAATTCCAAACATGATAATTATTAATAAGCAACTAAATCATTACATTATTAGCTGGTGTCAAATTCACAGTGGGGCATCCAGTTCAAGAGCGCTCACCTATTGGTGTTGCCAATATTGGTTTCATTCGCCTGATTAATCGTATAAATGCGAACATAAAAATCGTTAGCATCCAGAATGGATCCCATGTGCCTTGCGTGTAAAACTGTCGCCCGAGTCCTGACTGTGAGCTTAGTGCTTGCGTTTGTGTCTTAGGACTTTTATTAATTGTCGCTATCGTCGTGTTTGCGTGGCTGTTTTCGACGCGTGTCGTTATCATGCCAATGCGACCCCCATGAGTGTCAGCAACGTTGTGCCGGTTCGGGATCAGAATCAGATTTTGTGTACGCATTGCAGCATTCGAAGATGATGGCTGGTGATGCTGCCTCAATCGTCCATTCTTTCGAGGAAACATTGAAGGCCAGGCGTGAATTAAGTATTCGACAAGATCGCGCCTAAGTTGGCCGTATCGTAAGTTATATTGCATGTTTAGTGAGCATAAAAGACGCTGAATTATTGCCAAAATGGGGCATGATCTATATGGGCATCCTACAAAGTTGCAAGTTGTGGGAAATGTTAAGGATTATAGAAACCTTCATTATTGATGATCAAAGCGTATACTTGACACATTTTGGATAATTTTTCACTTAAAATGTATAACAAAATCTAATTTCCTTCTTTTGATTCTATTGCTACAGTGATTAATGCAAGATATTTGTACGTTGCTAAGACAATTTAAGTTGCTACCGTAAAAATTTCATCTCAAACAGATAATTTGTACATCGCAAGCTTCCGGGTAATTAAGTGGCGTCTTCAAGCTTCACCTCCTATTGTGCGAAAAGGGTTGGATTTCCATATTAAATTCCGTACACAAAGAGTGAAATGCCAATGCCAGTGCACAATCGGCAGCCACAACAACCACATGATAAATTAGGAGCCAATATTATTTATGAGTCTCAACTGGTTACCGGTGCCTGCTAAGGATTTGGTGATAGTTTTTGGAGATAGACGAAACTGAA
Organism: Calliopum simillimum; assembly: GCA_951812925.1. NCBI lineage: Eukaryota > Metazoa > Arthropoda > Insecta > Diptera > Lauxaniidae > Calliopum > Calliopum simillimum. The sequence continues at coordinate 1,620,061 of OX638369.1, forward strand.
CATCAGTTGTTGGCATGAATTCTACACCCAATGTGTGTAGAAGTTAACGCAGAGTAATAGCTGAAATTCAACTTTCGCAATTACTTGCTTAGAACAACAACAAAAATGATACAAATCCGTAAACTTGTTGTGAGGTATCACATTGCAGCACAACATCTTCATTCATATCTTTATTCCTTGCTGCATTCATAACGCGTGCACTCATCATAACACAGTGGCTTTTCCAGTCCGTAACTTAAGTTTTCGCGTAGTCGCAATAGTGCGCTTTATGATCGTTGTATGCTTTTCAGCTTCTCCCATTTCCTATCGCAATTAGTCGGCCCACTCAAGCGATTTTAAGCAAAGCAAAGCATAACACGCCAGTCAGCCAGCCAAGCCTTGTCGTCGTCGTTGCTAGTTGACCACACCGCAGTGGAAGCGTTGAGTGCTGCACTGCATTGTGCTGTGCCATGCCGTGCTGTGTGTGGTACTGTCGCTACTTATTGAGTGACTGCAGTCTGGCTCCGAAGTCAGTGTAGCCAGAACCTCATAAAGTTTTCTTGTTACTTTCTGATTTTCGTGCTGCGAGGAAGATGATTTGAATGCGCGGAAAGGGCTGCCTGTTAGTCTGGTCTGTTGTTATGGTGTGAGTTGTTTTCCTTTCTTTATCTTCCTGTGTATTGCATTTAATTAACATGACAGCTATTAATTGGAACATGATTCCTAGGCAACGTGTTTTTTTTTATCTTAAATGAACTTTTCGCTGCACTTACACTGGACACGGGAACTCTGTGACAAGTTCTTAAAAAGATTGAAGCATGTATAAACATATGGCTAAATTTTTTTTAAATTTTTTTTTATTTAATTAATTGATTCGGTCTATGAATATATATGCTTACGACTATATAAAAAACAAATGTAAACATAACAAAATACAGTAGGTCCATGCCAAAGTCGTACACCAAACAAACTTTTTTTCGATGCCCCAAAACTAAGTACGCAAAAATAACTTAATAAATTTGAAGAACATTTTTAATTAGCCTATTTAATCCTTCAATTTTAACAAGAAACCAAACTTGAAATTTTCCGTTATTTTTGAAAATTTAAGGATAAACTTGGTCAATGTAGTGATATGTATTTTTACCAAGAAAACGATCTCAAACATATTCCTTATAATATGAGATCATGGATTCAATAGAACTGTCCCAATATATTCGTAACGCTGGCGAGGGGTCCAGATATAAATGCTATTAAAATCTTGTGGAATTATCCGGACGCAAAAGTTCGCCAGCACAATATTTGTTCAAAGACTGAACTGAAAAGGGTATTCATGGAAAATGGGAAAAAATTGATCCGAGCTATTGTGAAAAACTAATTCAAAGGATGCCAAAAGGACTAAACATGACAAATAAAAACAAAACATTGTACATTAATAACTGAACTCATGTAAAAATTATAATTTTGTTAAGGTGTACGACTTTGGCTTTGGTGCTGAATATGCTTGATTTATGTAACTTTTTATTTATTTTCAAAAATAACGGAAAATTCTAAGTTGGGTTTTTTGTTAAAATTGAAGGATTAAATAGGCTATTAAAAAATGTACTTAAAATTCCTTAAATTATTTTTGCGTATTTAGTTTTGGGGCATTGAAAAAAAGTTTGTTTGGTGTACGACTTTGGCTTGGACCTACTGTAAATACCGTTAAATTAAAAAATATTATTAAAACATAATCTCAGTTGATTTTTAGAAAAGGAGAAATCTAAGTTAATATTTGAACTAATATCATTATACAATTTTAATGATCTATAAATGAGAGCATTTGTGGCATAATTTGTGCGTACGATACCTAAGTGAGAGGGAGCATTAAACGTTAGAGCTCTAGAAGCAACATTAAAATTTATAAGATTTAGAAGTACAGGGCAGCCAACAGCATCACTAATAATATCAAATTCGAATAAAAGGGACAAAATATTACGTCTATCTTCAAGTGTTTTTAGACCCAGAAGGAGACAGCGGGAATAATATGCAGGAAGAACATCATTGGAACCAAAAAAAATGGGCTCCAAATGAAAGACGCGTACTCTAATCTGGGTCGTACCAGACTAGTAAAAAGTACCTTTAGGGTATATGGGTCCTTAAAAGAAGAACTATTACGCATTACGAAAGCAAGCATGGAGTATGCCTTAGGAATAATAGAGACAAAATGACCATGAAATGAGAAACCAGAATCAAATACAACTCCTAGGACTTTAAACTCATTCACAGGCACAAGGAGAAAATTTGAAATATGATAGGATGAAGGAATAAATGTACAACACTTAGAGAAAGACATAAAGACACATTTATTGAGATTAAGGGACAAATAGTTATTATTGCACCATAGGTAGAGCTTGTCAACATCACTTTGTAAACGAGCAACATCAGATTCATTTTTAATTTTTAAAAATATTTTGAGATCATCAGCATATAATAAACATTTAGAGTAGCAAAACGAACAAGTAATATCATTAATGAAAATAACAAACAATAAAGGACCCGAAATGCTGCCTTGCAGGACACCAGATGTAGCAAAAAATGGAAGGGTCTTAACATTATCAAACGACACAATACATTGATGATTTGACAGATAAGATTCTAACCATTTTAAAAAGTTGGACTGAAAACCTAATAATCTACATTTATGAATTCAAAGAGAATGGGAAACCTGAAAGGCAATATTCAGAGAATAAAGTTAAATTAGACACAGTAGATCGTCCCGAAACAAATTTCTAAAACAAGTACGATATAGTAGAAAGTTTTATTAACACCGAAAGCGTAATATAAAGCTGTGATTTGAGCAATTTTGATATGACCATAACAAGGCATCTTCTAGTCTAATGGCTGATGTTGATAACACATTTCTTCTGTAAGCATCACTCGAAAGCATGAGCAATAATACATTCTGAGTGGACCTAATATTTATATAGACAGCAAGCCGCTCAAACTTATCAAGATATTTTTGAAGAATTTTCTTATCCGAACTTAGTATTCTTAGAGCCATAGCAGAATTTCGTGTGAGACATCGACTTAACTTTTGTAAGATAACCATTAAAGGGTTTGATGATAGGTATTTTCTAAAGAATGTCTAATCACCAACGCAAGATTGGAAAAGCAATTGAAGCTTATGTGATACAAGACAAACTAATATTTGAAAAGAAAGCGTGGCATTCATCTGATTATGCTCACTTATCGACCAGTGTATGGTATTCATGTTCAGCACCGGACAACCAAATTTCATCAAAATAGCTTTCATAGTTTGCGAAACTAAACTAAATCATGTATACAAATATATCCGGGAGTCCCAGAAAATTAATCAATTAAAGCTTGTTGATAATGCCATAGATCTTTTGCCTCTATTATATCTAAAAAACCTTCGTTTCGACTATGAATAAATTTCTTAAAACTTGTTGATAGTCTGCCATAGATGCTTTCCCTCTACTATATCCAGATATTCTTCATTTTGACTATGAAGCCTTCGGGTGGCCAAAACAACTATCAATATGACATTCACGTTTTTCAACTGACAGAATACATGTCAAAAAGATCAAGATTTTAGCAATAGTGGAATAGTGGAGAAAATTAGTGCCAAATATTTTAAGGTCAGTTTTTTTAAGAAGCTATAACTTTAGTTGCTTTTATCCAATTTTCAATCGTAAGATGCCAAATGATTTGTCTTAAAACAAACTTTAAAAATACAGTTTACAATTAAAAAAGTTTTTTGTATTGAGATTCCCAAAATACGTCATCTATGCTTTTTTTATTTTGTGTGTAAAAGAAAGCTTCAAATGTAAATTACATGTCCTCTAGGGGTGTTTAAGTGCACGAATTTCGGATTTTGATACTTGACACCCCTCAATTTTATGATGTTGGAAAAAAAAATTAGTTTGCAAAAAAAATTTTGGGGGTGGGGTGAAGGTAAGGGTTGGCGCATCGAGGTCAAAGATGAGAGAAAAGGAGAAACAATTTACTTACAGCACTACAAGAGGGGCCACCTCTAGAGGGTTCAAATGTATGACCGACCCACATTACTTTTTCTCCCCCAACATTTTTACCAAGCAGACCTACTAACCTGGTTTTAGTGCGCGTTTTTTGGATATTGATAGCTGACACGGGCCAGTTTTGTTAGGTTACGTAAAAAAATTATTGTGTGAAAGTTTGGTCTCGATCGGAGGGGGGTAACACCTGCCCCATCGGGCCCAAAGAAGGGCACCTTAGCGAAAATTTCACGAAAATAATTCATAGCTCCCCCGGGCTGACTCCTAGAGGGATGAAATGTACGACCAGGTTCCATTATTTTTTCCTTCCCAACATTTTTTCCAACCACACCTACCCCCTATTTATCACCCTTCGCGGGTCCCCCCTACAAAATCCACTTTTTTGAAAATTCGCTGTAAATGTCCCAGGATGCCCCCAAAATGGATGAAATGTATGACCAGGTCCTATTATTTTTTTATCCCCAACATTTTCATGTGACAGACTTATACCCTATATGCCCTCTTTTCAGGCCCCCCTACAAAAAACTCAAAAAATTAGGAAAAATTTATAAAAATAGTTTAAAGCCCCTCTGTGGTGACCCCTAGAGGGGCAAAATGTATGACCAGGTTCTACTATTTTTTCCTCCCAAACATTTTCTCTTGACACACCTACACCCTATCTGCCACCCTTTTGGGAGCCCCCTACAAAATCCACATTTTTGAAAATTTGCTGCATCTGTCCCGGGATGACCGCAATACAGGCTAAATATCCGATTATGTCCTATTATTTTTGTCCCCAACATTTTTCTTTGACACACCTACCCCTTAAAAGCCGCCTTTTTGGAGGCCCGCCTACAAAAACGCAAGAAAATTAGGAAAAATATCGAAAAATAATTCTTAGCTTCCCCGGAGTATTCCATAGAAGAGTAAAACGTATGACCAGTTCCAATTATTTTTTCCGACATTTCCCCAAGCCCATCTACCTCCTATCTGTCACCCTTCTGGAGGTCCCTTACAAAATCCACATTTTTGAAAATTCGCTGTAACTATCCAATATGACCCCTAGATGGGACAAATGTATCACAAGATCTTATTATTTTGTATCCCCAATATTTTCCCCTCACACACATTCCTCCTATCTGCCACCCTTTTGGGGCTACCCCTACAATAAACAGTTTAATTGTTACATATCATGCTCTGGCGCGGTTAAAAACATTCGTTTCATTTCATTTACTTATGTACATTTATTTCATGGCATCGAAAAATTATAAGTAGAGTAGAACGGGGTAATGTCGTGCAGGGGGTAATGTCGTGCACTGGCTGTTTTAGCCCAAAGAATTGAATGATTTACCAACTGTTCGTAAGGTAGGGAACTGCTGACCTACTGAGCTTATGCATATAATACTAGCAATTTTCACCAGTTCGTCTCTACAGAGTAACCTTTTTTTCAAAACGCACGCTTTCGAGACGATAAAGTGTTTTTTCATCGGGTCAGAAAAATAATTTTCCTTGCGGGAAAATATACCAGGTAAGTGTTTTCTGAAACGAAATATCCTGCCAAAGAAAAGAAGTATTTGGTTTTCGAAAAAAATGTTGGGCTTCACCGAGTTATCGAAGTTGACCTTTAAAACGACCATTGGGGTAATGTCGTGCACATTCACTTACACAAACACAACTCCTTGCTGCACAAATGTTGTTACACTTGGATGTAACCAATGAAATTATCTTTCGATCGGATGCTTACTCGTTGCATTCGCTTGAGATGTACGGCTTTACGAGCATGTCAAAGTTGAGTGCACGACATTGCCCCGTTCTACTCTAAATCAATTAAATTAAAAAGGAATTAAGAGTTCGATAAGCCTGTTTTGGTTGCTTGTTGGGAATAGTTTCTTATAACTAGCGATGACTTATAGCAAGTCTTGAAAATCCCTTTGATTCCAGCAGAGACCTTCATTGTAGATTTGAGCCATCTTTACACCACTTTCAGCCATGTGGTTGACAAGGGGCACTTATTTTTGATTCGAACGTGGCAAAAAACCAAGATCAAGTAAAGCCGAGCATGTCAAAGTTGAGTGCACGACATTTCCCCGTTCTACTCTACACAACATATTATGTACTTCACACTTGTATAATAATGAATAAATACATGATAATGCTAAATCTCCTCTAATAGAACCACTACCTATCATTTCTCACACATTTTGGTACCTTTACTATACTCGGAAAACAATGCACGACATTACCCCACAAATTTTTAGGGGGGTAATGTCGTGCACATTTTTTTTTTCTTCACTTTCACAAACACAATTTCTCGCTACACAAATGTTGTTACACATGGATGTAACCAACGAAATTATCTCTCGATCGGATGCTTACTCGTCGCATTCGCTTGAGATGTACGGCTTTACGAGCATGTCAAAGTTGAGTGCACGACATTGCCCCGTTCTACTCTAAATCAATTAAATTAAAAAGGAATTAAGAGTTCGATAAGCCTGTTTTGGTTGCTTGTTGGGAATAGTTTCTTATAACTAGCGATGACTTATAGCAAGTCTTGAAAATCCCTTTGATTCCAGCAGAGACCTTCATTGTAGATTTGAGCCATCTTTACACCACTTTCAGCCATGTGGTTGACAAGGGGCACTTATTTTTGATTCGAACGTGGCAAAAAACCAAGATCAAGTAAAGCCCTCCACGACGCTTCTGAAGAAAATGAAGGAGAAGACGGATCATCGGTTGAATCATGTGATAGAAAGAAGGACCTTTCCTTTCAGCTCACTCTACCGTAATCAGTCACAGAACCGTAAAAAAGCTGATACACGACTTCATAAAATAGAATTAAGTGCGCTGTTAGCTTTGGTCCCCTGACCGTTAAATGTTTCTACTTAAATTATGCTCTTACTTCTACTTAACACTTCCGATCTTAAATAAAACGCACAACTTCATAGGTTTAATTCACTAACCACAAGACAATTTTATTAACTCTAAATTAAGCCCATATAGTTTACAAATCTTGTTCTCGAATGATAATCTTGAACAATATAATGATCTTGACAATACAATTTTGCTTATCTCAGGAATTTATCTTGGAGGTCGGAATGCATCATATCTCAAGGTAGACCAAAAGATATGCCTAAAACTATTCCATATTATAGCACCCACTGCCCTAATCGGACCATGGGTATCCCTAGAAGGGTCAAATGTATGACCGACGCCCATTATTTCTAGGAAAATTTATAAAAAAAAAATTGTATGGCAGCCCCTTTCACGGTTGAAAATAGGGTGTAAGTATGTGGAGGAAAAATATAGGTCTCGAAAAAATAATGGGGGTCGGTCATATATTTGACCCCTCTAGGAGTACCCGTGTAACTTTGTACGGGAGCCCCCTTAAGGATTAGAAAAAGGGGGTAGTCATATATTTGACTCTTCTAGGAGTGACTTCTGGGCAGTTATGGGCCTATTTGACGATTTCCTTTCCATATTTTTCATGTCTATGACATCTTTTTTGTATGGGAGTCCCCTAAAGAGTAGATACAGGGTAAGTATGTTAGGGAAAAATGTTGGAGAGGATAAAATATTAGGGACCAGTCATACATTTGACCTTTCTAGGGGCACCCAGGGAGTGGTGGGGGTCGATTTCCTAAAAATTTCAATTTTGTATGGGAGCCTCATTAGGGGTTAGAGATAAGGGATAAGTATGCTTGGTAAAAATGTTGGAGGGGGAAAAATAATGTGGGTCGGTCATACATTTGACCCCTTTAGAGGTGACTCCTAAGCATTTGTAGGGCTGTATGTAAATTTTTTATCTTTTTCTCTCACCTTTGACCTCGATGCGCCAACCTTTACCCTCACCCCACTCCCAAAATTTTTTTTGCAAGCTCATTTTTTTTTCCAACTTCACAATATTTAGGGTTGCCAAGTATCAAAATGTTGTTACTAAGGATCTCCATACATTCTTACAACACCTCTAATGTCCTCTAATTTTTGGAGTTGATCCGCAAGTGGTGCTCTAGAAAAAACAATAAAATGTAGTATATACCGAATTTTTCCAGTAAAATTTAATGAATTTGAAATTTTTAATTAAACTATAATTTGAATTTGAAATTTATATATAATTACATACTTGTGAAATTTCAGAATCCGTGTTGTCAGACTTTCAAAAGATAATTGAATGTTTTCAAATCTATGGTGACAGTTTTGTATATGTAGAAGTGTGAATTTCGTTGAAAACTACGCGTCTAAAGGAAAAGGGACCTTCCTCACTGCAATATTTTAGCAGTGCAGCTAAAAATAAGTGATAGGGTCAATTTCACCAGTTTTCAGTTTTAGGTAAAATTAAGCGTTTAGAAATGTTCTGAACATTTTGCAATTGATTGGAAGTCGATTATCAAACTTCGAATATCAATAAATTAATTGACAAACTGTAAATTTCGATAGCTACAAATTTCAGTTCTTCATTTTACGATTTCTAAACGTAAATTTTTTGAATTTTCCGGTGATGAGATATCATTTTATTCAGCAAAATATGTATTCTTAAAAAATGCAATAAAAACGGTTTTTCATGTTGATAAGATAAGGTCGCTTTTTCTCTGGATGGTCACATCTATAAAGCATTAATATTGAAAAGTGTGTGATTTGATTGCAACTTAAGAGATTGTTAAAAATAAACGATAAAAAGCATATCTTTAAGTATTCTATCAAGATCATTAATAAATGCATGGCTTGTAGATATTTTTAGTAAAACTCACTCGAAGTCGCATACGTAGATATGACACCGAAAATACGACGGAGAGTCTAACAACCAAACAAATGAAAAGACAAACACTCCTACTCGAATTTATCAGATCAGATCACATCATTCACGATCGCAAACAAACTAATTAAATACTTGTCAAATCACGCATCTATCATTGAGAAGACGAATGAACGAAAGCAGCTAAATCAGCGATGGCACTGGTACTCGCAGATGACTCCAGGCTACACGTTGGGGCTGATCGCATTGCCATTGCCATGAATCGAAATCTTACAAAGTGTGGCCCACACGCATGCAGCAGCACCAAACTGTTGAAGAATTCCTCTCGAACAAATACCACACAATGAATTTGCTCATCATTCAAACAACGATCGCACCACGTCTAGCGAGAGCTATAAATAAGCGGGCTCATCAGTCACAAGTGATCGTGTCAATGGGCAAGAACAAGAATACTACTTAGGCCCTAGGCAGCAAGAGCGCAGGGAGTTGAAGGGAGGAAACTGACAAAGGTGACATACTTAGCAGCGTATTCTAGACAGCATTAATAATGATAATGATGATGCTGCTGCTATTGATGTTCATTTGCTTTATGCTGATGATGCTATAAATGTTTATAGCACAACATTTGCAGATCGTTTTTTAAAAGTGCATTTTTGTATCTTGTGTTTTATATGTTTTTGTTGTGACTTTACAAGATCATTAGTCGAACTTTTAACATTGGTGCAACAACTTTTAGTCAGCCAGCCAGCACTGCTCATCTGTTCTGATGCCTGATGTAACCATAACATGTCATGTAACAAGTTGCCTCCATAACAAGATCATCTCAACGTGCAGTGTCGCTCTCATTCACTCACATGCCTGTTTATGCTTTTGCTGCCTCAGTGGTAATGTTTGTGGTAAAGTGTCAACTATAACAATGTAAACTGTCAAATGTGACATTTTGTGATTGCACGCGCTTCATGCCTGAAAATGGGATCTTGTTTGCAATGCTGGCTGGCTGGCTGCAAGTGATGCTCTGACAGCTGCTCCTGTTGCTCGGTTGCAAATGCTCACTTAATAAGCAATCAATTTGTGTCACAGTGCAACTCTTTTGTTGTTGCGCATTTGTTTTTGTTGTTTCTGGTTGCGGTTTGGTTGCTTATGATTGACAGATGGATATCAATTGTCTCAATGGTTTGTTTCACTTTTTGATGTGCCATACTTTTAGTGGCAAAATATTTGAAAAAATTGTCTAAATTGTGATGATCGATGGTAGGGATTTCATATTTTAATTCCGGCATTTTGTTACTTGAAATAAATTGGCAAGATAGTAGTTATGTTTATGGAAATACTTTTAAGAGTAAATACAGCTAATGGAGATACAGAAGTACATAAGCAATACAGCTTTTTTATGTTACACTCTCTAAATTAATGTGCCAAAATTTATATGATTTTTTGTTGTTTTTATTTAACTTAAGTGCAGCAGCTGTTAAGATCGGGGTCAAGTTATTTAATGTGGCTTGAATAGTTAATTTTTTTTATGTTGTTATCTCCTGCATTTTTTATGCAAACAATTAAAAAAGGCAAAAGTAATCAACTGGAATGTCAAACAACTGTCACAAGGAATAATAAAACAATTAAATGAGAAAAAAAAAACATATTTGCAAACAAAAAAAAAAAAAAAAAACATAAGAAGGAACCACATTTATACATTTATCCGTAAAGAGAGCAAATAAGCATATCTGAGTGCAAAAGTATCAATTATTGTGTCATCTGTCATTCTAAAGCACATATTTATATACTAAGTGTAATTAGATACATTCGTACATGCTAATAAAAAGGTATCACTTGAGAGGTTGCAATTTCATTTCCGCATAAAATTGAATTCGATTGTAATCACGAAATTTATTATTTTATTTGGTGTTATCACTTTTAAAAAGTTTGATCGTCATCAAAACAAGTTATGAATCGGAGTCGTATGATTGCTCTTTAAAAAGATATGATTATTTTAAAATGATACATACACGAAAGCTAAAAATCGTGTGTGGATTCTCAAAAAGATAAGTAATAAACGCTGTATTTAGTAGAGAAGAGCTAAACAATTTCGTGCGTCCCCTACATAACCTCAGAAATCATGTTTTTGAACGTTTAAGTTCGAATGCCTCAAAAACCAATCGTGATAGAGCAATCCTTAGACCGGATTCGAATTCAACACCGACAAATACATCGAAAATTACTATTATTGTTTTGGTTTGTTGTGTTTTTGGACCTTTTTTCAAAAAGTAGTTGATGAACATATTTATAAACTTTTTTTCCTTATTTAAAATTTAAAATTTGTGTAAATTTCTGAAGGAAATTTCCCATGAAAATCCTATTATTTTATTTTTACAAGCATCTAGCCTCTCGAACGTTCTAGCGTTAGCTAGTTCGCAAACCATTTATTTTGACTACTTGAATTTCTACTTTGTTAGATAATGATCACGTGGTTACGCTTAAAATTCACTGCAAGCTTTAAGCCTTTTTTGATATTACTTTTAGCACAGTGAAGGTATACAAATTATTCCATCTGAAATTGTTTATTATTTTTTAACGCTAAGCACACATCACAGTTTCTCAAATAGTGTTAAAATTTTAAACATTTTTGGTTATTTACAAATGATTTTGACTTGTTGTTTAAGTCCTCACCATAATCCATCCTACACACGTCCCCATATGTACTGACAGCTGTCAACTCTTTTCAATACAATTTTTTTTTTTTTTGCATTTTATGCTCCACTGAGTTGTCATTAATTTTAATTTAACTGCCGTCAAAAAAAAAAAAAAAAAAGAAGCTACAACGTCAACAACAAAAACAGTTAAGCACAGCAGCGAGCGATTTGACTACACGCTCCTACTCGTAAATGTGAGCTTCTTTTTTCTATTCCATTCATTTTAGTCGCTGCACAATTTCCCCCCAATCATTTTCAATTTAATATCATTATGTGCAATTTGTCACCAGAGTGCGCTAATGTCGTTGTGGCCGTCAATGTTGACTTTTTTGTTTCTGTTTTATTTGTTGGCGCGATTGTTGCGTATTCATTGTTGTTGTTGCTGTCATTTTGCCTCTTTTTATTGTTGTCATTGTTAGCGGCAATGATTTTAAGGCAATTTCCAACTATACGACATTATTTATTTAAACTTTTTTTTTTTTTTGGAGAAATTTTTTATTTGTTGACGACTTCGTGACAAAAAGTTATTGAAAGTAAACAACACAGCAACAACAACAACAACAATATGCAATTTTTTCTTCATTTCCTTTTTGTTGTTGTTGGTTTTTTGCTTGTCAAATTGGCCAATTCAGTGCACAATCTGCGAAACAATTTAATTCAATTAGACCCCGATTGCAGCAGTATCGAGCAGCGATTACTCTTCGCTCGCAAATTGTTAAACAACAAATAAATAAAAACGAAATTAAATCAGAAAAAATTAAATCTGATGAGCTTTCATTCATTCCCTGAACAGAGTCGCGTGTCCATTCTGATTATGAAGAAGTTGCAAGTGTTGTGATTTTTTATTAAGCATAAGTGCTCGGGTAAAAGTTAGACATTGATTTTTTGGCGCCTTTTTAGAGCTCAATATTCAAAATATTAGTTCGAAAGGTCATGGCTTTATTTGAAAAATAGTTCCACTAAAGTAAACAGCTTCTATACTTTCTACTTATGTCCTTTATAAAGTAAGATATTGATAACATATGTCGGTGATTCTCCGAAAAATGTACCATTCATTGTCTAGGTTCTCAGAACCATGTTTAAATTTAGAATTTGGTAGTTTAATTATTTAACACAAATACTGAACAAGAGCTTCTATACGAATTGCTTAGAAAAAAAAAAAATAGTTCTAAATAATTTACAATTTTCCCGTCAAACTTACATCGGGCGAATGTTTCTCTTACGAAACATTGTTTCATTAGACTTGTTGAACTAATTTCCTTTTTATGATTAAGGGCTAGGCTATTTGTTAATTATGTTCCCACCAGAAACTTAAGAAATTATCGTTTGTTTGAGGACCAGACCCATAGAACGAATTACGCTTTAAATGAGCCTATTGCTAGATGTATTAGAAGTTGTAATAATTACTGTGATCATCTAGATTTTAGTGTAAGCTTGTATCGATTTAAACTTGATTTATTTGTATTGTTCAATTGATCCTTTAACTGATGTTACTTTTTGCTTTTTTATATTTATACACTTACTTATTGTATTAGTCTGTAAGATTTTAAATCTGTAGACTGAAATAGAAATAAAAATAAAATAAAAATAAAATAAATAAGCCTCGCGAAGCTCCAACATTAATTTTTAGGGTTGTCACCAGATTACTTTCGAAAATTTTATTAATTCTTACTTTTTTTGATTAAATTGAAATTTTTGATTTAAAAGGGGCTCAGATAAACTTTTTTAGAAGTGTACAAAACTTTTTCTATGTAATTTTGCTTAAATCATTTACTCAAAAAATAAAAATAAAAATTTAGTCTCAAAACACTTCCCAATGTGCACAAAAACAGATGAGGATCCGTTTTGAACCCGTTACGAGTTCATAAAGGTATAAAAAACGTAATCCGCGGTAACGGATCCATTTCGAACCCGTAACGTACATCAAAAACTACTTTTTTGAACTCGTAGCGGATTCGAAACGGATCCTCATCCGTTTTTGTGCACATTGGGTAATAAGCGATTCAAAATGTTTTTTTTCCCTACATCCAGGGTATATTCACTTTGTCCTTCCGTTTGTAACGCAGAGAAGGAGGCGTGGCAGATATAGAAAAGTATATATATTCTTGATCAGCGTCCGTCTGGCTGGCTGGCTGGCTGGCTGTGTGTGTGTGGAAATACATTTTTTGAGAAAACTAAGCAAGATAATTCAATAAAATTTGGTGCACGGCCTCCATTGTCAAAGTAAGCTCGGGAGATTGAAAATGAGCGAAATCGGTCAACGGACACGCCTACCGCCCATACAAAAAATATATTCAAAATGCAACTTTTGGAGTATTTTTCACGATAATGCAACCAAAATGCACATAAATACTACAATTTGTAAGCGCAAGGTCTAAACAAAAACTGGGCGAATTCAGACAAGAGGGCGTGGCACCTCTCATATAAGCAAAAGCTTCATAACGCTATACTGAAGGCGTTTTTTCAGATAATCAAACTTAATTTTACTCAGACACTAAGAATTATAAATACAAGCTCTAAGCAAAAACTGGATAAAATCGGACAATTGAGCGTGGCACCTCCCACACAAGCAAAAGGTTCAAAACGCTATACTGAAAACATTTTTTGAGATAATCCAACCAAATTTCACTCAAATACTTACAATAAATTCGAACTCTGAGAAAAAACTGGGTGAATTCGGGCAAAAGGGCGTGGCACCTCCCATATAAGCAAAATTTTCAAAATACTGCTGTGTGGGGTATTTAATGTTTGGCCATGTCAAAGGTAACACCCTTACTAGTTTTTTTTTATTCAAACACAGCGTTTTGAATTCGTTTTTGATGTACGTTACGGGTTCGAAATGGATCCCGCGAAATGATTACGTTTCTTATACCTTTATGAACTCGTAACGAGTTCAAAACGGATCCTGATCCGTTTTTGTGCACATTGGGTATAAACTTTTCTAAATTTGTACACAACTTTGGTGTTGCCACCCGGTTTTTTTTGTAAGTATGGCTTAGACAATTTATTAAAACAATTAAAATTAAGTTCTTAATACTTAAATAAACTTTTAAAAAATCCAACATAAATTTTTACGGCTGCCACCTGGTTATTTTGGAAAATCTTTGTTAGTCAAAAATTTAAATTTATTCAAAAAAAGTAAGATTTCAACAAAATTTTTGTGAACAACCATGTGACAACCCTTAAAATTTAAGTTAGTTATTTATAAAGTTTATTTGAGCGTTTTTAAACTTAAATTGTATTATAATTTTTTAAAATACATAGTATATATTTTAAGCGAAACTTGTTATTCGTACGAAAAAATTCTTAAAATTTAAGAACGGAAGTTCATAAAAAATATTCCTCATAGAAAAATATTTATGAACTGATGTACTTACGATTAATGAATCGTTCTTAAAATCAAAAAATTTTAATGAAAAATTTTTATTTGAAAATCAATGAATTTCGATGTATGAATGCTGTTCATAAATATTATGTTCAATATTTTTTTGTGTGTTTAGCAAAATATTTTCCCAGCATCTGAAAGCAAATTCATTTAAATACGAAAATATAATGATCATCACTGCTGAAAAAATGTTCTACAACAATTTCATCCAAACTGTATCCATTGCTATTTTTAAATTATTTCTCAAATATTTTCTATTGTAGCAATGAAGCCACATCATTCCAATAATTGCTGTGCTCTCTATAAACAGAAGCAGCAGCACTTGAGTTTAAAACATTTTTGTACAAAATATTTTCATTTTGAATGGAGCTCTTACTTTGAGATGCATTATACCTCCATGTCTGCTATCAGAGTATAATTCTTTTCACTTAGACTAATGTTCAAGAAAGCACATTTTCATTAGTGTTATCGCTTAAATCAATTTGTTTCATTTGAAATTGAATTATCTGGTTGAACACGTGGCTCGTGGCTACAGTTTGTGATGGGTGTCCGTTGTTCACCTAAATATTTTACATGCCATTAGTGAAAGCAAATTTTTGATAAGAAATTGCTTAGTAAAAAGATTTTTTTTTTTTTATTTCTTTTGAAAATTTGTAACATTTTGTAAATGTATAGTAGTAGAATTTTACACAGATTTCGATAAAATTATTTTTTAACTTTTTTGTAAACAAAATAACACAACTTACTTTTACGCTCTTGCACCTTAATAGAAAAAAAGTCATTCTTGTAGCTGTGATTCTCGTCTAATCTATGCAAAAAGTTAAATAAAGTATGCTTGCAGAATTCTATAAAATGTCGCCAAAGCGTCTGATGAGGAATTGACTTATTATAGTCAATTTTGACCTGTGGTGGGTCCCGAAAATAGTAACGCAAACCAGCCTTCCGATAAATTTTTTTGCTTTTTTTATTTATGTGTATTTTTGCCTTGTTTTTTGTGTTTTTATTGTTGTTTTACTCAAAAACACTGTAACAGTAAGCTCCGACCATCAATGTATTTTCATTGTTGGTAGCTAATAATGTAAATCATCATCTGTTCCAAAAACTAAAAAATTAAAAAAAAAAAAAAGTCATTATCTTTTGCTAATTTGTTAACATAACTGTTAATAAAATTAATAACTTTACATAAAAATATCAGCAATTTCTAGCATCTGATTGATTTCAGCATTGGATTACGCAATTAATCGTTTTATTTAATAAAAATTCAAATTGCACACAAAAAGAACAACCAACATCAACATTACATTTTCATTAACTCATAAATAGATAATTAATTTAATTACTAAGTGAGAAAAAAAAAAATAAAAACTTCATTATTGTTTTAATTCAATTCACACCGTTCAACAATCTCGCTTGAGTATTGCAAATTCGCCACGAGATACATGTGATAAATACCCGTACAAAGTAAAAGTGTAGAGTACGAAAACCCACCATCGATACCCAGATCGTAATTAATTTAATTTCGAAATTGTTGTTGCCACTACTTAAAGTTGATTAGAAGCAACGATTGAAAGGTTTTTTTTTTTAATTTGCAAATTGATTTGAAAACATGCTCACTTAAGGCGTTGATTGATCGCGTCAGTTTACTTGATTTATTACGATGGCTGTGAGGGCATAAACTGCTTCACGTTGACTGTGCGAAAAGTGGTCTTTTGTAGACAATTAAAAAAGTTTTGCTTTTATTGTTAATGTGTCAATAACAAGTTTAGCACCGACCACTCAGTTATAGCAAAAAAAAAGTAAAATTTAATGCTTGTACTAGATTAGAACTAAATCTGTTTGCAGATCAAAAGATCAAAATTTCGTTATTTTACTTATAAAAATTTACAAGAAAGGTCAGAAGTTTTTGAGAAAGTTATAATTTCAACGACTACACAGAAAGAAAAAAAACTTATAAAAATTACCAGAAACGGGCTGTAAAATGCGTGCAAACGACAGATCTAGGTGTTTTTGTGAGTAAGGTCAAGTACCATTAGGCAGCAGCAAATTTAACATTATTTATAAATTAAAATGGTTTATGTTGACTAAATGAAAATTATACTAATTTTACGAACTTTTAGTCATTATTTGCAAGAATCTAAAATTCTATGCATTTTTCAACTTAGAATATCATGACAATTAAGATTAGAGAAAAAACTACGAAGCATGGCTATGGTGACATATGTTTCGGTTACCGCCACGTAACCATCATCAGACCAATTTTTGTTTTATTTAATTTATTTTAAATTAAATTAAATAAAATAACAATTGAAAATTTTTTTGAACTTTTTGTCTGAGGCCGGGATTGAACTATGAACCTTCGAAGTCAATCTCTTACATAGCGCATTCATCAATGGACTGCGCTATGTACCCTCAGAAAAATTGGTAGCTTAAGTGCCTATATTCATGTAGCGAGATTTTTGTTTTTCCACTTTGTCATGACTCCTGTTGTTGTTGTTGTTTGGTAAGGTCCAACCATTGGCTGTGAAATCAATACCGGTTTGTCATGTGGCTACTAGGGTTGCCAGTTGCACATGTATTGGCGTGTTCTCCATAATTAATTAAAATGGTTTATGTTGACTATATGAAAATTATACGAATTTTACGAACTTTTAGTCAAAAATAAAAATTATCTATTAGCTGTTGAGCAAATTGATTAACAAAAAATTTATTTCTCCTTAACCTCAATGAAATATGAAAATTGCATGTCGTTTTTGTTTGAAAACATTAAGACTCACTTAATGGTTTCTTACAAAAAATCAGTTATTGAATAAAAGTACACTTTGAAAATATCGTCGGTTAAGAGGTAAAACTCACTAAGTGCACTAATAATAGAAAAACTAAAAAATGGTGATTTCTGATTCTATACCATTTTACTCAAAAGTAAAATTCACTAATTACAAAAAAATTAATTTTGGTACGTACAGGTTAAATTCACTAAATGACTACAAAAATTTATTTTCTTTGTACTTGATGAATTTTTATTATTTTATTTTTGTTGCAAGGAACAAAGAAAAAAATATAAGCGATGTAAGCGTTTGTAAGTGTGCTATTTCAAGGCTGGCCAAAACTAAAATACCCTGCTCGGCAGCATTATAAAATCTTTGCTTGTATGGGAAGTACCACGCCCTCTTGTCCGAATTCACCTAGTTTTTGCGTCGAGCTTGCTTGAACTATTTGTGGTGTCTGTACGAAATTTGGTAGCACTTTCTCTAACAAAGCTTGCACTACGGCGTTTTGAAAAATTTGCTGGTATGGGGGGTACCACGCCCTGTTGTCCGAGGTCACCAAGCCTTTCCCAGTTGGGCCAGTAGTCGTCGAAGACATTTTCGTTAACGACAATGTCATCTATAATGTCTACATTAAGAACTTTGGGGACATGATAGATGACAGTCTTGTATGACGTCGGCAATGAATTCAAAAATACTTCAGAGTGCGGAGATTATAATTTCTTAAATAAAAATTAGAAGTAAAAATTTAAAATTCATCATTATTGGCATAAATTTTTTAAATTTTTATTGGAAATTATACTGCCGTCCTAAGCAAGAATGCCGTAACTCCAATTTTCCAAAAAAATGAGTTTATGGCGTTTTTTGGGTCATCACGGTTCTGCCCGTCAACCCACAAGAACAGGTTGCATTATACCTTTATTTTCCCTATAAAATCAACTACGACTTTTGTCGTAACTCCCAGCCGTACACATTTTACAATTCAAGAATACCGTATCTCCACATGCTAAGCAAAAACACCGCAACTCCATAAAAATGTATGTAGTATCATACATTTTTAAAATCATTTCATTTCCCTAAATCATTTCAAAAACAAACAAATTTTCTTCACGACACATCTCGTGCGCGTAGGTAGTATCGATTATGGCCTCTGGACAAGTCAGTCACTTAAATTTTCTCTAAGATCTATTTTAGAGTATGGTTCCATAAAGGACAATTGTAGCAGCTCAGATGAATTAATCTTTGATTCAAGTTGGAATTCACAACTTAAGGAAATTCAAACCCACATGGCGGACAACGAATCAGATCAAAACCCTCTTACAAAAAAATGAACTGTGCGTTAGAGGAAATATTACAAAGACACTGCAGAACAACGGAAAAGAGCTTGCCAGGAAGAAAAAACCAATAAACACAAAATTGGTATTGGTCTTGGTCACCAAAAGATAAGGGAGTTTCTTCGGATTTACTCTTTCTTCACAGTAAATTTAATCAAAAGTTGTCTTTACGGCATTTTTGATTTGAATCAGCTTCGTCAGAAGTAGTGCTATGCAAAACATATTACCGTAACTCCATTTTCGACTGAAATTTACGGAATTGGCTATTTCTACTATTGCCATCATGTAGAGCGTGAAAAATCCTCTAGGAATAAGGAATTAAAACAAGTTTTCCTTAAAGCTGAAACCCTTGAGGAAACGAAACAGCAAGAAACACAAAATCTCATTTTACAGAAATAAAAATTTATTGGAGTTACGGTATTCTTTCTTAGGACGGCAGTATACATATATGTATGTATTTCATAATCACCCCAATTCCCGTTGGCGTTTTAATTGTCGTTTTATCGGCGTTTCGGTTCTATATTTGGACTTTGGAAGTATCAGGACTGTTTCATGTCGTCGAATCAAATCAATTTGAAGATACTCACCAGAATCCTAATTTCGTCATGGTGAATAAACGTAAAGTATACATACATGTGGACTCTGGAAGTATATTGAAATGACGCATAGCATTTATCGAGGTGTTAGGAAAACAAAGCAATCGCACTTATCTTCGTTAGTTGTATTTTACAGCGTAAACCCTCTTCGTTGTTTTAATATGCAAACGTATATCTAGAGTCCAAACATGCATGGGTTCATTTACCATGAGAAAATTAGGATTTTGGTCAGTATCTTCAAATGGATTTGATTCGATGACATGAAACAGGCACAAAATTATTATTAATGAAAATATTTGGACACATTCGCTGATGTTTTCGTTGACGAAAATATGTATAATTTGTCGCTCTTAATGTCATCAACGAAAATATGTTAAAATTTTCGCTCTGAATGTCATCAACGACAACGTAAGGGAAACTGTCGCTTTTTAGTCGTTGATGAAATAGGGGACACTTGTATGACACTTTATGTTTGCAAGAATCTAAAATTCTATGCATTTTTATAAATGGCATAAAAAATTTTAAAAAAGTAGGGTAAAAATTCCGACTCAATAATTTTTTTGTCTCCAACATGAAATTTTCATAGCTCTCTCAGTTATTAACCACATTTTTCTATAAAACTTTATTGAACAGGATGATCATTTTTGTTAATTTTAGAATAAATAGAGTTTCAACTCTCTTATAAAAATGGCAGTGGTGTTGATGGCTAATGGTCGCATCTATCAAATCAGGTCCTCTACTTGTTTAAATATCCCACAATGTTTTTTTAATTTAATTGTTTTTTTTTTATATGAATCTTTTTTGTTTTGTTTTTTTTTTTTGTTTTGCTAATTGCTTCTCATTTTTTTTTATTAATGGTTTAAAATTCAATTTTATTAAATAAATTTACTACCCTTTTTGATAACACAGGCCCACAAAAAAAGTACCCTGCGCGAAAGATCAGACCACCTTGATCACAGAGAATATTTCATTTACGAACTTTCGGACACTAAATTTAAATAAATCTGAGATGCAGTGTCGACAGTAATCGTTATGAAGTTGGATATTTTGAAAAATTGTTTACAAATTCATAAATATAGTTTATGTTTTATTTTAATTTTGTTTATCAGACTTTTATACGTATCTACAATACTCCCTGCCATGAATTTATTATCGAAAAAATAAACTCCTCATCCTTACAGTATCTGAAAGGGGCTGAAAATATTCACCAATTTGCTAGGAAATCCATACTAAATTCTTTTTTCATATCAACTTAATTAATGAATCTTCTATTTGCTACCAAAGTGTTTGTAAGCCTCGCATTATCCTGTTTTAATTGAAAATGTTGACAGTTAAAATGCACGAGTAGAAAACCAGATAAAGAAAATGGATACTGTAGAAACTGCTTGGATAAGAACTGAAAGAAACGTACCAACGGGGTTATGTTGCTGAAGATAGAAAATCCATGTTAATCCTTGAATGAAATTGAAAACGGAGATGAAAACAGTTTTGCTGAAGGTTAACATAAATATTTGAGTTGTCAACGTCGTCGTAGATATGCGAGTGCACAAACATATACATACATACAGAAAGGAAACAAATTATTTTTACCAGTTACTTCAATAGAATTTTTACAGATATGATTTAAAGAAATTCTTCATAAAAACTAATTCTTGTGAAAAAAGTCACGAAAGATGCTGTTAAAACTTTAGTTGAAATTAAGCTATTAAATCATAATGCACATTGATATTTCAAAATCAAAACTCTTTTTATGAAAAAATAAATAAAATCACAAAACTATAAAAATAAGTAATCCCCTTTATTTGTTAATGTGTTATCTATGGTTATTTTGATATTATGAAGAGAAAAAAAACTTTCGAGAACGAATAAAATATGAGATAAGTCGACTTAATACCCTTTCCCACAACATAAAAACACGCTCTGAATTCAAAATTATGATAAAAACACCAAATTTACGACATCCACTACTTTGACTACTTTTATTACATAGCAATTACCTTAATCCTGTGCAACAATAAAAAGTGTCACAATATTACACTTTTTGAAAACCTTCAAAATTATGAAAATCTCTAAGTCAACGCAAGCTGCGTATTTTCATTCATATATTTTTTTAAGTATTAATTTAACAAACAAATCGTAAAAATCTTCACATTCTTTATGTGAAAAATGCATTTCCTATAGCGTACAACAAAAAAAAAAAAAAGAATTGGAAATTAAGTCATTCAACAATCTCAGATAGCACATCACATGAGTCACCTAGAGTGCCTAGACCCTTAGTCACGACTTACGTCTTTTCAGAGTTTTGATTGTCAACCTTTTGGTGCTTTTGTTATCAAAAAATTCGATCGTATAAAATCACACCCTGCCCTAACGCTTCAGCGCTATATGAAATCAATACTTGTCACTGGTTCAATGATTAAATTATGAATATCTGTTGTAACGTGTGAGTTTTCTTTATATTGGAGTTCTTTTTCATAAATTTTATATTTTCTTTTGTTGTTGAAAGATGGCTTTAGGTCATTCTTCCACAGTTGGCATAATACAAATTAGACCGCCAATGTTGTCATACCAACATGAGCGCAACATGTGGTAATAATGAGCTTTTTCGTAGACCTGTAGACACCATACAGCATATTTGGGACTTGATCTTTAAATATGTGTAATCAATAAATTGTTATCAACCTAAGACGCATTCACTATTCACTATTACCATATTGTTCTTTCAGATTTTCTTTTTTGGATATAGTGATAATGTCGCATGTGTTAAATGCAGGAAAAAATTCATTCATATATATTACAAAAAAAAAAAAGATAAGTAGTTTTGATTCATTATAGAATTTTATTGAGGAGAAGAAAACAAATCTTATTTTTCGTTTAGGAAGTTACTATAAGTATTTAAAATTGAAATTCAACGCTCCAAAATCATTCGAACACGTAAATTATTCCCATTGACAATGAAAAGTGATTTGGGATATATGTAGGACCGTGGAAGGAACTAAGCACTGAACAGCAAATCGGTAGTTTATTGTTTTGTTGGAGTTGAAAGAACTTTTCTCATGAACAAGGGGACAGATGTAGAAATTTCTGTTATCTAGAAAGGCTTTGAGGTTCGAAAAGATAACTCAACATAAACATTTTAGGACGACCTCCACTACCCCATATTCCTGATTGCAATAATATGTCCACTATTGAGCACAAACATGCTATTTCATATATATTAGGATTTTTTTAACATACATAAATAAAGTTGTTTGGTTGTTTTTGAAAAATCGGACAGGAAATTGAAATTTTATTTTTGAAATTTTTCCGAAGGCAACTTTTTTTTTTCTAAAAAACTCACATTAAAGTTCTTTCTTTTCTTGAGGACAAAAAAATATTCATTTCAGTGAAAGATTTCATGAAAAGGCCAAACGTTTTTAAAAATACACTGTGGAACAAAATTTGGTCTCCGAAAGTCTACTCGGATCTGACGCTGCGGGGTGAAAATATGGGCCAAAATAAAAGACCATTTGGCTTAGTTTGTTTAGGTTGGCTCTAGTTTTCGAGAAAAGGTCGTTTGAATTTTGCACCTTGAATTATGGGGTTTTTTCGTTATATCTCGTAAGTAAACTGCGTTTTATTGCATTTGGTGATGGGGTTTTGTTCATCTCATCCATATCTATGATCTTGGCTACGCCCTTGTATAAATCAATATGTTTTGTGCAGCCCCCTTTTTATATACCAACGTTATTGGTTCCCTGTGTGGTAGAAAATTTTTAAAATCCAGCCATTTTAATTTCTTTTCAAACAAAAAAACGAATTGTATAAAGAAATAATTTTCTTCAAAATTGCTAAAACTGCATGCCAACGACACTTAAACTTTTCTACATTAACGACAACAGCAACATCAGTAGGTAGTAATAATAACAATAAAACTGACCACAGTAGTCATAAAACAATGAATATATTTTTATGACTCCACGCGAAATAATCGTGTTGAAAAATGTGATGTTCATCTTCGCACATTAAATTCTGAAGTTATCAGACACCAAGAGTCATAAACCTCACACCGTACGTTAAATACAACAGCAACAACAACAACTACAATAATAATATCATCAATGGCAATGATCCAAGGCACCAAGATCCTCAAGATGCACTGCATGACAAGATTAAGTTGAAAGAAAATCTTCCAAGAATTTCAGACGAGTCCACCACAGTCAGTGATGGTGGCAATAAAAAAACAGCAGCCACCAAATCGTATGAATCGACAACAAATCGATTTGTTTCGTTGATGACAATCGTCAGACTTTGTGTTTTGCTTCAAGTTTCAGACACAGTGTGTTGTGTGTGTGTAGGAATAGCTTGATCTTTTCTTTCCTTTTTGTTGTCTTCCTTTGAAATGTCATAAAATGCAAAACTTAAGTCTTTTGTGGTAGCTGTGTAGGCTTAAGGTTAAGCCATGCAAGCGTTTAATTCAAGACGCTCAGCTGAAGCGATATCGCAGAAGGAAAAATAAGTCATAACACACCAATGACAGCGTTGTGTGCTTTGAGAAGGACAACGCATCGCTGGAGGGCTTTTGCTGAGGATTTGAATGTCGTTTAAAATCATTATTAACTGTCAATTGATATGTGAGATGCGAGTTGCGAGACTTAAGAACGCGTCTGTTTTTACTCGCTGGGCATTTTTTATTTTCAAACAAATATCTTAAGCTCAAGAACCTGTTTCCAAGCTTAGTTGGTTTGGTTTTACTTGGTTTTTTTTTTCTTTCTGCAAGTGAGGTGTTTCTTTTAATATGTGCCTTTTGCATTGTGTTTGTACCCTACAATTGTAAATGTTGAACACATTATGCGCCTGCTTTCTTATAATCTCTTTACTTTTTTTTTCTTGTTTGAACTTGAATTTTTTGTCAAAAAAGTTGCTATTGTGTAAGGTTATTAAAAATTTCTGCAGTTACTAAAACAGTAAGGTAAAATTTATTTATTGGGAGTTGTCACTATATTGCCTTGAAATTCTAGTAAAATTTACTAGAAATAAAGTAGTACCAACAATTTTTTTTTTCTCCGTGAAGAGCTGTAGTATTGAGGTAATGATATGATGCATATGTCCATAATTTTCATAATAGGTTTTTCTCTTCAACTTAGCAGCACTAATCAAGTTTTAAGAGTTTATATCTCTATGCCTTCTGATTCCGGAGATAGAAGACATTCCGAATATGATAAGACAGATTTTGTATGATTTTTCCTCATGAAATCAAAGCACATCATATTTTTTCATCTTCACACATATTTACAAAATATTGAAAACAAAACGTCCAAGAATATTATTTGATATTACTTATTGTAGGGTGTTTATATTCGAACTCGATCGATAAAATTTTTTTTTCATAAATTTTATTTATTTTTGCATACACAAATTTCACGATTAAGACGTGTTAAATTGTTAACAAGCCACTTGCTGTAGCTGTTGTGGCATTAGTTTTTGTTGCTTTTGCTGCTGCTGCATGGTAATAAGCTTGTTATTTACGACTGCATTTGGGTGTGAGATTCTACGCTTGAATCTCGACAACGATGATGATTTCTAAGCGCTCCCATAACACATCATTTGGGAAGCGATAAGTTTGGCTTAGAGTTTCCTTCTTTCAAAGCAGCACAATTGTATGTGTTCCCACTCGCAGCATCATTTGAAATTTGAATGAAAATCAACGACGACAACGATGATGATGATGACGCCCTTGCAGTAGCCAAAGAAAAGTCATCTCAGCGCACTGAATGAAGAATGAAAGCCATGTTCAAAGATACTCGCATACGCGTTGAATTTGCATTTCAAAGGTTGAATGTGTTTTTCCAACAAAGCGCATGTCTATCTCTGTGCTTTTCTACAAAAAAAAAAATAAAATTTGGACTGATGGCCAACCAAATGATGCCCATTTTCATATGTTTAGGTCTTTTGTGTAAATCGCAGTTTAATGAGTCGTCGTCGATGGTGGCTTAGAAAAATTTTCATAAAAATGGAAACTCATTTATCACTTATTTTATTGCTACTTTAAAACTTTTTATTTTTTTGTTTATACCGTAAATATTTTGACATTTCCTATAAAGAGAGTCAATTAAAATAAATTACAATTTTTAGTACAATTCCGTCCAGTTAAGCAAATCCACAGTGTGTGTGGGTTAAAATTACATTAGTGATTGAAAACCTTGCCCAAATAATGCTTTTTTGGAATAAAACATGTGTTATTTGACTTGGTCAAAAAACGATTTTTATGAATGTTATACTTTGTAAGTTGAAAATAGTGTCATATTAATCCTTTTGTAAAGAAGCTTTGAAATGATTTCTTATAACAGCATCAATTACACCACCAATTTTTGTAACAACAATGCCAATATGCGCGTTATTGCCACCAATAAATATTAACCACATAAAAACTAAATCCCAGAGACAGAGCATCATAGACAAGACAAGGACATTAACTTCCAACAAGCACTTTTCATCCACCCTCTATGCAATGCGTCAAACACCCCCTTTCTCAGTAGCAACACGACATTAACTGTAGCACAAGGCCAATTACTCAACATGATTTCAATAAAATTATTGCACGGAAGTGTGGAAAAAGTTGCCTCAATTTAAATAAAAAACAACAACAACAAAAACAATATCAAGAACAACATCAATCTCTTAATAATCCATAATTCATGAAGAAAACAACAACAGCAAAAACAAAATAAGCAACCTGTATCACCCCATGTCTGATTTCTATAGCAAGAGATGCCAATTTGTAAAAAAAAAACAAAAACGAAACCAAGGGAGAAACTGTTTCTGCACCAATCACCCAACCCACCCACTGTAATCTCCACACAAGTGTTGGTGTGTGCGTATGTGTGTTTGTATCTCTGTTTGAAAAGTTCGGAGGGTGTGCTCGTACACTTTAGTGCCACTTCATCTACACTTCCGCAAGAAAATAAATTGTTCATTGTTTGTCTGGTTGCTGTTTGTTTGTCTGCGTTGTTGTTTGCTTGCTGATTTGTGTGTTTGCGTTATCCTTGCGTATCCTTGTTTTGCCATGTTTAACCAATTTTTATGACAAGCAACTCAAAACGTGGGCGCAACTAAGGCAAAGTGCCAGGCATCGTGGTGGTGGTGTATAACAAACGACACCCCAGGCGACCTCAAGCGGCGATGATCATCCCTAATTGGTGTTGAATTGACTTTTACAAGGATGAGCAAGATATCATAACTTCCTTGCTGCTGTTGCTGTTTGTGAGTTAATTTTGTCAGTAGCTTTTTGTTTGTATCCGATTGTTATACAGAAAACTGACAGAGGGTGGCTATGAAATTAGCGAAAACAGGGTGTGATTGCCAGGGAAGATGCTACAAACAAGGAGTGCGATTATACGTAAGTATGTTGTAATTGATAATGTTCTTGGATTCTGGAATTTTATGTTAATTTTCGAATTTTTTTTTGTAAATTGGAAATATTAAAACAATCAACAAGAAAATCTTAAAAAAACCCGTTGCCACTTTACAATCAACGAATGAGGTTTGCCAAATAACTAACCAAAAGAACGATCACCTCACGCTGAAGACAAAATCTTGATTACAAAACTCAAACACACTTACAGAGCACACACGGACACAGAGATTAATTACAGTAAATGCGAAGGCACCGCTACAACTGAGAACAAAATTAATAACAAAGACAGTCAAAAAAAAAAAAAAAATAAAATAAAATAAATAATGGAAAGAACTTTTTTTTCTAATATGTAGTCTTAAGTACTTTTCAGCGCTGACTCCGACGGCATATTCAGAATTGTCGATAAACCTGAAGGATTTCGAGATATTCCTTCTTAAAATTGGGGAAAACATTGTTTTCAGGTCTATGGCGTAGCTACAAGAAAAGGTGTAACTCTTGTTCTTAATGGCATCGAATAGCCACACTCTTCGTTATCGAAATTTACAATCGGACTTTTCCAATAGGACTCTTACTTTCTGAGAAATAATTCTTTGAAGGGAAAGAATTTCAGCCCCCATACAAAGGACGAAATTATATTAGAATTGAAAATCAGAGATATGGCCAAAAATAACTCAAAATTAGTGAAAGTATGCGGCAGGGTATGAAATGTGATAGCACCTGAGACAAAAATAATGTGCGAAGCTACGCCTTCAAAAAATTGCATCGTTTGTATGGGGCTGAAAAACAGCGTTTTCTCAAACTTCAAGCAAGGACATCTCAAAATCCTGGAAGTAAATTGAGAATGTATCAGAACAGACTTTGAGAAGATCCTTGTGCACAGCAAAAAGTTTTGGGATAAAGAATAAACTTATTTATGCTATTTGTTTTTATAAACTCATGTATTCCAATTTTTTTATATAATTTATAAAAATTTTGTCTATAAAGTTATTTTAAACCAAAAAATAAAAAACTTGAAAGGAACGTAGTGTTAAAAAATAAAGCATAAGTACTTATTACACCGTTCTACAGAATTCAACTTTTCGTTGCACAAATAAAAAAAACCAATATATTTTGAAAATATGGCTAAAAATAATTTATACGTGTCTTCCGGATTTTCTGGACCAGGTCGAAATTTTTTTTATCGGCCTTTGAAGTTTTCCATACATGTGTTGAGTCAACACACTAAGTTTCACGAGGTATATCATGCCTTCTGAAAATTTATGGAGGATGTTAAGGGGAATATTTTTGTAGAAAACTTTAACCCTCTACATCCCCCACATCCCCTTTTGACCATTTCCTAGTTTCTAATTTTGCATTCTCAAATACAGCAAACAGCAGTCAGTATTGAAAATATATGGCATGTGGTAAGGTATTCGAAAACATTAATGTGTGAATGTGTTAGTTCATGCATGTGTGTTTCTGGTAAATGTCAAATAATATGTCAATGTGACTACTGCGTTTGTTTCTTCCTTCGGTTCCTCTATCACCGTCAATAGTAATGTGAGTATTCGGTTTTGTCTACGATGATGGCAATAAATCTTCAATTCGGGAAAATGCTTTTGCTTTAGCAAAACGATGTTAGTGCGACTGTGAGTTCCTCTTGAAAAACCACAAAAACAACAACAAAAAAGTGAAGACAACAAATAGTTTTTAACTTGAGGCAACAATCGTAACCAAAAAGTTACTTCAAAGGTGTTTTAATGAGAATTGTTGGTTTCGGTGACAAATGTGCATGGAGTGACGATGGTACAGCAGCTAAATTCACATCATTACTCTCCAATGAAGTATGCGCATATGAAGATTTACTCGTAATATGTCAGTGGCATGGAGTCAACCAAATATAGTAGAATTTCAGTTATTCACAGTAAGTTAAATTAACAAAAAAATAAATAAAAAAGATTTAGTAATTAAAATCAAATTTTAAAAAAAAATTGTTGATTCGTCTATTTACTCCGGGAAACTTGAGTCAAACATAAGAAGTCAGTTATACAAATTACATCACCGAAGTTTGAATTTGGCCGCAGCTAATAGTGTATTATTTATTTAAAGAATACTATGTAAAAATGTAATAAATTAGTTGTTTTAAATGTTTTTCTTTTTTTTTTGGAATCGTGTTTAGTTTGGCCAATTTAGTTTTAAAATATGTCTCTGTGTAGAAAACACCTAATGATAAGGTCTAAATTTGTACATCCATCTTTAAGTTGCAGTTTTTTTAGGCCTTTTAATAATGTGTCAGCTTGCTGAAAGTTGTTCAAATCCAAGCCAAAATCATACAAAAACGTTAAACGAAAAATAAAATTAATAAACTTTAATTTTTTATGCGCCCATAAACAATTCGACATCAACACTCGAGCAGGTTTATTTTTATAAATAAAGTTGCTTTTGTTGTATTCATGACAATCTATGTTGTTGTTCGATTGAACAACAAAAACCAAAATCGATAAATAATAATTAAATTAAAACTTTTATGCTAATCCGTACACTTAATTTTTGTAACAAGGCGTTGAGAACCCCTGCGGTGTCTGCTTTAATGTTCCACGAGACGTGATTCAGAACGTTCGTTCGGGATTATACAATGGCAAAGAGTTTTTTATTTTCCTTGGAAAAAACTGCAAAAAAAATATGCAAATAAAGTTCGCAAAAAAGACATGAATTGTTTTTAAACCTTAATTTTTTTTTTTATTTTAAAATTTTTGTTTTGTTTGTAACTATAAAATCACCGTTCACTTGTACAACGGCCCTAACTGACATGTTTTCTTAAATTCAGTTTATTAGATTTTCCTGAAGACCAACTTCAAATATACCTCCACTAAAAAAATTGGAACAAAAAAAAAAAAATGTTAATTAGGGCCGCACACTGGCGACATTTCTGAAAAGTGGTTGCAAAAATCAATTTTGGTGTTGTAGGAATTCGCAAATCAAATGATGCAGTTCGATAAAGAAATACTCAATACTCAAAAATGTAAAATATTGATTCATTCGAAAAAATGGTTCGCTTTGTAGATCTGGTCAAAGTCAATGGTTTTTTAGAGTTTTTCAATTTTTTTTTTCAAGATTAGGTTCTAATTTTTCTGCAACTTATGAAAGAAGAATTAATTTTTTTCTATTAATGCTATAAACGATCCTTATACTATCAAGTAACACTCAAAATAAAGTTTTTTTTTGAATGTCCGAGGTGACTATACTTTTCTGAAACACTATTTTTACCCTTTTTTTCAACTTCGAAAAAGATATCTTACGGAGTACTAAAACTGAATAGGCTCAACAATTCTAAATACAATTTAAAAATTGTAGCTGCGTCTACATGAGTTATTAAGATTTTCATCATGAAACATGTGGCTCATGACATCATTTCACGAAAAGGCGTTGCAAAAATCAATTTCGAGTGGGTCCCTTTTACAAATCTGATATGACCATCAGATAGAAAAATGTTAGAATCTAAAGGATTTGAAAATTTGAACCCATTCGAGCCAGTGGTTTGATTTTTACAGCCTCTCAAAGTTGAGTAAATTTTGAAGTTAGCGAAAAAATTTAATTTTAGAGAAAAATTTTTCATATTTAGGTTGAAGTCTTTGGCAAATGGTTAAAGAAAAGTGATTTTTTCTTTCACTTGAAGCATTTGGATCTTGTTTGATAAAACTGACAAGCAAAAAACCGAGTTTTTTTAATATTTTTTATTTTTTATGAATTTTTTTTCAATGCATTGCTTTTAGCGTAGTTTTAGAGTTGTGGGTTGAGTTTAAATAAAAACTTCGCTTTTTGTAAAGCTCGGCTAATTTCACGAAGTTTTAAGTACAAAACTTTATATTTTTAATATTGTTTTTTGCCGATTACGGCGCCATCTGGGCATGATAAGAAAACATTTTTTTGACAAAATTTTCGTATTTTTTTACGCAGAATTCGAATCTGTAATAAAAAATGGGGAGGTACTCAAAAGCGGCCAAAAAAATAGCGGCCAACAAAAAGGGGCCAAAAAATAGCGGCCAAATAAAAAAAGAGGCCAAATGTGGAATCGTTGGATGTTATAGACTGATCCGCGGCCGAAGGCCGCCGCGAAGCCGGTGTTGGATTTTTGGGAGTTTTAAATCCTGAGCTGCGACCGCAGGCCGCCCACTTACACCTACTCTTATGAAAATTTACTGTGGCTAGCAAACTAGGTGTTGGATATATTATAGACTGACTCTTTTTTCCTTTGGCCGCTAATTTTTGCTGAAATTTACGAATACTTAACTAATGTCAGCAATCACATTAACTTCATTTTACTTCTTAACTAACTTTTTCCATTTATTATTTACACAATTTGTCAATTTACTTTACTATTTTACCTAATGTCTTTGATTTTTAACAAAATAATGATAATTTAACACTTTAACCATTTTTGGCCTCTTTTTTCCTTTGGCCGCTAATTTTTTGGCCCCTTTTTGTATTTGGCCCCTTTTTTTCTTTGGCCGCTTTTTTTTGGCCGCTATTTTTTGGCCCCTTTTTTTTGGCCGCTATTTTTTTGGCCGCTTCTACCTGAACCCTTTTTTCGCACAATAAGTTGACCCTTTCTATAATTCAAAATTAGTGATGAGCAAACCAAGACCAAGACCATAACAGTCTTGGTCTTGTTCTTACACATTGAATCATGGTCTTGGTTTTGGTTTTGACATTGAGTCTTAGTCTTGATCTTGCACATTGAGTCTTGGTCTCGGTCTTGGTCTTGGTTTTGAAAAAATTTGTAGAGATATTGAGTATTCACAGTTTTAAAACCATATTTTTCCAAAGCAGTTGGGTTTTTAAAATGCCAAAATTTAAATTGAGAGATGACTTTATCTTCGGAACGGGCGTGAAACACCTTTCGACTGTAAATTTTCAAGACTGAAAGGCAGTTTTGGTCTTGACGATTATCGTGAGCAAGGCCAAGACCAAGACCATAGCAGTCTTTGTCTTAGTCTTGCAAAAATATCAGCGTCTTGGTCTTGGTCTTGGTCTCGCAAAATTGCCAAGACCAAGAACAAGACGCAAGACCAAGACTAATTTTGCTCATCACTATTCAAAATAACTCTATGGACGGTTATTTTTGGTGCACCTGTTTTTTTAGCTATAGCTGAATATTTTAATTCTGGTTTTTTTTTCTTCAGGTAAGTGGACAAAATGACTTCGCGCCTTTGTTCTTGATTGCTAGACATCTTTGTTGTTTGAAGTGTGTTCACCAAGTTCTATATGTTTTTTATAATCTTCATACTATATAGAAAAAATGGCACCCATATTTCGACCTGCACGATCATCAGGTAAATAATAATCTTAAGAAACAAAAGCATCAAATTTTTCTGGGAGAGTCCTTATATCTTGATAAACAACTGTGACGTGTTTCAAGTCCGAAGCAGTTTTTTGCTTTTAGATATATAATTTTACCGTACAATAGTCGGCTTGAGCCTCTTCAAGTACAAAAAAACAAATTGAAGGTATGAAATCTAGTACGTATACATACAGTTCTCTCAACTAAAAGGTTTCTTTAAAATCGTCTACTGTCAGGAAAGGATCTTGGATGAATTTCGCTCTTGATTTTTGGAGAAAAATTGCAGAAGCTGCTTGTCGTAGGTACAATACTTTCGAAAAATTAATGAAAAAAAAAAAAACGCAGAGCTTAAAAAAAAATTAAAACTTTATTTTTTAATTCAACCCAAAAAAAAAATACTTTTCTCCTCTTCTTAGGTAAACTTTTTAAATGTATCATCTAATTTATGCAAAAATATGACAAAACAAAAAGTAACAAAAATAAAATTAAAACAAAAATACAGAAACGAATAAAGTGGCAACCACTGCCACCCAATTTTCTAACGATCCGACAAAACCACCGCAAGCCAATTATTTACAATTGCAAATTTGAAAAAAAAAAAAACTACACCAACACATAAACGTCTGCACAAACATAAAGAACGTCAAAAAACTGACAAAAAATGGAGGCGAAAAGAAGAGCGAAATAAAAGAAACGAAGGCACTTAAAGCCAGTGAAGCGCATAAGCTTTTCATTTTTATCACACAAAACAAAAACAACAAAATAGGAAAAAAAAAACGCACTTGTGGAAATTAGGGGAAAGCACACAAAGAAAGAAACAAAGAAACAACAGTGGAAAGTGGAAAAGCGCGCACAATATCTTTAACTGCCATCAACAAGATGGCAACTTCCGTTCGCGCGCCATAAGCGAAAAAATGCGATCTCCCACTTTTTTACGTTTTTACGCTGATGTACACACACATTTTTTAATGCCTTTTGTGAGAGGGGGAGGGGGCGATGGGTGTTGTTGCTATGATGAAGTAAATACAAATGGCAACACTGGCAACCCCTAATCGCGAGAGCGTTGCCAAGCGGTCACCAGGGCGTGTAATTGAGTGCTACAGGACCCTTTTAACATTTTTATTTGCACATTAGCAGTGGTGCAAAAAAAAAAATCAACAGCAACAACAAAACGATGAAACAATGGAGGGGGTTAGAGTGGGGGTTACGTCAATATGTGCAAAAAGTTACAAGTGGGTGTTTGTTGGTGGTGGCAACAAACAAAATGAAATAAAAGGATGTTGAGCTCGCGATTTTATTGCATTGTCATTGAGTGTCCTTCGACAGTGAGTGAATTGACAGAAGGTCGTCGTGCCCTTAGCGCACAAGGATTAATGAGTAAAAGCAAAAGATAAATAGGCAAAGGCGATATTTTCAACGAAAGATCTTTATTGTGTTGTGAAAATAATTACTTAGTGATGCTGCCTCATCGATTAATGGTGTAGCATCGAAAGTTTAATATTCCTAAAATTGCTTTTCCATACGAATTTTAAGCATCTTTATACTTGTAACATTCTAATACATCGGGAAAATGAAACTTTCCATTCAATTCAAATGTAATAAAATTGCCAACATCTTTCTTTAAGTAAAATACTTTTAAGCCGAAAAAAAAAAAACAGCAAAATTCTTATCGAGTTCTTACATTTGCACAAGACCAAACTCAAACAGAAACTGTTAACATTTCACCCACGCCCGATTTTATGTCGCTATCGTCATAAATCGTAAAAGTTAAAAAAGTTCACTGTACCCTTGTTTTCCCAATCCAAGCGTATCGAACCCATTGCACCCTACACTGTAACCTCTACATCTATCACAAGAGCAGCTTTTCTCTTGAAAGCAGCACCAAATGGAGTGCGAAAGTCGCAATTTACTCGCGCTCCTCTGCCTCACTTCATATCTCTATCTTTTACATTTGTATCTACGTTTTGGTACTGGAGCATCTGGTAACGCCCAGTCAAAATAAAGGAATCCCCCCAAAAAATAGAACCATAAAAAAAGTCATAAAACGACATTGCAGCAGCGAAAAGCGTTTCGCAAGTTTCATCATTTTATGTACTTTCAGATTTTACGAGAGGATATTTGACCATAAAACGAAAGGCTTTTTCTGTGCTCTCACAGAGGATACGCGGCTGCTTGCTGCTGACGTTTGCGAAAAAATAATAAACAGAAATTGCGCGTTAACAAATTATTCATGAAATTTAAATGCCAATTTTGCATATGAGTTATGCTACGTTGGCCAAATTAGCAAAAGCAAAACCCTCTTACTCAATACTAACAAAATATGTATTCTCTATTCGGATCAAATCGACTCGATAAGCAATATCCTTCTCGTATTCCAAATAATTTATACGTAAATCCTTAGAATAATCGAATTATTGAGTCCACAGAAAGTGTAATCCTTATGATTTAAATTCTAGATAATCTAAATTTAGCTAATTTGTGACCAATAATACTGTTTTCAATCAAAATATTCAAGGATTCAACTGTTGTGCTGAATTTCTGCATAACCCCATAGAAAAGTTTAAAATAAAAGTATTCTCTGTTACGCTATCTTTTTATAAAAAACCGTTTATTATCTTCATTAAAAATACATTTGCATTAATCACACGGAGAAAATTTTGAGCTGAATACAGTCCCAAACCAAATAATTTTGGGTGCTACTCTCAGCCTAGCCATAATATGATTGATATCAAACACTTATGTGATTTTTTATCAAAAAAGTACATGTGCCCTCATCGCTCATCATATGTTCTTAATAAAGCTCTTTTTGTCTTATTTATCAATTTATGAATATGCTTATTTTTGCCCAATACAAGAAATATTATTTCATTGTCAAAAATCAATATACCAAAATGTCTATAACCTCAGTACATCGCAATATCCCATTATGGGATATAAGTAGTAGGTACTCTACCACAAATACCGAATTCGGCTGTCGAGCAGGAAATTTTTCCGTAGTTGACATAAGCCTATTGAGAATCATAAACACACAAACGAGAACATTTATTTTTTTGATAAACACGGTCAAGAGTGAACTACGCTATTTCATGGATATTCGCCATATGCCTGAAAATAGCATTTTCCGCACTTTAATTTAAGAATAACTCGGATCTCAGACATGAATCAGCAACCCTGAATCGGTCAAAAAAAGTTATCGAAATCAAATTCAGATTTTTGTAATGTGTTGTTAAAGAAATTCTTAAGAAACTTTAAAAATTCTTGTTTTTGTATAAAATTATTTATTTCAATCTCAAACACTCGTAAGTTGGGGCAAGATTAATTTCCATTTTATTAATACTTCCTATCTGTGTATGTTGCATTTCTCGTTATCCATGAGAATTATTAATCTATATACATAGGTACATATGTTCGTATGTATTTCTTTTTTTTTTCTTTTTGTTGCAACAGTGATAACAAAGCTGTTGACTTGTTTTCATCATTTGGGATTATCCTGATGAGTTATATGCTTCATTACTTATTTTCATACGAAATTTCTTCGTATAAACACACACACACATTTTTAGTTATTTGTATATAATTGCTTGTTGTTGTATATGAATTTGTATGCGTGTGTACATCCTTGCAGCATCCTTGCTGTAATTACACTTTCTCTTATTTAGTCCCCAAAAAGTAGCAACTTTCATTTAGCTTGTAAATACCTCGTTTGATGCTGCTCCCTGGCTTCATCTTAAATGAAATCCTTCTCATGTGCATGTAAGCGCGAGCAAACATACATACATACGTAACAACACATACATATGCACGTACATATATGTATAAACATTAATCTCAAAGCAGTTCCATACACTTTGGCTCCACTCGTTCTTATTATCAACACACTATCGTCGCCATGTTGTTGTTATTGTTAAATGCTCTTTATGGGTGTGTGTATGTTTAAAGTATCCTTTTTGCACATTACAGTGTTAATGTGCCTCACTACCACACATAAGCATAGGAAAACTTATCCAAATGGCCAAACAATACAAAAGTGTGAGTGTGGTATACACAAAATAGAGTGGCCATTACATTGAATTCTTGAAAAAGAAAATTTAAATAAAAATAGCAGTCCCTTTCAGTTGGGGGCAATTGGTCCACATTTTTAAGTGCCTTAATATACACTTCAAAAAGCCAAAGGTCTTTTAAGGTTTGATTTTTTATTAATATGATTCTGAATGTTACATCTTTTCTAAAATTTTATTAAAACTAAATTTTTTAATCGAACTTTTAGTTACATATTTGCAAAGATTGATTTTCATTTTATTAAAATGGTCACCCTAACATCAGTACGTACATATTTTCATTCTAATAACTATGTAAGTATATGTGCTATGTTTCCATTTACTTTTGTTAAAGTAACAGACATACTACACATGCACATATTTTTACTCATACGTATGTTCGTGCTTGTGTTTGTTTGTGTGTGTCGCGCTTGATGTTTATTCAACACATGCTCTGGTGTGGAAATCTTTCAGTGTTAATGATTTTTTACACACATTCTCGTTGCGGATGCGGATGTTGATGAGAAGCAAATAACGGCAGACCGGATGCAGGCTCGCCAATTTGTAGTGTGAGACAATGTAATATGTTTAAGTGTAAAACTGTGCTTTCGTTACCATTGCTAAAATAATAATGCTGCTTATTTTTTGGCCATCATTATTAACAACATCAGCATGTTTTGTTTTGCTGATTTTACGTGCGTGTGTGTAACTATGTGCGCAAGTATATGTATCTAGGACTTAGACTCTTTTGAAAGAATATTCCGAAGCTCGGATTAAGTAGTCAAAATAAATCGCAATTTAAAGTAGTGCCACTCTAACTTTTATTATTCGTTTAATACTTCCAAGGCCAACCATTATAATAAAGTTGACTTTTTGGAATAAAAATCTGTGGATTCCTTAGCTTTACATGATTTTAAAAGATTCTTTGATTTGTAAGCAGCGGAATCGAAATTTATGACCTCAGATTGGCATAAAGCCTGAATATTTTATTCGCATTTATGATAAACTAATGCATTGCTCTGTATTGACAAAGAATCCCTTCCAAATATTTGAAAAATATTTATTTGTAGAAAACATTAAATTTTTTAACAATAAGGATCTTCGAGAAAAGGCTTTCCTTCAGCCTCATTTACTGATAAAAAACATCTGTGTGAATATATTGCTTAGGAAATTTAAAAAAAATGCTTCACTACCGTTGGCAGCATTCGCTTCGTTATTAGATGCGGTCGCAACCTTTATGATGAAGTTTAATTGCTATGAAATCTTTAATCGGAACAAGTTCAGCAGCAGTAAAATCGAAGATTTTAATTTCCAAGTCAACCTTTAAGACCTTGTCTTAGTCAAGACATCAAGCTATAAAAAGAAAGTTTAACGTTAGTATATGTATGTACGTAGGAATGAATATCCGTGGCCCGTGGTGTGTCTGCCAGATTCCAATCAGTAGCAATGGCTTCAGCTTACTTGCGATCCAGTGGATTGAAACAGACCAGAAAACATAAAAAAAATAAAAAATGTCAAATGTCAGTCAAATCACGGGAGATGCCAAAATGCGCGATTAGCAGAAAATTCAGGCGCCATTACAAAAACGAAAAAATAAACAGCGTAACAACTAACAACATCAAGACCGTTACGTTACACGCCATGTACAGCATTTTAATTTGATGGATGTGTTCAGTGTACAAGGCGCACCTCGCACCTACGCTAACAAACAGCAGCAGCAACATTGCTCCTACAACTGTGATGCCATTGCGTAACGGTAGCAGCCCAATTCAAGATAACATTTAGGTTTTTTAATGATTGTTGGCTACACAGTGTTGCCATGCTTTATGAAAGCGTTCTTTCGCTCTAATTGCATTTGCAATAAAGACATCTTAAGGTCTCCCCTCATCGAGAATGCGTCAAGTTGTCATATTCCCAGGGTGTTGTAAATTACTCTATTCAAAACACATTGAATTTATTTACAAGTCGTATTTATTACATTTTAATTGTATTCCAATTTAATGTGGATTTTTGTTGGCGCCACGTGGTGCGTTTCCCAAAATATTCAAAATGTTTAGTACCACAGCGTTGTAGGAAAATTCAAACATGCAAATGTGGTACCTTTTTTTGGTAGCAAAAGAAGGTGTATGACTCTACCGTGTCGACTGACTCCATGAGGTTTCCTCTTAACGTTTGATTTTTTCATTAAACATTCAGATAAGCGAACAACACGAAAATAATTTTGTTTAATTGTTTTTCTGTCAAGTCACTTTTTTTTTAATTTTCCCTTTTAATACATTTAATTGAGGTTATGTTGTGTAAATGACGAGGGTAATTATGAGTTACGCATAAATGTCGAAATTATATTTCAGTAATTATAATATCAACTGTTATGTGTTAATTTCGTTTTGTACCCTACAGTTTTCGTAAGCGCTCTTATACTAGCAAGCTTCTAATGGGCTATTTTCAGAAAAATTTGGATGATTTTACAGTTTGGTGCGGTTACAGCTTAGATCAAGGAAACTAAACAAAAAAATTTCAAAAATTCTGAGGCAAAACTCATACTTACGCGTTGTTCTTGCAAATAAAGTAGACTGAAGGTTTCTTCCTCACTACTAAAATTATAAAGCTGAATTGAAATCTAAAGACCTTAATTTAAACATTCTAAAGGACTGGTAGAAAACTACATAAAATGTCTTGTTTCCATGCCAATATATTCGAGGTCAAAGGTCACAAAAATCATTTTTTGTCTTATGACAATTTTGTAGCTCTTAATTTCCCACAAAAAGGATTAAGTGATTTTTTCATCCAACTTATAGTTTAGGAGATAGCACATAGCACAGTGTACTCCAGCCTTTGTTCATATACTAAAAAGGGTCTGTCTTTAAAAAATCAGAACACAAAGCATCTGTCTCTCATCTTTTTATGCTCAGGGCATTCGAGAGAACTATTGGCAGACACGATAAAATGACAATGGTGATCTTTTATAAATTTTTACAAAATTACAGAATTTTTTTGCAGCAATAGCGAAATGGCAGACATAGGTTTTATTACTAATTATAATGCTACCTACACAAAAATTGAAAAAAAAAAAATAAAAATTTTAACACAAAAACGCAGCACGAAAAATGTCTGTCGCTTGCAGTTGTTTTAGTTTTTAAGCTCACCCCATTTTTCAAAATAGTTAGCAGATACAATGTTATCACATACCACAGCAATTATTTTTTTTTGTTTTTTTTTTTTTTTTTCATTTTTGAGGAGCCATCATTTCTGAAATCAGCAACAAACATTTGGCAGAAATGGATTACATTGATTGATTTACTCTAATTTTCACAATTATCATCTTCTGCAAGACGATGTTACCAGATAATTTTTTTCTACTACCATCTCTCTAATAATATATTTGTTGAATGCAAGAATCACAAGAATCCTCTAGGATAAGCAATGGTGCTGTATCCTAGAGGAATGGTAATTTTTCTTTATTCGTCTGGTCACTGGTTCAACTCTCGTTCGAGCTGATTAAAGATAAGTGATTTTTTGTTATTTAAAATTTAATTTTGTAATTCTAAGGTAATTTTTCTATTTGTTTTAAACAAGTGTAAACCGAAATCGATTTGGCTTACCGTCATTGAAAATAAGTTAATTTTTAATTATGAATCGTAGCCTTTGCAAACTTTTAATCTAAAGACCTTAAAATATTTTTTTGAGATAAATTTTAAGGAATCAAACCATTCAATTAGTCTAAAACAGATAATTTTTCACAAATAAGAGCTTCCATTGAGTGTAGGGTATTACTTTAAAGTATTCGACTATCTTTATATCCCTTGTTGTTGTTTTTATGGTCCTTGTTTTTTTTTTTTTTTTTATTTGTGTATACATATATCCGAGTATGTGTTTATTTTTATATATATGTATATATTTTTTGTTTTAGACATTTTATGTTATTTCCAGCAACTTTGAAACGTTGCCATTATGCATTCACAGCACGAAATTTGAAATCCACAGATGCCTCCACAAAGTTCCCTCCGTTCAAGCACTTCCCCACTCACTGCTCATATTCAGCCCACTTACACCCAGTAAATGCTACTTAAAATTCTTACAGCATCGCTTCACAACTTCCCAACTCGCGCAGCAGCAGCGAAAACAGGAAAAATTGCGGAAAAATAAATGAAAATACATCAGAGGCAGTGGCAGTGGCACATGCAGGTGACGGAGCTGGAAACAGAAGTTCGTTCACAAGAGTGCTTACGGCGTCCACAAGGAGCTGTTGAAGTGGCAAATTTTCACAAGCAACACCACGAAACGACCCAAGCGAGCGACGACCGACTATGACGATTGCAATGGCAACGACCATGGACAGTTGAAAGCATAGCAGACAAGCTGGTCGGGAAACAGTTAAAGGACGAAAGGACAGCGGAACAGTAGGACAGATGAGCATGGCGGCATCGTTACTTACGACAAATACAACGAAGTGTCATCACATACTTTGAGCACCAAGAGTAGAGAGTACAATGGGTTCATGTGCACAAAAAGGAAGAGCGAAAGGAGGAATTGGTTACGGTGGTGGTAGAAGTGAAGGAAGTAAGTTGCTCGTACATGCGGCAGCCATATTGGCAAAGTTGTATACAAGGCGTTTATATGCTGTTGTCGCAAAGAAAATGAAAATGAAAAAAAAAAAAAAAAAGAAAGTTATAATAAAAGTTGAAAAGAGAAAAGGAGAATTGAAAATAAAAACGAAGCTCCATCAAAATGTTTAACAAATTCCTTTACTTCTCCTTTAACTCCTATGAAGAGAGTTGAAAAAAAAAATGCTATTTGTTTTATTCTGAAGTCGAACTTTATTCCTAGTACAATCATTTTGGAGAATAAAATGATATTACCTGGAAAGTTTTGCGAGATTTTCGCAAATGAGTTATTTTATAGATTTCGATGTGCTCTTTCAGAATTTCAACTTTGCTACCTCGAATCGTGTTCGCTCGCGCCGCCATAGTGGAAAAATGGCGTCCAAAACCAGTTTTTTACAAATATCTCTTTAACGGTTACATTTCGAGAAAAATTTTTTATAAAAATGACCTCTTAATTGTTTCCGTACGACTTATAACTCAAAACATATTCTAGTTCAAAATTTGAAAAAAATTAGTAAATTGTGCATGCATTCTATGAATAGGCACAGTGATGTGTTGAGCTTAAAATTACGATAGCTCATGAACGGTGAGCCATACGTTTAAAGTAAAAATATCTAGTCATAGGGAATTAATTGCACTACAATAAACATATGATTTTTTTTCAGATGACCTATAACTTGGGAGATATTTTTTAAACAAACCTATAATTTAGAAAAAAACGGTTTTTTCAAAATAGCTCCAAAACGGTTCGTTCTAGAAAAAAATATTTTCTCGCATTTTATAGAACGTTTAATTTCCTAAAAGGATCTTTTCGAAGTGGTTTTCCGTCAGACTTACCCTTCATGAGATATCGCGACTTGAAAATCATTCAAAACTGAACATAGTACTACGCATAGTGCAATGTTCAATTTTGAATGATTTTCAAGATGCGATATCTCATGAACGGTAAGTCTGACGAAAAAACCGGTCGGAGAGACCCTTATAGGGAATTGAACGTTCTATAAAATTCGAGAAAATATTTTTTCTAGAACTTACCGTTTTGGAGATTTTTTTGAAATAACGGTTTTTTTCGAATTTTCAGGTTTGTTATAAGAATATCTCCTAAACTGTAGGTCATCTGAAAAAAAAAAATTTTGTAAATTATAGTGCAAGTAATTTTTTATAAGCAGATATTTTTATTTTAAACTTGTGGCTCACCGTTTATGAGTTATCATAATTTTAAGCTCAACACATCACTGTGCCTATTCGAAAGCGGCATGCACAATTTACTAATTTTGAATTAGGATATCTCCTGAGTTATAAGTCGTACGAAAACAATTAAGTGGTCATTTGATAGAAAATTTTATAAGCTACAATATTGCGCCACAGTATTTTTCTTTTTATGTAACCGTTAAAGAGATATTTGTAAAAAACTGATTTTGGGCGCCATTATTCCAATATGGCAGCGCGAGCGAACTCGATTCGAGGTAGCAAAGTTGAATATATATGCTCCCAAGTGTACTCGAGCATACAAACACATACTTTTGTCGTTGAATTACCAGACCTTTTCATAATTTCACATTTAAAATTCCAACAACGAATTGGTTTCATCACCAACATTGACGACATGACGCTGTTTCTGACAATTTCTTATGTCTCCTGATTACATTATTTGTTATATAGTACTTATATACATACATATTCAGTCCTATATACATGCGTACCATATACGTAAAATGAATATTCGAAATACAAATAAAGCCGACAGCATATGGTAACCGTTAATTTGGCGAAAGTTTTAATGAAAGTCTTCAGAGCTATTAAAGAGGGCGTAGCTTCCTAACTGAATCACCACCACCAACAGCAAACACCCACCCAAAGAAACCAATATAAAGATATCAGTTTTGATGTTGATGATGATGATGATGATGACGATGACGTTATTTTCTACTTGCTGTTTATGCGGTGACATCGTCATGCTGCTGACGCCATGTTGATTACTTTTCTGACAGCCGTTTAGTTTTTGTCGTTTTCCTTTTGACAGGGGGCTTCATTATTAGCAAATTGTTGTAAAATTAATTTTATTGACTAAACTTTTTTCTGTATCTTTAGTAATCCTCTGTCATTAAGTGTAACTTAATTTAGCAGCATTAGGCAGTTTTATTATTCGTTTTATTAAATTGCTTTTTTCGTTAATTCTGCGTAGATAAATGAAAGTTTTTTCCACTTTATAAAATTGGTGTAAAAGTAATTACCATTTCACCAAGTAGGTTAATTACCATGAAAGCAATTGCATACAAGCATACATACAAGCTTAAAAATGTATCCACTGGTGGATTTTCGATCCTTCATGTCACCTGCCCAATCGGCATCTGAGAATCTAGTAAGGGTCAAATTAGTTTTTGTTCCAACACATAACTGCAAGTCTTGAGTTCCTTTGAGGTACTTCAACATTCTTTTAACCTCCAACCTCTCTCTTACTCGGATTACTAGTCTTACGTGACAAAATCGAAACTGCTACGGAAATATCCGGTCTTGTGTTCCCAGCAAGATATAACAAGGATCCGATCGCCTTACGATATTCATGGTTATTATCCAAAAGTTCGTCTTTTTCCGAATTCTTTAAATAACCAGGATCTAGAGGAAATTTAGAGATATGTGCATCATTTAAACCATATTCTATTAATAATTTAATGATGTAATCCTTTTGATTCATATAGAAAATTCCATCATCATTCCGAAAGATTTCAATGCCCAAATATAATTTAATATCACCAAGATCAGAAATTTGAAAATGAATATAATCTATAATTTCTTGAATAGATTTAGCGTCTTCAGTGGCAATTATTATGTCATCGACATAAATCAGTACATATATAAAATTACCTCCATTCTTCTTTACATATAAGCATCTGTCGGCGTTTCCCCTTCTGAATCCGACATTAATAAGAATCTCGTTTATTTTCAGATTCCAGCACCTAGCCGATTGCTTTAGGCCGTAAATACTGCGCTTCAGCTTACATACCAGATTCTCTTGCCCCGGATTCACAAAACCTTCTGGTTGCTTTAAGTAAATTTTGGTGTCTAAATCACCATTCAAAAAAGCTGTCTTGACATCGCACAATCATATTTTTGGAAGACGCAATTGCCAAAAGAGTTCTTAAAGTGATGTGTTTGATAACAGGTGCGAATATTTGGCTATAGCCCTCACAGTATTTCTGCGTAAGTCCTTTCGCTACCAAACGAGCTTTAAAGCGTAGCTTACCGTCTAGTGTTTTCTTGTTCTTGCAGACCCACTTGCATCCAACAAGCTTGTGACCTTTTGGTAGTTCCACCAAATCCCACGTATTATTATCATACATTGATTGCAGCTCTTCTTTCATAGCTTCCATCCACTGCTGACTATTTGGACTCGAAATGGCTTCT
Source organism: Calliopum simillimum (assembly GCA_951812925.1). Lineage (NCBI taxonomy): Eukaryota > Metazoa > Arthropoda > Insecta > Diptera > Lauxaniidae > Calliopum > Calliopum simillimum. The sequence goes on from OX638369.1 coordinate 1,664,332, forward strand.
TTAAAAGTAGAAGGTTCATTTGAAATTGTTGTCATCATGCCATACCGTTTTGGGTGAACGCATTTCGTGGATCTCGATGAAACTCTTCGCTCAATCAAAGGATTGTTTTCTGAGTTTGGAGACGATGAATCGTTCCCAGCAGTTATAACATTATTTCTGGGTTCCTCAGGGACTTCCTCAACCTGCGAACTACATTCAACTTCTTCATTATTTACCTCGAATTCCTGCAATAAACAAACTGGAACCAAATGCTGACCAGCTTCTTTGTATGGGTTATTCACTTCTTTATTGTCAGCTGTCCTACCTTCGATGAAGTCGACATCCCTGCTCACAATAATACGATCGTTCGATGTATCAAGCAAACGATAAGCTTTCGACTCTTCACAAAAGCCAAGCAAACAACATCTCTTGGACACAGCATCTAACTTCTGGCGTTTCTGCTTATTGATATGAGCGTATGCTACAGTACCAAACACTCGTACATGGCTTAAATTTGGTTTCTTGCTAAAACACATCTCATATGGTGTTGAATCTGTAGAGCTTGAAGGCAGACGATTTTGCAGATAGTTGACTGCATACACCGCTTCAGCCCAATATTTCAATTCGATTTTCGCATCAAATAGCATACATCTTGCCATTTCCATTAAACTTTGGTTTTTGCGTTCCGCTACCCCGTTCTGCTCAGGCGTGTAAGGAGCTGTCACTTGATGTGTAATGCCTTTCCTTTTGAAAAAATTATCCATTTGCTTGCTGCAAAATTCACCGCGATGCACGGCTGTTTGACGACTTCGGGAATGGCTTACGAGTCATTTTACCCTTCAAACAGACTTCATATGAAATATTACAGTCGCATTTTAAAATATTCACCCCATTTATCAAGCTTTTGTTGACTCCATTTTTGATTGCTTCAAAGTTTTGGTGACCAAACCGTCTATGCCACGTATGTATACATTCAGATTTCACTGTACATACCTTTTGAGATGCATGATCCTCACCCAAGACATACAAATTATTATTGAGACTTGCAGTTGCATACACCTCACCATTGGGCTCAATTGTACAACAATTTTGATTAAACACTATCTTGAAACCTTCTGCGGTTAGATTGCGTAAAGAAAGTAAGTTTCCATCTAATTCTGGTACATATAAAACATTATGTACAGGTATTTTCATTTTTCTGCAAACAAACATTCCATCGCCAATTCCACTTGCTTTAATCTCGGTTCCATCGGCGTTAGGAAATAACGCCCAAGGAAATAACGCCCAAAAAAAAAACGAAATAACGCCCAAATTATTTTCATATAAATTTGGGCGATAATCATTTTGGAAATAACGCCCAAAAATTTGGGCTTTATTTCGTTTTTTTTTGGGCGTTATTTCCTTTTTTAAAAAAAAAAACGAAATAACGCCCAAAAAAATATGAAATAACGCCCAAAAAATAAAATGACGTAATAACGCCCAATATAAAAAACGAAATAACGCCCAAAAATATGAAATAACGCCCAAAATCAAAAACGAAATAACGCCCAAATTATTTTCATATAAATTTGGGCGATAATCATTTTGGAAATAACGCCCAAAATTTATTTGTATGAAAATAATTTGGGCGTTATTTCGTTTTTCGTTTTTGGGCGTTATTTCATTTTTTAAAAATAAAACGAAATAACGCCCATAAAAACGAAACAAAGCCCAAATTTTTGGGCGTTATTTCCAAAATGATTATCGCCCAAATTTATATGAAAATAATTTGGGCGTTATTTCGTTTTTGTTTTTGGGCGTTATTTCATATTTTTTGGGCGTTATTTCGTTTTTTATTTTGGGCCTTATTACGTCATTTCATTTTTGGGCGTTATTTCGTTTTTTTTTTGGGCGTTATTTCCTTGGGCGTTATTTCCTAACGCCGGTTCCATCTGCTAGAAAAATCTTGTCCCGTTGATACTCGTCCAGCTCAGTAAAGAAATTTTTGTCGCAACTCATATGACAGGTTGCTGCTGAGTCAATGAACCAATCGCACTTTTCACAACCATAAGACACTCTAAAACACAGATTTCGTTCATCCACTGTAACAATCTTTGCACGGTTTTCATCCGTCTTCTTCTTGTTGAAACAGTTCCTTTTAATGTGCCCACGTTTACCACATGAAAAGCATTTTGGATTCCAAGTGGTCTTCTTGTGTTCCGATTTCAAAGCTACTTCGGGTTCAACGACATATTCCATTCGTCGCTTTCCTTCTTGTAAAAGCTTCTCTTTTACCATATGAAGTGTCCCTTCTTATAAAAGCTTCTCTTTTACCATATGAAGTGTGAGATCAGCCTCTGGACGTATCTCCAAAGAAGACACCAGCATGTTGTTATCTTCTGATAGACTCCCTAGCAAGAATGCCACGACCGTAGGTTCTTGAAAATCCTCACCTAAGTCTTGCAGGCGATCAACAATATCTAATAACTCACCTATATGATCCTCCATAGACTGACCAACTTGCATACGTTTTGATGCTAATTACCGCAACAAACTAACCTTGTTTGTGAGATTTGTCTTCTCGTGGTATGCCTTTAGTGCTTTCCAATATTCACTTGCATACTTCAGTTTCTTAATATAAATTTTCTGTGATTCTTCAACAGCTAAGCCTATTGTCGCACGCGCCTTTCCGTCCCTAATAAGCCATTTTGATTCTATATTGCTTGGAACCGCTTCTGTTACCAGATCCCACAACTCACGTTCCAACAGTTAAAGCTCCATGTTGAACTTTCACGTGTGATAATTGCTGTTGTTCAGCTTGGGAAACTGCAGTTTAAAATCCATTCTCCAATAAAATCAAAAATTTATCCAACGACGCGTTTTATATAATAACTGAAAAAAATTTCAGGCGTAGACTGGGCCCATAACCTCTTAGAAAAATATAAACACAGAAGTATACAATTCGTTTGAAGATTTATTAGGAAGTGAAAAAATATTTGCATAAAATTATATTTTGAAAATACAAAATATCAATGTGAAACGGATTCAAATATTTAGAAAACAAAAGTTTCTTTGAGAACTAGTGTTATTGAAATTATCGCAACAGAGATTACTTAGGTACATTAGATGTCCATGCTATCCCTGGATGAGCATGTTCTTTGTCAATAATTTAACTTGTTAATTTTCATTTTTTTTAGAATTTATTTTACCTAAAAAAACGTGTTACATAATTGCCAATCTTGTTATTCCAAAAATGAAGAAAAAACAGTAGTCCTCATAAACTTCAATCTGAGATCATTTTTAACTAAAATTCTTCTCAGTAACTTGAACTGGACCGAAGAAGAAAGACGTCAATAGTTGGACACCGGACGGTAAGCATTAAGTGCTCGACAAGAAATATTATGAATGTGAAAATATTTTCTAATGAGGCTTAAAAGTTATGGCGAAATATTGAAAATAAAAAAAATATAACTTGTCAAGTTCTTGTCATTGCATCAGAAATGTATATCAAAATGATATCAAAAATGTATCAGCCGCTGATATCCTTTTTTTGTATATCATATTGATATATTTTTGATATCATTGAAAAACATGTCAATTTTCTATCGTTTGTGAATTTTATGAAAAGATAACTATAGAAGACGAACGCGCAGCCAATTTTAGTGAGGAAGAGGTGAATTTTCTAATGGAATTAGTGCAAAACACACAAATATAAATGAGTGAAAAAAACCGACACTCCATTCAGTTGCTGCATGCAGCCTGTGGTTGGGAAAACAAAAATTATGGAAGCGGACGCGCAGCCAATTTTAGTAAGAAGTGAATTTTTTAATGAAATTAGTTAAAAAGCAGAAAAAATATAATTGAGTTCAAAAAAACCGACACTTCATTCATTTGCTGCATAAGGGCGATTTCTAAAAACTTGTTGCCGACGATCAACCACAATATTGCAAAATTTTGCCATTATCTGCGTCGGTATCAGACCCAAAATTGGTTATGTCAATTTTGTATCAGAAATGTACAAAAATTGTACAGGGTCCGCCAAATAACTTTTTTTTTTTTTGAAAATTCTATAAAAAAAACTACTGGATATTTTCTCAAATTTATTTTTTTATTTGAAAGTACAATCCTTCCGGTTAATATGGAAAAATAATTTCATTCAAATGGCTGCCTCGGCTGGCCATGCAGTAGCCTACACGATCGGTCCAATTTTTAAGCACATTATCGATTGTGTGCAGCTGTATTTCACCAATGGCTTCACGAATATTGTCCTTTAAAGCGTCAATTGTCTCTGGCTTGTCGGCGTAACACTTGTCTTTGAGGGCACCCTACAAATAAAAGTCCAATGGTGTCAAATCGCAGCTCCGAGGTGGCCAAACGACATCAGCTCTGCGGCTGATAATGCGATCTTCAAAAACAGGACGCAAAACATTGAGTGTAGCTACGGCTGTGTGGCGCCGCACAATGGGAGATTGTGGCCATAAATAGGTAAAATTTGAAAGTGCTATGGATTTAAAAAATTTTTACGCCAATCGTCAGATAAAACTTAGGGACGAAAAAAAAACTATAAAAGTTTAAAATTTTGTTTTGGTTTAGCAACACAGTGAGCCCAAAGTTGGACTTTAAACAGAAAAAATGCTCTACAGAACTTTTAAAATTAGGAACTGCTGGATAAACGCTCTAGTTAATTTGTTTTAAGCCCGATCCACTAATGTAGCTTATCGTTAGAAAGTATATTGTTTCTACTTTGTTAAAAATATATATATATTTTTTTTTTGCCGATTTTATGTGAATGATAGTGATTTTTCAAATGTTTAAAAAAAAAAAATGGTTAAAAATGGAAAAATTGCAAACTTTGACATTAAAAAAAAAAAAATACATTTTCTGATTTTCATTATTTTTCAATATAATATGTGGCCAAGTATGCTTAATCGAAATGCAAAGTCCCTACTGTTTTTTTTGAGAACTTTTTTTTATAAACTTTTTCATATTGTGGTTTTTGACTGGACAAAATAAGTTGACTTTTTTGGAACGCTGTTTTTAAATCGTTTGCATCGAAATATATCAAAATAGCATTTTGTCATAAAGTACAAGCATTTAGCTTTTAAAAAAACATTTGTTTGAGTTTTTAGTTTTTAGGTATGATAGGTGAATAATGGTGATTTTTCGAAAATTTAAGCTCAAAAAGCCAAAATCGATTAATTTTACAAACTTTGACATTAAAAAAAAAAAAAAATACATATTTTGATTTTCATTATTTTTCGATATAATATGTGGCCAAGTATGCTTAATCGAAATGCAAGCTCCCTACTGCTTTTTTTGAGAACTTTTTTTTCTATGAATTTTTTCCTGTAGCAGTTTTTGAGAAAAATATATATTTTTATTTCTTTACATTCTGCAACGTTTTACAATATATTTATCAATTCTAAGCTTACAGTCTCTTAAATTCCAAAAAAAAAAATTTAAGAAGGGTGACAGGTAAGGGGTATATTTCCTCCTTTTAATCCCCCTTGGGACTCACCCTTTCTTAAAATAAGCCAAGAGCATATTGTTTCAGAAATATGATGAATTTTTTTTTTTTTGAAGGCGTGGTACCGCCCATTTGTCCGGTGAACATTATTTGTCGACATGATATTTACACATTTACCAAATCTCATTTATCTGCATCAAAGAGTTTCGGTGATATGATTAGTCAATTTTTTGAGGGGCGTGGCACCGCCCATTTTTTAGTATATACCTTAGCCTTTTTTTGTACTAGCATAATATAAAAACTTCTTTAAAATCGGTTACTTAGTTTCCGAGTTAATAAGGGACAAATACACAAGCAAACAAAATCTAGTTTTAATAAAGTAGATTTTCGATTATTCCTCATAACTTGAAAACTATAAAAGCTAGCGCAAAATTTTTAACATTTTTGAAATTAGCGGGGTCAAGTTATTGAAAATTGATACCCATTTTGAAAAAAAATTCGGACCACGCCCCAACTTTGTATGGGAGGTAGGCGTGTCCGTCGGCGGATTTTGTTCATATTCACAGATTTTTATTACTTTAATGTAAAAAACATCTGTACCAAATTTCAATAGCCTAGCTCTATTATTACTATATATGACCGCCGTTCCATACAAACCCTCCATTGTGCGCCGCACACTGCGTTGGCTAGTGGGCAAAAATCAAAATTTTTTGTGACTCGAAACCTAATAATATTGGTATCAATCGACAGGTAATTGTATCAATAAAATAAAAACAAAATATTTGGGGGAAAAACTCAGTTTTGGCTACGCTGTGACACTTCAAAGTTGAGATATTTTTCAAAAAAAAATCATGTTTTATTCACTTCGTTTTGGGTTCTCTTAAACAAATAATTATGAAAAATTTGTCTTTTGATTAAACTAAGCGAAGTAAAGTTTTTTATTATAAATAATATTTGAGTAAATAAATAAAACAAAAAAATTTTGGAAAATATATAATTTGATGTATATTGTAGTGATTTTAATACACGATATTATCAAATGAAAAACTTCAGAAATTGACAAATTTCGATGAAAAAAAAAAAAAAAAACAAATCTTATAAAAATAAGTGACGTTTTTTTTCTTAATCTACTAGTTCGAATTCTATATAATAAAGAACTGCAAATAACTTTTCCCACTTCGTCCTACAAATATTTTTTTTCTTTTTTTAAAAAATGCTTAAAACGAAAAATTTTTATGAAATATAAAATTTATGTTGAAATTTTTTTTTTGTTTTTATGAACACAAATGGTCTCACAAGTACAAAAAATATTATTTCTACTACGTACATTTCATTTGTTAACATTAAACATTACTTTTTCATCATCGTTATATATGGACTTTAAGAAAATCGTCCTAAATACCTGGTTTTCAGCAAAACTATAAAGTTTACAACAAATCTGAGATCATTTTTGAGCTCAGCGACCCCAAATTACTTATAGTACCAAATTTCATCGATATCCAACCACTCCTTCTATTTTTGACCATTGCTTGTATGGGCTCAACGCACTGTGCGCCGTCCTGTTGAAACCAAATGTTGCCAATATCCTCCTCTTCAATTTTTGTGAACAAAAATTCGTTCAACATGGCCCGATAACGATCGCCATTGACTGTATCGGCCACTCCTTGCTCATTTTCGAAGAAAAATGACCCAATTATGCCTCTGGACCAAAATCCGCACCAAACAGTGACTCGTATGCGTGCGGGTTTTCTGTTCCCCAAATGCGACAATTTTGCTTGTTTATATACCCGCCAAGATCAAAATGAGCTTCATCTGAAAAGATGATTTTTTTGGCAAAATCGGTATCTTCGGTAAGTCAATCGCAGGCCCACTTAGCGAAGCGAAAACGCAACGTATACACAACCATATTCGTTTAGCGGAAGGATAAAACTAATTACACTAGGCAACAAATGAGTAAAAATTTTTTCCCCAGGGAATGCCATTATTCATTTTATATGTAAAATAGGCTGCTGATTCCGAAAATCGCTTTATTTTTTTTTATTTCGTGTCGTTTTCGAGATACCGGTCATTTTCGGTTTTCGGACCAAAAAAAAAAGATAGTTCCATTTAAATACAAATATCTCAAGAACCAATGTTTGTATTCAAACGTATTATATGTCATATTAAAGGTACTAATATTCACATCACTTTTTGGTTGGTGTGTTAGTTTCGGCGAAATAAATTGATTTCTAAAAAAAACATTTTTTTTTTTCGAAAAAATTAACAAAAAATCAAAATCAACTGCAGATTTCTACAAGAAGAAATAACTTTTTTATAATTTTTTTTTTTTTTGTATCATAGACTATATATTTGTGAAGAAAATAAGATACCACTTAAAAAAATCGATGGAAAAATGCAAAAGTTGTATACAATTCATTGAAAAGTTACCAAAATGCGTTTTTCCCTATTTTTTTCGTTTTTTTGTAATAAACTGTTCGATAATTAAAACTTTTTGTAAAACACATGAGAAAATCCAAAAAATTCTTAAAGTAGGCGTAAAAAAAAATACCCGTGTCTCGTCGTTTTTCTCCAGCACGCCAGACTTTTTTTTAATCGATTTTTGAAGTTTTTTAATCCACTGTACATGAAAAATACCAAAATAGCGCATTCGTGTGTTAAATCGATGAATTTAACTGTATGATCCTTACATTTGAGGTATATTATGTGTTCAGTAAACTTATGCAGGATATTACGAGGAATATTTTTGTAGAAAATTTTAACCCTCTAAGACCCTTAAAAGTGGGTCATTTTGACCCCCCACATTTAGGTCAAAATGACCCATATGTGAATACAAACATTGGTTCTTGAGATATTTGTATTTAAATGGAACTATCTTTTTTTTTGGTCCGAAAACCGAACATGACTGATATCTCGAAAACGACACGAAAAAAAAAAATAATGCGATTTTCGGAATCAACAGCCCATTTTACATATGAAATGGATAGTGGCATTCACTGGGAGATTTGGCTGTTGCATAGTGTTATCTGTCGAATCAGACATGAGCTAAGTGTTACCATTCACGAAATAAGCACTAGTTGATGGCGGACCCTGTATATCATTTTTTTTTATCTTTTTTTGATATCATTTTGATATTTTTTTTTATATCATTTTGATATCCTTTTTTGATATCATTTTGATATCTTTTTTTGATATCATGGTGATAAACGAAAAGCGTTACATTCCGTATATCACTATGATATCCCTTTTTTATCTAAATTTAGTATGTCACTGACAAATTTTGGATATCATTTTGATATATTTTTTGATATACTTTTTTTGATCGGGACATGCAATTTTTTGTTTATTACTATACCCGGGAGAGAATATCCGAGCCCGAGGGTGGTTATTGTTCCCAATAATTCAGTCCGTAACTTAAAAAATAATCTTTTTAGGTTAGGGTTTGTCTAAGAAAAAAGATGCAGATGTAATTCAAATTGAGCTTTGAAGAAAAAGACTGGGTCTTTCAATTACTGAATCATATATCAGATATTACTGCTAAAAATTATTTGGACTTGTAAAAAAGATTCGTAAAATAACGTTAAACGTCACCCTTTAAACTTTTAGATTAGGGCATAAAAAAATCCAGACTCGATTCAGATTCAACATAAAATAAATACATGAAAAATGGTTACATTTATTTCTGATTATTGTTTGTTTTTTTATTTTTAAAAAAATTCAATATCTCGTGAAGATACGTTAGAGCTTGTAGGTTTGCAATATAAAAACATGTAGGAAATTTTCTGCATACTCAGTTTTTGGATTGATATTTAAGAACTTGAAACAATTTTGAGCTTGACTTATGTACTTAGCTTTCGTCCGGATTGTGGGTCTTCGCTACAAAATATGTGAAAAATATATTAAAACTCACAATATTTCAAATCCGAAACCCGAATAATAACACGCTTCAATAAACAATTTTTTTTTAGTAATTTATAGAAAACTGTTAAAAATGACAAAGAGCCCAAAACTCTTAAATTTTCCCTCCAACGTTCTATGCTACTAGACTGGTTCAGATTTGTATGGAAGAAAGAAAAAAGTTGCTCGCAAGTTTAGTTCCCTGGAAAAAAAAAAAAAAATTATCGTCAAATGGAAAAAAAATTTATAATTTAAAACTAAAATTTATCAACGTTTTACATAGATTTTAAGGCGTTCTATCTGAATTTGTGATAAATTTCTGCGTAGGTTTCATAGTTTTGGAGATATTTTTCATTTAAGACGGAAAATTAAGATTTTATATTTTTTAATTTGCCACTTTGAATGAAAATTAACTCCAAAACTATGGAACTTACAGGGAAATATATCCAGATTTGGTTTGAATGGCTTACAATTCGTACAAAACATTGCACAATTTAATATTGAAGTCAAAATTTTTTTTCATCTTCGGAAGCATTTGAAATTGAAAAAAATTCACATTGTGTTTACTTACGCCGTAAAAAAACCTTTCTTGCCCTTTGAACCAGTCTATTGTACACACAAAAGTTCGCACACACCATACATTACGTATATATTGTCAATTTTCAGCAAACGATATAAATTTTTGAAAATCTTTGGCAAAAGTATGACGAACTACTTCTTTGCAGAGCATTACCAATGGACAGCACATGTGGTTGTTTGCAATCGTTCCTTTTTTTGTCCTTCGTGGCTTAAATATGTTGAAGGTGTTGTCAAAAGTATCAAAATTCACAGGCAGTCATTCATTTTAGTCATTTAGTGTACGCAGGATGTCCTGCTTAAGCCACGAAAGATGATACGCATGCAAAATTAAAGTGTGAAAGTGTTATGAATTGCATGTTGCGGATCGACCACCCGGTTAGTATGTGGGATCAACATTTTTGTTGTTGTTTCACGCCCTTTCGTTACGCTTGTTGGAAATGAAATATTTTTGAAGGGATTCTCATATTTAAGGCAGCTTAAACGGTTTAAAATTGACTTAATGTTGCATTTATTTTGGAAATGAACTGTACAGTGTGTACGGTCGCTTAAGGCGTCAACATGAGTAACAAAAAAAAAACTTTGTTTTTTAGGAATACAATTGACCTTAGAAAAAAATAATATTTGAATTAAACGTTTTGTGGCATGTTGCGGTTAGTTTTGCCGTGCTGCATCATCGCGTGCATTTCATCAATTGCATGTACTGCTGCCAACAGCATCTAACTGTTATTTGGTTAACGTTTTTTTCAAAGTGGTAGATAAAAAAGACAGGAGTAACAAAATTTAAGCAATAAGTTGAACATGAAAAGGTGTTCAATTCATTTACCATATGATATTTTTGTTTCTTGACAGTGTAACATTTTTTTTTTTTTTGTGTTTTTCAAGGATCATTTGTCCTTATGTTGCCAGAACACGCAACAACTGTAACAACGTTTAATTGCAGCAAAAATTACCGTTAAGAATACAATACTTCAACAACAAAATGGAAAACTGTAGCTACTCCATTAGTATAATTAGATCTTCGTAATAGTCGAGGAGTAAGTAGTTGATATCCTTGCATTGTTGATTTCGTATTTTATTTACATTTCCACTCTTTCGTAATAATTTGATGAAATACCGCTTCTGCCACTTATTTATCGAAATTGCCTCCTGTCCGCCAAGTCCCCTATCAATTGTAGTCATGAAAGTCGGTGTTTTTTTTGTTTAGTTTTTTTTTATTGAAACGTGAGCAATTTGTTTACAATCAACGTAATTGCTCCCGTTTGTTAGATTTTTCTATTTTTAATTTTTCCCATGGGTGCATTACTTGTTTCTTTGTTCCTTTCCTCTTTGTCTCTATTGTTTTAATTTCGCTTCTGTCGATTTCTGTTGCTACTGACTCGCACTTAGTTTAAGTTTCATTTTATGAGTTTTTATGTCTCAACGTGCATTAAGGATACTAATTAGCATGAGTGATGGAGTGGAGTGGATTGACTGAACAACGAATCTATGTACGTCGTTTGACTTGCGTTGTCACATCTAATTACATTAGCTTTTGACAGAATATGAGTAATCATGAAATATATATGTGTATGATGCTTCATAGAAAAGGATCCTTTATCCTCAAGAATACAGAATCGAGTTTTTATGTATTTCTGAGAAAAATAATATCATTTTGGATAATGTAACGTCCCAAGTGACGTCACAACTTTTCTATTTGTAACATAACTTTAAAAAATTGTAAAGTGAACCAATTCTAACGGGAATCCAAATTTAAAACTAAAACAAACAAACCAAAACAATTTTAACGCCGTCAAACATATGTTCAAAGAGCCAACAACAAAATATACAGTACGAACACACATACACACATACATACGTGAACCCGCGACTATAAAAGCAGCAGCAGTCGAGCAATCGAGAGGCAGTCACAGCCTAGCGTTCGTCGAGTGAACATCAGTGTTAATTTATTAATATTGATTATTAACCATCGAAAGCTTAAAGGAAAGTGCAGAGGCCTCGTATTTGTAAGGTATTAGAAATACTTCTATAGTGTTTCACCCGAACTTCCCTCGAACACCTTAAGTGATCATTGGGTCGTAGTGGACCACATTGAATACTCCATATAGTATTCACTCCAGTGTGAGTTCGATATTTGAAGTGCTCCATATAGCATTTCGCCCCGATCTTCCTTTGGACACCTTAAGTGGCCAAAAGGTCGTAGTGGACCACACTGAATACTCCATATAGTATTCACTCCAGTGTGAGTTCGATATTTGAAGTGCTCCATATAGCATTTCGCCCCGATCTTCCTTTGGACACCTTAAGTGGCCAAAAGGTCGTAGTGGACCACACTGAATACTCCATATAGTATTCACTCCAGTGTGAGTTCGATATTTGAAGTGCTCCATATAGCATTTCGCCCCGATCTTCCTTTGGACACCTTAAGTGGCCAAAAGGTCGTAGTGGACCACACTGAATACTCCACATAGTATTCACTCCAGTGTGAGTTCGATATTTGAAGTGCTCCATATAGCATTTCGCCCCGATCTTCCTTTGGACACCTTAAGTGGCCAAAAGGTCGTAGTGGACCACACTGAATACTCCATATAGTATTCACTCCAGTGTGAGTTTGATATTTGAAGTGCTCCATATAGCATTTCGCCCCGATCTTCCTTTGGACACCTTAAGTGGCCAAAAGGTCGTAGTGGACCACACTGAATACTCCATATAGTATTCACTCCAGTGTGAGTTCGATATTTGAAGTGCTCCATATAGCATTTCGCCCCGATCTTCCTTTGGACACCTTAAGTGGCCAAAAGGTCGTAGTGGACCACACTGAATACTCCATATAGTATTCACTCCAGTGTGAGTTCGATATTTGAAGTGCTCCATATAGCATTTCGCCCCGATCTTCCTTTGGACACCTTAAGTGGCCAAAAGGTCGTAGTGGACCACACTGAATACTCCATATAGTATTCACTCCAGTGTGAGTTCGATATTTGAAGTGCTCCATATAGCATTTCGCCCCGATCTTCCTTTGGACACCTTAAGTGGCCAAAAGGTCGTAGTGGACCACACTGAATACTCCATATAGTATTCACTCCAGTGTGAGTTCGATATTTGAAGTGCTCCATATAGCATTTCGCCCCGATCTTCCTTTGGACACCTTAAGTGGCCAAAAGGTCGTAGTGGACCACACTGAATACTCCATATAGTATTCACTCCAGTGTGAGTTCGATATTTGAAGTGCTCCATATAGCATTTCGCCCCGATCTTCCTTTGGGCACCTTAAGTGGCCAAAAGGTCGTAGTGGACCACACTGAATACTCCATATAGTATTCACTCCAGTGTGAGTTCGATATTTGAAGTGCTCCATATAGCATTTCGCCCCGATCTTCCTTTGGACACCTTAAGTGGCCAAAAGGTCGTAGTGGACCACACTGAATACTCCATATAGTATTCACTCCAGTGCGAGTTCGATATTTGAAGTGCTCCATATAGCATTTCGCCCCGATCTTCCTTTGGACACCTTAAGTGGCCAACAGGTCGTAGTGGACCACACTGAATACTCCATATAGTATTCACTCCAGTGTGAGTTCGATATTTGAAGTGCTCCATATAGCATTTCGCCCCGATCTTCCTTTGGACACCTTAAGTGGCCAAAAGGTCGTAGTGGACCACACTGAATACTCCATATAGTATTCACTCCAGTGTGAGTTCGATATTTGAAGTGCTCCATATAGCATTTCGCCCCGATCTTCCTTTGGACACCTTAAGTGGCCAAAAGGTCGTAGTGGACCACACTGAATACTCCATATAGTATCCACTCCAGTGTGAGTTCGATATTTGAAGTGCTTCATATAGCATTTCGCCCCGATCTTCCTTTGGACACCTTAAGTGGCCAAAAGGTCGTAGTGGACCACACTGAATACTCCATATAGTATTCACCCCAGTGTGAGTTCGATATTTGAAGTGTTCCATATAGCATTTCGCCCCGATCTTCCTTTGGACACCTTAAGTGGCCAAGAGGTCGTAGTGGACCGCACCGAATACTCCATATAGTGCTCATTTAGGTGTGAGTTCGATATTTGAGGTGCTCCATATAACACTTCACCCGAATTCATTCCTACGGAGAATTAGAGTCAAAGGGAGACACGTGGTAGCAAACCGCTGATCCTGCGGGACCCTCACGAATTAAAAAGGAGCCGCAGTTACAAAACAACCATTCTAAGATTGAGACACTTTGTATTATATTCCTTACAAGAACTTAAATTGTAATTATTATTTAAATACTATTGTAAGCTAAGATTATTGAATTGTATTAAGAAAATTGAATTGTAAAACTATAATATTTAAGACGATTTCTGAGAGAGATTCATTAAACGATCATTTTACCACTAAAAGTTTGATTGTCTTTTAGTTGACCATGGCAACCGCTGACGCTACTTCAGCCTCTGGAATAAAACAATCGTTGCAAATGGCGCCCGAGCAGGGACTTAGCTCAGACAATGGCGATACAGCGTCAGGATCTGCAGCTATCCCACAAATAATAGTAAATGGAATTTTAACTCAACAATCAGAAAATGGAGTAAACCACCGATCGCTCAGCCGGTCCTCACTTGGCTGGATATACAACTTACGAAAGGAAAGGCTGATGGAAGAAATGGTGAAACAAGGCCTCGAGACGGAAGGAAATATGGATGCCCTTCGGCGACGTTTCAGCACCTTCTTGAAAAATCGTCGCGGCCGACAGTCGACCGAAAATTTAGTTAAAGAGCTAACTGAGGAAGCCACTAAAGAGGATGTGCATATCTGCGAAGGCCAAAGAGGCTTAAGTAATGCAGACATAATGGATATCGTAATAAAGTGGAATCTAAGGTATGAAGGATCAGAAAATGTTCTGGATTTTATATACGAATTAGAGGAAATGGCGAAATACTACGAGATTCCGATGGACAAAATGTTGGTACCCATGGTTGTGCTGCTTAAAAGAAAAGCTTCTGATTGGTGGAGGATCAAGAACCATACGATATCCACTTGGAAACAGTTCCGCATGAAAGCAATCAGTTTCTTTATGTCAGCGAGGTACTTCACACATTTAGAATAAGACATCCATAGCTGCCGGCAAGGTCCCCGTGAAAGTGGACAGGATTATATTTTAGCTGTTCAAAACCTAATCTTTCAGCATCCACATTTGTGCTCTCAAGATTTCACGGATAGGATATACGACGGATTGCGCGCTGAATATCGCTTATACATAAGCAGAAATGGATTCAGAGCTTTGGACGAATTGATAATGCTCACTAAGGAGTACGAATTTATCCGAATGGAAGCGAATACGTTGAGATGCGGACATCCTAGCCAAATTACGCAAGTTTGGCCAGAAGCATTCACAGAGTATTCTCGGCAAGGCAATGAACATCTGGCGGACGAACAGTGGGTACACACTGTGATCGCGGAAAACTCAACTAGCGAGGATCCTACTGTTTTTCAGGAAGGCCGGACGAATCAGCATGATGGTGGAGTTCCAATTCCTCGAGTGCAATTCAATGAAAATGTTCAATATGAAACGGAGCCGCCTCTCCGATTGGGTAAAGCTGATAGAATGCCAAGCGCAATAAACAAAGAGGATCGTTACTTCATCAGGTCTCTCGAGGCTGAAAGCACTACAAAAGTAGGACTTCCAGTTAAATCATTAATTACTGTAGCAGAATCATACAATGCTACAATACAGCGGCAAAAAGAGCATCACGACGAAAGTTGCCGTTGCATTCCCGCCACACAAACTGAAGATGTCGAATACACTTCACGTTATGGTCTCCACGAGTTCCGCAAACTTGAAATAAGAGACCGTAAATCAAATCAGCCAAGGATTAAAAGTACCGTTTCTATCGAAAGGAAGTATTATTCACGAAAAACTTACTTCCATAAGGAAACACGCAGAAAAACTGGCATATTACTGAATAAAGCCACATCTTTCACAGAGCATGACTTTGGAATCATAAACCATCCACGAAACAAAACGTTAAAGGAATACATGAATAATTTTCATCTCATCGCAACTAAGCTGGAAGAATCGAGTTTCGCAAGCAAAACAGACACTAAACAATTCAATTGGAAAAAGAGGAAGAAAATTTCGTGCCGTTATAGTGGGGAAAAAATAATAATATAAAAAAATCGGCGGAAATTTTTTTTAAATCAATGAACTGTTTTCAACGAGAAAGCTCTCGTTTTGAAAGTAGGGGGGGACTGTAACGTCCCAAGTGACGTCACAACTTTTCTATTTGTAACAAAACTTTAAAAAATTGTAAAGTGAACCAATTCTAACGGGAATCCAAATTTAAAACTAAAACAAACAAACCAAAACAATTTTAACGCCGTCAAACATATGTTCAAAGAGCCAACAACAAAATATACAGTACGAACACACATACACACATACATACGTGAACCCGCAACTATAAAAGCAGCAGCAGTCGAGCAATCGAGAGGCAGTCACAACCTAGCGTTCGTCGAGTGAACATCAGTGTTAATTTATTAATATTGATTATTAACCATCGAAAGCTTAAAGGAAAGTGCAGAGGCCTCGTATTTGTAAGGTATTAGAAATACTTCTATAGTGTTTCACCCGAACTTCCCTCGAACAACTTAAGTGATCATTGGGTCGTAGTGGACCACACTGAATACTCCATATAGTATTCACTCCAGTGTGAGTTCGATATTTGAAGTGCTCCATATAGCATTTCGCCCCGATCTTCCTTTGGACACCTTAAGTGGCCAAAAGGTCGTAGTGGACCACACTGAATACTCCATATAGTATTCACTCCAGTGTGAGTTCGATATTTGAAGTGCTCCATATAGCATTTCGCCCCGATCTTCCTTTGGACACCTTAAGTGGCCAAAAGGTCGTAGTGGACCACACTGAATACTCCACATAGTATTCACTCCAGTGTGAGTTCGATATTTGAAGTGCTCCATATAGCATTTCGCCCCGATCTTCCTTTGGACACCTTAAGTGGCCAAAAGGTCGTAGTGGACCACACTGAATACTCCATATAGTATTCACTCCAGTGTGAGTTCGATATTTGAAGTGCTCCATATAGCATTTCGCCCCGATCTTCCTTTGGACACCTTAAGTGGCCAAAAGGTCGTAATGGACCACACTGAATACTCCATATAGTATTCACTCCAGTGTGAGTTCGATATTTGAAGTGCTCCATATAGCATTTCGCCCCGATCTTCCTTTGGACACCTTAAGTGGCCAAAAGGTCGTAGTGGACCACACTGAATACTCCACATAGTATTCACTCCAGTGTGAGTTCGATATTTGAAGTGCTCCATATAGCATTTCGCCCCGAACTTCCTTTGGACACCTTAAGTGGCCAAAAGGTCGTAGTGGACCACACTGAATACTCCATATAGTATTCACTCCAGTGTGAGTTCGATATTTGAAGTGCTCCATATAGCATTTCGCCCCGATCTTCCTTTGGACACCTTAAGTGGCCAAAAGGTCGTAGTGGACCACACTGAATACTCCATATAGTATCCACTCCAGTGTGAGTTCGATATTTGAAGTGCTTCATATAGCATTTCGCCCCGATCTTCCTTTGGACACCTTAAGTGGCCAAAAGGTCGTAGTGGACCACACTGAATACTCCATATAGTATTCACCCCAGTGTGAGTTCGATATTTGAAGTGTTCCATATAGCATTTCGCCCCGATCTTCCTTTGGACACCTTAAGTGGCCAAGAGGTCGTAGTGGACCGCACCGAGTACTCCATATAGTGCTCATTTAGGTGTGAGTTCGATATTTGAGGTGCTCCATATAACACTTCACCCGAATTCATTCCTACGGAGAATTAGAGTCAAAGGGAGACACGTGGTAGCAAACCGCTGATCCTGCGGGACCCTCACGAATTAAAAAGGAGCCGCAGTTACAAAACAACCATTCTAAGATTGAGACACTTTGTATTATATTCCTTACAAGAACTTAAATTGTAATTATTATTTAAATACTATTGTAAGCTAAGATTATTGAATTGTATTAAGAAAATTGAATTGTAAAACTATAATATTTAAGACGATTTCTGAGAGAGATTCATTAAACGATCATTTTACCACTAAAAGTTTGATTGTCTTTTAGTTGACCATGGCAACCGCTGACGCTACTTCAGCCTCTGGAATAAAACAATCGTTGCAATAAAAAGAAAAAAAAAAAAAATAAAAAATTCACGGAGCTATAGCATTCTACAATTGGGGTATGAAAAACTCATGTTAACAGACAACGAAGTTCAAATCTGCTTTTTCGTTGAAGGTCCCGCTCAGTGAAAGTTTTGTGCATAGTTCCTTTTATTTGTATTTTTCTCTTTCGTTTTTTACAATATTCCTCCAATTCATCAAAATCCTAGAATTCGCTTCGTTAAACGCCTTCGAGTAAGATAGGTAGGTGTAATTTTAAGCAGTTAAGATATTTCTTCCAAAATTTGCAATTTCTCTCACCTATTCTGGGTTAATTTATTACAAAATCTATACATCCAGTTATTTCCTCCTACATTCTCTTTTTGGTTTTGTTAATAAACAAATTCCGAACAAATTAGACAAAAGTCAATTTATTGCGCGTCAACAATCAGGCAACAAATTTTGTCATCTCAAAACAACCTCTGCTTCCAAAGTTAATCCGAGACCGCAGCATATAGGATTTAATGAACATAAACTACAGATGGCGCTCTTGTTGAATATAAACAAATAATCTTAGCATACAACTTGGCTGTATAGGCGTACAATCAGTAGTGCATTTGCGTATATGTGACGTATGTTGCTAAGATATGAAAAGATTAACAAAACTTTAATGACAACAAATTTATACTCAACAACAACAACTAGATAGGTAAGAACAAGGAGGGTTGTTTACTAATAACCCACAACACAAAAGGGGTGCAGCAGCAGCAAATTTAATATAAACCCTATTTGGTATGAAGTAGATTTGGAGACAAAATTCAAATATCAAAATTATTAATGAAGCAATTTACACGCAGATGAGATTAAAGTTTATGATGTGGCATAGTCATATAGAGCGGATGTGGTGATGCTCTCATAAAACATAGTGGCAATGTGTTTGAAGCTTCATAAATATTGATGTTAACTGAACAGATCATATTGTAATATGAAATAGTTGAAAGTTTCTTCATTTATGTTGGAGTCATAAATTTTGTTTGTGTGCTGCTATCTAGACCACACATTTTTACTTTCTCAATAAAAAGGAATTGTTTTTTGTATATCACTATCGATCATTTTATATCATGACAATTATTTGACATATTTTTGACAACACATTATCAATTCATATCCATTTCCTTTTCTTCATAATCCATTAGGCCAAACAATGAGAGAAAGTGTCCTTTTGTTCATTTTTTTGGTTAACATATCGATCATACGATCATACATGCTACTCAATCCCCATTTACTTAATTTAAAGAATAATCCCTGATTTTGTGTGAAATCTCTTGCCTTTGTTCGTTATGCTCATTTCAAAGTAGATCGATTGTTTGATCGATATGATGTATGCTTTACCACCAAACATGTGGCATTACTCTAAGGAAATGTTGTTTATTTCATTATAATTGTTTTTTGTATTTATTTGAAATGCTTATTCGACTTACTTTATATTGGACAAAAAATATGGTTCAAAAAAAATCCGCGTCATTATTTTAACTCCACTCGAGTAGTAAAAAACTTTAAGTAATTAATAATAAATTTCAAACATAAATTACGGTACCTTATATAAACATTTTGACTTTATGATTTTTTGTGTTTGAACTTTACAGTGATAGTACTTACAATCATTTGGGAGAATAAAATGTGGTTTCCTGGAAAGTTTTCCGGGATTTTTTCATTTGAGTTATTCTACAGATTTCGATGTACTCTTTCAGAATTTCAACTTTACCACCTCGAATCACGCTCGCTTGCGCCGCCATATTGGAAAAATGGTGTCCAAAATCAGTTTTCTACAAATATCTCTTTAACGGTAACTTTTAGAGAAAAATATTCATAATATTGTAGCTCATAAAATTTTCTATTAAAATAACCTCTGAATTGTTTTCGTACGACTTATAACTCAGGAGATATCCTTTTAACACACTATAAGTTCCTAAAACCTGGTTTTAATTTGTTTAAATTTGTCCATTTGTACAGACCAATGCATTCAGCTACCGAAATATAAATAGAAATCAAGTTCAAATTCTCAAAAAACCGTACCGTTAATTAAAAGGTTGAATTTATTACCGGTATCACGGTCTAATTTGAATTAAAGAGAATATTATTGGCAAAACATCGATATAAGTTGTTTTATCGTTATCGAGTTCGAATTCGGAATTAGTTTCTTGGATAAAATTTTATGTAAGAAATACATTTTAATGCATTGAAAGATTAATTTTTAGTAAGATATTTGGAAAAAAAAAAATGTTTTACTAAGTCACCGCAGAATTTATTTAATTTTTTGCCAATACATTTGTTGAAATAAAATCAAACTCAATCATTTCGACCAAGCCAGTAATTTTAAAATACGCCTATTGGTTTCAAAAGGTAAAACTTTAAAATGGTCCCAACTTTTGCATCATTAGTTTTGACTTCAAAGCCAATTGCTGGTAGAAGACACCACAAACCGAAAATTCAAAAAAAAAAATTTGCAAAAAAAGATCTGTCCCTCCCGCAGCGCACAAGTTAAATAACACTCGCACTGTTAAGCCGCTCTGTAATTAAAATAAATTTGTGACTAAGGCCTCTAAGACTTCCTTTAATTTTTTATAAGTTGAAGGTGTTGGCCTGATGGTGTTGGCCTGAAGGTGTTTCAGATATAAGCCGCTTGACACCTGAGGTGTTTATTTTGTTACCTCATAATAAATATCTGCCATTGCATTAGAGGAAGTAATTTTTCAAGGATATGTGCCGATGGCAAATAATTTTTTTTTTATCTAATTACTTCAATAAGGATTTCGTTTGCAATTTCACTTTCATTCTTAAAATTATTATGGCAAAGATCAAAGGAAGGAAGGAACAGTCGCATAGGTGTCAATTTGTAATTGTAGGTTCAGCAATGCCGGCACATTTTGTTAAACAAATTGATGGTCAGCATGGGTGTTCATTTTAATTGACTTTGTGCGGGAACACGTGTCTTGGTTAGAGAGATAAAGTGTAAAAAAAATGCGGTAAATATTAAAACCGAATTACCACAATTGCATTAAATTACTAACAAATGCAATCTCAAATATTTTGAAAGTATTTTTAGGTTTACTTATACCTTCATCTTGAAACAACATTCTCATAAAGTCAGGCAGCATTTTTTGTAAAATTTTTTTTTTTTAAATATTTTACGCAGTCATAAATTTCCTTTTTGTATCATACTGTTTGCTTTGATTGCACAAAGGATATTCTAACCCAACAACCACATAATGCTCTAAATTGAACTTAAATTTTTTTCAGATTTGATTTTATTGTTGCACTGACGGTATGCGACATCTGTCAAAGCGCAGCTAAGAACTCACACACAAGAGCTGCATGTCGGTGTGTGTTCCGTTTCTGGAAAACTACAGCAGCCAACAACAGACCATAGATCATACGTGGACAATAGTTTGTAATTTAAATTTGTGGATTTGTTGTTTTCATTCAATTTATTGTTGTGCCAACAAAAAATTTAAAAAAAAAATTCATATTCTCATTTGATTTGCATCAAAAAGGACATTTCTGTTTTCTAAGGATGCCGTTGATGCGGATTTGATGAGATCTCAACATGGCAGTTGTATGAGTACTCGTTGGCATAAGCACAAATGCGCGCATCAATCATAATTTCTGAACGTTTTATGGAAGATCCTTGAGCTCGCGATGCTTCATAAAATTTGTTTTCCAAGGGAAAAATGGGCTGATTAAGAAAACGATTGTTTGCAGTAAAAAATTATATATAACATTAAGAGGATAAAAAACATCAACTGGCTACAGTAAACTACATGAAAGATCTTCCATTCTGTTTAAATTAAAAACTTCATAAATCTTGTGCAACTCCAGTGAGATGAGCCTTAAACGTTAAAAAAACACAAAAAGTTCGTTTTTTCTTGATTTTTGTTAATGATATTTCGAAAAAACAATGTCGATATAACATTGAGTTATACCGCTTGCCACACCCCCAAGGCCAAAACCGATAAAAATTCCAAAATGGCACAACTAAAATAGCTCAAATTAAGTTTTCTGCAATATGGCAGAGTATATTTTTTTATGGATAGAAAACAAAACTATTTTTCATACAAATTCAATACAAAAATGGTTCCTTTAATGTTTTAGGAGTTATAGTTTTTTTAATGTTTCAAAATACACACCACTTCGATTTTCTTAGTTAAAAAAACTATAACTATGTACTTAACCGATAAAAATACAGAAAAAATATTTTAAGTAGAAGTACTTAAAAGTTGTTATTTGGCTTAGTACCAAAGAAATAGTAAAAATAGCACTTGTACCATACAAATGAAAACTAACTTTGATTTATTACCTTTCTAAAAATGGTCTGAACATTAAAACCGGTTAAGAAATGCACTAGTTATGGACAATTTTTGGGAATTGTGTGGAGTAATATCGGTCAATTTCATGTTTAGCAATGTTCAAAAAGTCATAACTCCTAAATCGTAAGACATTTTATCTTAATTTTTGGTTCATATGAAAGGTTTTTCAACAAAAT
This sequence comes from Calliopum simillimum, assembly GCA_951812925.1. Taxonomy (NCBI): domain Eukaryota; kingdom Metazoa; phylum Arthropoda; class Insecta; order Diptera; family Lauxaniidae; genus Calliopum; species Calliopum simillimum. The sequence goes on from OX638369.1 coordinate 1,686,930, forward strand.
ATATTTGGAAATGTCAAAATTGTAGGTCATGGAGCCTTTTTTGTAATTTAGTTCTTAAATAACACTTGATTTAGTATTTTTTCCCCAAATACGAAAAAATTGTCTGAACATGAAATTCGGTTAAGAAAAGTCCAAATTATGGGCAATTATGTAAAAGAGTGTTTATCATGATTCACCGAATTACCATTATTTTAATCCACAAAAAAAAAACCGCAAAAATTTTGCCATTTTCATCGGTTTTGGGATGAAACATTATGATGTATCTAATTTCAGCGAAAGCGAATTTGGTGGGTACAGCTAAAAGCCTTCTTAGCCATTTAGCAAAATTTTCCAACATAGAATAAGCTAAATAAAATATTAGTGACACTTTATAAGCTCTGTATGGTACCACATTAAATAAAATTTTTCCTATGAAATGTCCCGATAAATGCATAAAATTTTACACTGTACGCCTAGTTCACATGGCAAGAGATATGTTTTGAAATACATTTGAGTGAAATTAGAATCAAAGGACGAGCACAACAAAACCAAAAGAAGAACATAGGTACTTAGGTACTATATTTTATACGACATGTTTTGAAATATTTTGAAATTTGACTCATTAACAGTTTTCAAGTGCGATCATCGATAAATCAAAAATTAAACGATGCGTGAAGGATGTCGATGTAATAAAAAACCTTGCAACATAAATGCCACACCCCTTAACAATAGCATGGATTAAAGGATAACAAAAAAGAAATAAGGATGTGCGTTATAATAAAGCATTACATACATACTTATTTATGTAATTGCAGGAAATATTGCATACACGAATCAACAGCGAAAAAAAAAGAGTTTAAAAACTGCCCTTTTGGTGCATTTTCTTATTCTCTCTTCTTCATCTTAAATATATCGTATTATTAACCTCATTATGCGGTATAGCATAACCTCTTAATTTGCATACCACTGGAGCAAACTGAAATTTAAATACTGTTCCACAATGTTTGGCCATAGTGCATATATGTAGATAGCATGGTAAGTTCTCATTCATTCGGTTGGACGGTCTCCACCCTTTTTATGCACCTTAACACTAAATTTACATCTTTCAGCTGCCATTGTTGGGGATAGTGTTGATGTTGGTAGTGCAGTGCAGGTTACTCTTTTTTACTACACGTATAATTATAGTTGGTGCTACTGCTACATTTCTACAGAGTTCTTGCATAACGATTGCTCTCATTTTTAAATGCATAATTTAATTTTTGAATAATTTTTATTTTATTTTTTAATTTTATATTGGCTTGGCGTAGCCGCAAGCTGTACTTAATTCACTTTAAATGCCTCTTTAAAATGCTCAATTAATTGGAGATTGTGTTAATTATCAGGTTGGATTTTCTTGAACTAAGGATATCGCCAATCAAGCAGTTGGAATGTTTCACTGCATTCTATTCCTGCTTACAGCAAATGTTTTGTAAATATTTGTCGAATCAGAAGGTCAAGATATTTTACAATTGAAGAAGAAAATAATTGTTTGAGCTGCATGACGTTTGCCAGACAACAAGACGTCATACAAAGGTGACAAGAACCGGCTGAATTGTCTGCGTTTGTAATGCTCAGTTGGATGCTGTCACCCAGCATGTGACAAACAAAGGATATGGACGATTGGAACAGAACTTTTAAATGGACCTCATCTAACATATCCTATAGCATGTGGCAATTTAATACAGCTGTTTCAAGGTTTCTACATATATAAGCAACGAAATTTTAATCTACAAAAAAATATAATCTAAATCACTATGAATCGGAAATGTGTTGAAATTTCTTAATATTTTTAGATAAAACTAATTAGTTCAAAATGGATGGAAACAGAAAATTCCTATTGGTACCTGCTTTTAGAAAAAAAATTCTGATGATGCGCGCAGTATCATCGCTAGGATGCAACTTGAAAAATGCACGTCATAATTTTTACTCCACTTGAGTAGTCAAAAAATTAAAGTAATTAACACTACATTTCAAAAACAAAATACCTTACCATTTATAACCATTTTGACTTCATAAGTTTGAACTTTACAGTAAGGTAAAAATCATAAAAATTAAAATTCTAGTAAAAATATTTATATTTGGACAAACATTTGCTTAATATACAAATTTTATACCTCTGCATCATATGGGCCAGTAGTGCAGAGGTTACGTTTCTGTCCATCACATGAACGGACTGCGGTTCGAATCCTAGTGCGGTCAGTTCGCTTTATTATTTTTTTTTTTTTTTTTTTTGTTGAACTTTACAGTTTTTCTATGGTTCATCATTTTAATTTTTTTTTGTTGATTGAAAGTTAAATCATTTAAATTTTTTCAAAAAAATTACTAGATAGCAAGGTCTTTCGAAAATTCTGAATTGACTAAAACAGTAAGGTAAGTAAGTAAGGTATTTTGACTTCAAATTCTGGTAAAATAACTGTGGCAGGAAGGAAAAACTGCTTAAGTCGATAAAGCCACTCAAATTCTATACATATAACACAAAATTTAAGCTGCTTTGCTTTCTAATCAAAAATCGACTTAAGCAGTTCTTTCTTCCTGTCACAGATATATAAGAAATAAAGTAGTAGGCGCTATTTTTTTTCCTTGTGGAGGCCAAAGGAGGAAGGCATTGAAAGTGTAGTTTACATTTGAAGAAATCAGCCTTTGTTTTGTGTTAGCATGCATACTAGATAGGGTCGAAATTTAAATTCATCCCGACACCATTTCAAAGGTAAGAAGAACTCTTACACACATAAAAAGTGACATATAAATGAAAAATTTATTTTTACTTGAAAATTAATGCATTTCGGTGCATGAATGCTGTTTATAAATGTTATGTTATTTTTTTTTTTTTTTTTCTATGTAAAAACGATTTCTATCTCATTTTTTGTATTTTGATTTGATTCTCCTGTAGGCTCATTTTGGCAAAAAACTGGTTTATTGGTCATAACTTTTTTTTTCGTCACAGAATGGTTGCCCCAAAGTATTAGAAGATAATATTTGGTTCCAAAAATCGATATTTATACGATCTGAAATAAGGCATTTTTCTATAAAGAAAGGTATCTTACAAAATAAAAGTGGATATGGCGAAAAATGCGAGTGAATTTTTTCAGAATGTTTTGCGACATTTAACAATAATAATTAAAAAGTTGGTCAAAAAAAAAATAAAAAATTCAAAAAGTTATAAAAATTCTAAAAAAAATTTGAAAAAAAAAATATGCAAGTGATACCAAATTTGTTTCAAAGTTAAGTACAATGGACAAAAAAAGCCATTAGATTGCTCTTTCTGCACACAATTTTATTAATTAAAATATGTTAATATGATTTTCAATATTTCACCTAAAAAGCGATTTTCTCTAAACAATTTAGTTTTTTTTTATTATTTGTTTATTGCGGCGCATTAGCAAATCATAATTGCTGTGCTCTGCAATATGAAAAGTGAACAACAGCAACGCAAATTGTAAAAAGAGTAACATGAACATATGAAATTGAACAATACCACGCCCCATTTTTCTGGTTAAACAAACCTCCACAGTGGCCAGCCATGTTGGTACGCTGCACTAATACTTTTTTTTGTTCCTGAATAATTATAAAACTTTTTGTGAAAAGCAACTTCCATACTCGATTATATGAGAAATGTTGGTTACCTGCACGGAAGGAACGGGCGGTTGCACTTGGTCATGCAAACAATTGCAATCAGCCCGTGCAACCTGATGGCCTTGCGTGTTGCATGTCCATGTTTACTTTTGGAAAGACCAAACGTTGGAAAAGATGTTGGCGATGGCGGTTTTGATGTTGACGATTATTCGCTGACTATGCTTCTCATATTGGTGTTATGCTTGTGAGGATGGTAACAAAAACTGTGTTTGTGTTAGAGAAAGCAGCCATTATTTTATTTTAGACACGTTTGCACTTGGTAAGGCTTTATTATGCAAATTATTCTTTGAAAATATATCTTTCTTTAAAACTCAGATTAGTCCTTAGGCATTTGAAACATGATTCACCTCTTTCCTTAGAGAGGATATGCATAGCTTGCTCTTTTAAATAGCAAAGAAAGTCTGGGTTCTGTTATTTCAATAATAAGTCAGACTAAATGAACAATAATACCAGCAAATAACACGTGATAACCCTTGTGAAATAACTACTCAGTAATATAATGCAATTTTCTGTTAGTAGTTAGTTAGAATTTCTAACATTATTTTCACAAATAATAAACTGCAATAACTACACTTAAAATCTTTCCTAGTTTTAAATTGTCTTTGGAAGCATTTTTATCTTTACAAATACATATACTACAAATCAAAAAAAAAAAAAAATGCACATAAAACCTCTGTCAAGAAATTAACTTTCTTTTTTATGTATTTAAACTTCTTGAAATTTTTGACAGTTCATCAAATTCATTAGGCTGCCTCTAGTGCCACTTTTAATTTTAAGGTTCATCACATCAAAAAATTTCAGTCTCATCGTCGTTGATGGGATGAAGAAATGTCAACCATTTCGTCAACAAGTTCCATTTTCCATTTCCCCAAAGTCAGCCAATTAGCAAAGGTACCGCATTTCATTGAGCTGCTGCAGTTTGTCGTAAATTATCTCTGCTTAGACGCTGAGGGCCCTTAACACACATCTGTGTTACTCCTAAGCTGGTGTAAGTGTGTGTTGCTTGTAATGTGATATTTTTTATTCTCATTATCTTGACAAAAATTTAAGTACATGGATTTCCCAATGTCGGCTTTTTATTTTTGTTGATTTCTGTGTTTTTTTTTTTTTGTTTTTGTTGCTCAAGTGCCAACTGTGGTGTCTCCAAATGTCACATCGCGTTGAGTTCGTGTGTGTTCGCATGAGAACGCGTGCACTTCAACCTTCACTGACATGCCCATCGGCACTAATAGTCCGGGTGCCCACACTTAAAAAAAATCTTATAGAATAACAGGCTGAAACTTTCATAATCGCTTAATTACATTGAGACCTACAAACTTTACCATTGTGACAAATACGTCGAGTGGGGCGTTTTGGCTGTGGCAGCTGTCAAACATGTCAAAGTTATGACCCCCCCTGGACTGATGAATAACTGGTTAATTTTTTGTGAATCCACAGTTTTTTATTATTATTAAATGATAAAACAGTCGACCTACAAAAAGAGGGGGTCGTTTGGCGGGGCCTACGCGCTCAACATGTAATAGTTACACCTACCAACGAATTAATAAATAGCCAGCTAATTCTTTCAGAATTTGTTGTTTTTTCATAGTACTGTCACGCAATTATATTGACCTACAATTTGAAAGGGCCGTTTTCCTCAACCTACGCCCTAAACATGTATGACTTTTAGGGGGGGTCGGACTTATAAATAACCATTTTTTTTTTTTTTTTTTTTGTTTAAAATACAACATAGTTTACAATGTTATAAGTGACCTACAAAAAAAATGGAGCAGTAATAAAAAAAAAAAAAAAACACTTAAATTTTGTTTTTCAAACGATCCAACAACCATAACATGTTTAATTTTCAATTTAGAAAAAAATGTTTCGAATAAAAATTATCGAGCTCAAAAAGTTCAACAAAAAAGTATTGGTGGGTTTATTTCGGAAAATCAATGGTTTGGCTGTAAATTACAATTAAAAAATACATATACTATATTTTTGTTGATGGGTTTTCGTTTAAACAATTTTTATCTGACTTACATTGCCAATTACATATTTTACCGTTATTAAAACCATAATATTGTTTATAAATTTTTAACATTGTACATTGAAATTCTTTTTTTAGTAAGTACTAGACTAACAATAAGATATCAAATTTAAAATTGCCGCTTAATTTTATCCACGTTAGTACAAGGATATGGTAAATAGCATAGGCATAGTACAGCTCTCTCTCAATATATATATATATATATATATATATATATATATATATATATATATGTGTGTGTGTATTACAGCTTCACTTAGTACAGGCACCTGGTTGGTTACCTCCACACGTTATTTGTATAATATATATATACATATTGCGTTAGTGAAAGTATATATAGAGAAAAAACGTGTCGTTGAATTTTCGATAGGTTTGAATTTCGGAGCAGTATAATCATAATATACGATCTAAAAGCATATATGGTACCTCATGGTTAATATTTTATAATCATGAAGTGTTTTTTGTGTGCATATTTAATGGGTGAAAATCCAGAATTTAAAGAAAAAAGTGAGTTCGTTAAACAATTCAGTGCATCACTATTATTAACAGCGAAAGAATTTTTGGAAATTCGCAAAACATTGAAACATAGATTTGGAGATATTGTTTTGCATTCGAAGGTATACAAAAATTCCTTTGCAAAGTTTATTCGGTAAGAAGCCAAGACGTAAATAAAGCCAGATACGAATTGTTTGAGAAAACGTATAAATGCAAAAGTAATGATGAAAAAATAATTAAAAAAAAAATTCTTGGATATGATGCCTCCAGCCTACCACCTACCAGAGCAGAGTTATTGCAGCATATAAAACGAACAATTTATATTTCCAGTATATGGTGCAATTCCCATATGCGACTTCCATCAACTCTGAAACCAGAAGAATTTGGATGGACCATCATTAATGGGAAATACGAATTTTTGTGGTTTGAAGGACCTGAAAGTCCCACATTTAATGAAATTACAGAAATAGAAGGTATTATTCTCTTTTATATTCATTAAATTGTCACAACTGTATGTTATAATACTTACATATTTAATTAACAATTTTATCCCTTGCAGAGTTTAATATTACTGATGCTGATGCCGAATTAGATAATGATTCTGCCGAATGTAGTAGTGCCGAGAATACTGATGACGATGAAGAGAGTGATAGCAGTGCATTTGACGACGATTTCGATTAAATTATAAGTTAAAGCATAAATCGCATGGCGTAGATTATAAATAAACTACTATTGGCGTAGGTTATAAATAAATAAACTTGAATTTCATTTAATTTTTTAAAAATCGCTATATTGTAGTAAATTGTTAAGCTTTCTTTTTTCCTTTAAACCAACAATATTTAAACAAGCAACCTAACAACCCAGTAATCCCATAACCCAGCAAAGAATATTTCAAGCCGATATATCGGCGTATGTGCGACTCACAGGATTAACAAAGTAAAAAAAAATAGTCGATAAATACATAAGTTATTCATTAGCGAAAACTATTTCTTAAAAAAATCTGTATAGTTATCAATTTTAAATACAATTTAATTAAAAATTATTGAGCGTAAACAAATCAACAGAGAAATTTTTGAAAAATCAATCATACGGCTACAAATTGCAGTAAGTAACACGTGGGTTGTGCGCCACAGAGTTTTGTTTTACAAGTCAAAGTGTGTTTTTAACTAAATGATTAATTAAAACAACAACAACAACTGCTATTGTTTGTTTAATCTTTTTTCGATTTGTATTTTGTATTTTAAACATTTTTGCATAAATTGACAACTTAACAACTTGCAATTATTTAAACAATTTAATTGTTTTTAATTTTTAATTGAAATATACAATGTTCATATTATGACTTCTACAAATATAATAAGCTTTCTCACACTTTTATATTTAAATACTGACGAAAAGTGCGTCTCTATTGCATAGTTCAATGTATATCAATTTTTTTTATAGTTTATTATTTATTAATTTATTAAAAAATGTATTTAGCAAAAAAAAATTCGTGTGACTGAGATAAACAAAAAACTATTCTTGTAGTTTTTGTCTTAAATTGATAGATTAACTGTAAATTAAAATTTAATATTATACCATACACGCAGATGTCATAGGTTGGATAATTTGATACATTTTTTTGTAGGTTATGAGATAGGGCCCATATTTTTTGTAGGTCAATGACTTTTTTCATCATCAAATACTATTAAAAATGTTACTCTCTTTCTGACCTACAGTTATTTATCAGTCCGACCCCCCCTAAAAGTCATACATGTTTAGGGTGTAGGTTGAGGAAAACGGCCCTTTCAAATTGTAGGTCAATATAATTGCGTGACAGTACTATGAAAAAACAACAAATTCTGAAAGAATTAGCTGGCTATTTATTAATTCGTTGGTAGGTGTAACTATTACATGTTGAGCGCGTAGGCCCCGCCAAACGACCCCCTCTTTTTGTAGGTCGACTGTTTTATCATTTAATAATAATAAAAAACTGTGGATTCACTAAAAATTAACCAGTTATTCATCAGTCCAGGGGGGGTCATAACTTTGACATGTTTGACAGCTGCCACAGCCAAAACGCCCCACTCGACGTATTTGTCACAATGGTAAAGTTTGTAGGTCTCAATGTAATTAAGCGATTATGAAAGTTTCAGCCTGTTATTCTATAAGATTTTTTTTAAGTGTGGGCACCCGGACTATAAGAGTTTCATAAAATATGGGTTCGTTAATTTTTAATCTAAAAGTTAAAGCTAGACAACATCCTTGAGATTTTTGGACTATGTCCTTTTGAGCGGAACTCTTTGAATTTTTATCTTTTAGAGAGAGAAATTTATATAAACAAACACTTGATGAAGTGACAAGGAAATAAATTGCAGAATTAGCACCTCTGCACTTGAATTGAAAATGACATAAGTGACATTTATTGTCGTTTTAGTGTTTGGCGTAAATTAATATTTGTAGAGTAGAACGGGGCAATGTCGTGCACTCAACTTTGACATGCTCTTAAAGCCGTACATCTCAAGCGAATGCGACGAGTAAGCATCCGATCGAAAGATAATTTTGTTGGTTACATCCATGTGTAACAACATTTGTGTAGCGAGAAATTGTGTTTGTGTAAGTGAAGAAAAAAAAAATGTGCACGACATTACCTCCCTCAAAATTTGTGGGGTAATGTCGTGCATTGTTTTCCGAGTATAGTAAAGGTACCAAAATGTGTGAGAAATGATAGGTAGTGGTTCTATTAGAGGAGATTTAGCATTATCATGTATTTATTCATTATTATACAAGTGTGAAGTACATAATATGTTGTGTAGAGTAGAACGGGGAAATGTCGTGCACTCAACTTTGACATGCTCGTAAATCCGTACATCTCAAGCGAATGCAACGAGTAAGCATCCGATCGAAAGATAATTTCATTGAAGCCCAACATTTTTTTCGAAAACCAAATACTTCTTTTCTTTGGCAGGATATTTCGTTTCAGAAAACACTTACCTGGTATATTTTCCCGCAAGGAAAATTATTTTTCTGACCCGATGAAAAAACTCTTTTATCGTCCCGAAAGCGTACTTTTTGAAAAAAAGGTTACTCTGTAGAGACGAACTGGTGAAAATTGCTAGTATTATATGCATAAGCTCAGTAGGTCAGCAGGTCCCTACCTTACGAACAGTTGGTAAATCATTCAATTCCTTGGGCTAAAACAGCCAGTGCACGACATTACCCCCTGCACGACATTACCCCGTTCTACTCTACATGTGCTTTTTTAAAAAATTAAAATTTAAAGTATTACTGAGAGGGTAACGTCGGCACATTAACCGATTTCCTTTTAGAATTTCTTGTAGTTCCATTCAGTGTCCATTTATGAATCTCATACTAACATAAGTAATAAAATCTATATCCTAAGATTTTATTTTTATTCTTATCATTAGTTTAATTTTCATGTAAACTGGCCATTTTTAGATGGAATTATGAAATCCATAGTCTGCGTCGATTTCGCCATCATCCTATTTTTTTTTTTTTTTTTTTTTTTTAATATTGTTTGACAATTTATCATGGAAACACCTACACCGCAACAACGCACAGTGTGAGATTTTGCCAATCTAGGACGTCAAAATTCAATTTTAGCCGTAGTTTCAAAGATATCGAGTTGTAATTTTGTATATGTGCTTTAATTCTTTTGCGGAAGTTTGGTTTAGAGATGAACAAAATCGAACAAAATCTATTTACACCTCCCGTACAAATGTGCTTTTTTTTTGTAAAAGAAAATTGAAAAAAATTGGTTGTAATGAAGATATCAACTTGAAAATTTGTATTTACCATTTCAGTGGTAACTGGATACTACTGTCAAAAAATGAGAGTGATTAAAAGAGATAACATACATTTTTTTTTCATGATTTCAGTACAAATGTTCATTATAACACTTCAGTCATTGTAAAAAAAGTAGCCATTGGGCAAAAAATGGGCAAGATTTTATTTTTTAAATCTATTCTATGAGTATGAATGCTCATACTGTATGCTTTGCCATAGCCTAACCACGCCCAACTTGTAAGTTATAGTCTATGAAAGATTCAAGATATTTGAAATTTGTCTTACCTTTTAGCTGATTATAAAATAATTTGATTAAAATACTTAAGTGCAAATGTAAGGATTGTGTATAGTAAAAATTTTTAGTGAAAGTATTGACCTTTAATGCAAAAAACTTTTTGCCAATAAACAAACGCGCACAACTTCAATTTGATCGCTCAAAGTTTTGTTATCGATGCAAGCTTGAAAATTTGTTTTTGCATGCTGTTCAATAGTACGTGTTTGATAGCTGTTATCATGCCAATGGCATTTATTTTATTCGTTTTTATGTTTATTTTCGTAACAATTGGAGTATTTTCTAACAAATTACAAAATTATGATTGATTTTGAAGCACATTGTTTTTTTTTTTCATTTTGACGTCCTAGATTGGCAAAATCTCAAACTGTGCAACGCCTCCAAATTATTCAGCTGTATTACGAAAATCAGCGTTCTGTGAGAAATGTTTTTCGTGCACTTCGAACAATTATTGGCAATACCATCTGCAAATTCGAGTCTCGGTATACGTTACTAGATGATACGCGACCAGATAAACAACATCCAGGTATCCAGGTATGGCTGAAGAGCATGACCAATCAAATCGACGCCACGCGTGAAGCTGAACAGAACATAACCGTCAATGGCGAGCGCTATCTCACCAAGATAACGGATTTTTTGTTGTTGAAGCCCGTGATGTCGGCGACGATTTCTTTCAGCAAGACGGTCACAGTTGCAAAAATCATAACTTCTGAAGCATTTAAGATATCTAAGTTATGTTTTCGGCTATGGATAGAAAATTACGACTCCAAATTTCGATTAGTTTGTGTTATAGGGTGAGTTACAATGTATTCTTAAAGTTCGATTTTCTGAAAATTACATACATTGTGTTAGGAAAGTCCCGTAACGGTCAAATATTTTAAAAGCTGAACGTTAAATCAAAAAATAACAACACATATGTCCAATGATTATAAGAGATCTATTCAACGATACTACTCCTGATCACATATCTTTTTTTCACGGGGTCGGGGTGTGGTCAACTTCAAAATTTTAAATGAAAACACCCAATTTTTTACGGATTTTAACTTATTGTAAAAAATACGATAATTTTGTCAAAAACATTTTTCCTTATTCAGCCTTTATGGCGCTGTAATCGACAAAAACAAAATTAGAAATACAAATTTTTGTACCATAAATTTCGCGAAATAATCCAAAGGATTCTCCATAAAATTGGCTCTAAAACATAAAGTTGCATATAAAAGCAAGCGCTTTTCGGAGTACAAGCTAAAAGATGAACAGAAATTAGTTGTATAGCATATCTTTACTAAAAGTGAGGATTTTTTTAAACTCAACACAAAGCTTAAAAACAACGAAAAATTAATAAAAAATAAAAGCAATTGAAAAAGTTTTTTTTTTTTTTGTTATGTATTAAGTTTTATAAGACAAGACCAATAATGATTTTAGTGAAAGAAATAATCACCTTTCTTTAATCGTTTGCCTAAGTATTCAACCTTTATATGAAAATTTTTCTAAAAAATTTAATTTTTTCGCTAACTTCAAAATATATTTAACTTTGAGAGGCTGTAGAAACCAAACCACTAGCCCGAATGCGTTAAAATTTTTAAATTCTTTGGCTTCTAACATTTCTCTATTTGATGCTAATTGCTTGTATAAGATACCCACTCCAAAATTGATTTTTGCAATGTCTTTGCGTAAAATGAGCCATTAACCATTAAATTTTATCAAAATATTGTACTATAAAATAAATATGAACATAAAGTATTTTACATAAGCAGTCGTTTCACAATATCAGTTGGCGAAGATGTCTACGAACAAAGTCATATTTCAACACAATTATTTTCTGACTGGAAAAATTTGTTGGCTCAAGTTTAGTAAATTGATTAACTATTTTGTTAAGGTCAGCAACTGTGTCAAAGCGATTCTGTCGATAATGTATCTAAATTGTCTACATATGCTGTTACACTCAGAGACAGCATTTTCAAAAGTGAAACTTCTGCACTTCGATTAGCCCTAAAATGCTCGGTAAAAGGATGACATAAAAAAGATGCATTTTTTATTTACGCCATAGAATGCCAATGCAATTTCCAACTTTCTTAGCTTAAGTTTTAATATTAATAGTTTAAGGCAACACAGTGCATTGTAAACGAGTTTAAAAAAATTTTACAACAACAAATATTCGTTCTACAGGATGTCACTCAATAAATGGTCAAAATACACGTAAACTCAACACTGCAGCCAACGCTACAGAAACGTGTTGGAATAAAGTGAAACACTACAACAAAATACAAGCTACAACAGAACGAAATTAAAACACAAAAAAAAAAACAAAAAAAAAAACTACGATAAAATAAACAGCAGAAAATTTTCAATTCAACATGAAAATCTGACGAAAAAATTACAAAAACAACAAAAAAGAAAACATAAAAAAAAAATTGCGCTTAAACCACGAAAACGTTTACACATCATAACCGCGAATGCAGACGGCAAAGCGAAAAAGTGACAGCGATACGATGAGCAAGCGAGAGAGCATCATGGGTGCCGACATTTTTAATTGAAGATGAATTATTACAAGCGACGACGACGACGGCACTGGCGATGAGTGGTCGTTACCTCAGCCAGAAGCAGCAAAGAAGATGAGAAGAACAACAAAAAAACAACAACATTCATGCAAAACATGGGTGGCTAGGAAGCAACATGATTCCCAACCCACTACTCAAGGCGGCGTTCATATATCTTGACTGCTCACACTACTCTTGGCAGCCGCACAGGGCGCTCTTTGCTTGAAAGCGTAAAAATAAAACTCAAATTTCAGAAAAATTCGAATTGGATCTTTTTCCATTTCCCATTTGTATCTGATTGATACTTGTTAAAAGTATCTCAAAGTATGAGTATCTTTTGAGTTTGTTTGCTATTGCGCTTTCTCTTGCGACTACTGGCATCGGTGCATCCTTTTCTAGCATATTGCCACCAATTCAATTCCAATTCATTTTTTCGCTTTTTCCCACTAATGCGTACAATGTATCCGCCAGATATCAGATACAAGTTACCGCTGCCTTGTCACCGCACGACAGACTGGTTTTTCATTTGTTACTGTTGCCGTTGTTGTTGTTGGCGGTGTTGAAAATTTGTTCGTTTTGCTTCAAAGTTGTTTCGCCTGTCTACAACAATTCAGTTCGTCGTCGTTTGCTTTGCGTTGCGCACACGATTCTCCGTTTTTGCCGTGCATTTTGTGTATCTTTGAGAACCCCGCTTTGTATCTGTGTTGGTTTTGGGTGACTTCGAATTAACGTCGGCAGACTAAAAAACAAAATTCAGCAAAAGAAATTGCTTTTTTTCGTATGTAAATATTTTTACAAAAGTGCTTCACATCGAAACCAAAAAAAAAAAAAAAAAAGAATAACAACAAAACATGAAAGCTCATTAAAAGCAAATCAAAGAATTCGAGCTTGAAAAGTGATCACACCTCGCTGTTGTTGCAAGTTATCGTCGGCGAATGTTTTTTTTTTTTTTTTGCTTAAAAATCAGTTCGAAAAAATTGCAGCAAAATTAATTTTTTACACAACAACAACATTAATAAAAACAACAACAACGCAAAAATGCTTGTTGGTTCTCATCCGTATCTATGCAATGCTGGTGGTGGTGTCGTTTTGCCCACACAGAGCAGTGCAACAACAACAACAACAACATCCAGCAAATCAGCCGCCGGTGTTGCAACAGATTTTTCCATTGCAGCAATAATGGCACGTGAGGATGCATCAAGTCGGGAATCATCATTGAGAAGTGCAAGTAAGTTGAGACTTGGAAGAAAAAAACAATAAATAAAATTGACCCCAAATCACTTAATCATAAAACACAAAGAATGGAATGGAATAGATGTGGATAAAAAATCCGATATAAAATCACATCAAAAATCTAATCAAACGCATATTAACCTTGAGGAATCAATTCCCGATAGCATAGCTTAGTAACAACAATGTCTGAAGTATTGGATTAAGGCCCCAGAGAAGCAACTTTCAGTTTCAAAAGCTATTTAACAGCCCCTGGATGCATTTATTCAAACTTTTTTTTTTTATTGTCAATAAATAATATTGAATTGATTGAATTATTAGTAAATATACTATCCATATCGATATATACAACGTAACTAAAGTTATCAACTTTTTACGGCACAATGTTTTTCACTAAAATATACTTAGGCTATAACTTAAAAAATAGCTCCCAGCCCTTAAGAGTTTCAAGCTTGAGCTACCAGAATTTAACACAAAGTGGAGTCTAATGTGCAGACTTCGAAAAATACTGTTTCGCAAAAAGTTGATAACTTGGGTTACCAACTCATACGTTGGATGAATCGATATCTTAGTGAATAGTAGTTCTTTGTTCCATATTTTCCGTAAAAATAAGTTTTCAAACAAGATTAATTTAGAAGTGCCTGCTCTTTTAACAAATAGAACTAATTTCTATATTATTCTTTTAATTTTCGTAAATTGGGTTGATGGACATCTGTGTTAATATATAAACTTGGTTAAAAGGCCCTTCACGAGACCTTAACTACAAATATTCCAAAATCTCAGGCAGCTGCGCATATTAAAAATTTACAGAAATAAATAATTTAAGAACAACTTCGTAAACTACGCTAAAGTCTTTGGTTATTTGCTTTATCTGTATTTACTTTTGATATACCATAGATTTTTGTGCAGAAATTCCTAAAAATACATCTAGTGCATAAAGGCTTAAACCTTAGGCAAGATATGCATTAATTTAAAGAAAATTTAAACCAGTTTTTTCGTTCTGCAGTTGATAAAAGTGTTTGTTAACAAGAGTCTTGTTCGAAAAAATAGTGAAAATAATAAAAGGAAACTCAGACTTTATTGTGGTTAGAGATTTTCGAAAATTAGAAATCCACAAACCAACAAAAAAGAACTGTGAGCTTCTTTGCAATAATGATTTTTCTTCTTTAAAGTTCCATTATTTTCTATCAATGTGCAATACACTATTTAACTAATTTTTCAAAAACAATTCTGGTTAATTGTTTCGAAAACTCAATAGGCGTTATAACTTTTGTGCAAAATTTGAATACATGCGCAAAGTGAGTCCTCTTAAATCCAATTGCCTAGATACATATCTCTGGGTAAGTGCAGTAGTAAAGGTGCTGATGTTATCAGTTTCATACTTTTTTTAATTATGTTTGGTTACCTTCGTCAAAAAAGGCGCCATTTTTTGATTCTAAGACGGTCTGGTCTTTATATATCATATTTTCAAAGTCATACTTATCCAACTTCTACAAACATTATCTTTTTGCAGTTATCTTGTATATACGTGTATATGTATCTGCATATTAACATATTGGAGTATTAAGTTAGGGCAATTAATTGGAAGAACATTAGAAAAAATCATTTTGTCGTGGCTATTTGGAACTTAAAAAGTGAGAAACGCTTCTTTTTGCTTATCGAATGGAACACGACAAGTTTTCAAAGTAAAAAAAAATGGCGTTAAACTTTGCATTCGATTTATCAAGTCACTTTAACATCAGAGATATTTTCCAAATAAAAAAATCATTATTAGAATTAGAGAACTCGAGGACTGTTGCACAGTTAGGTTGATCTTTTGATAAGCAACTTAAAAAAGAGCCTACGGTTCAAATGGGATTTCGTTCCTGTTGTGTTCACTTTCAGAATCAAAAAGTTTTACTCGCTTTCTATATTTAAGATCTGAAATGTATTATGTGAAAAGGTTTGTACAATAAGATGGCCAGTACGTGGTCGTTAATCGATTTTAAATGTCGATTTTTCAAGTTTTTTTTTATCGGTTAGTTAAAATTATTCTATGGAAGCTTGGCTTGAATTTTAACCGATCAAGCCTATTTTTAATCACAGACAGCATACTAGTGTTGTTGTTAATTGTACCAAATTTCATGCATTTGGCATTATTCGTTTAGCAGTAGTCTTAATTTTGATGCAGATTCACGATTCCATCATCGAAATGCGAGAAAAAGGCATTTCACAGCAACCCTAATGTACTTATATAGACAATTTTTAGAGCTAAGTCCAACTCAAAATCGTATCAGGAGGAGAGCGCAAGAGGGGTGAATCTCTACGGACGCCATGTCGCAGTTTGAAGTCCAGAATTAAAGTTCAACATCATAATAATAATGAACTACATACGTACATATATGTTTGTAGAGCCCGTAATGAGCAAAGTTATCTTGGTCTTGGACCAAGACGCTTCAAATTTTACCATTTATAGTTAATAGGGGTGTCGCGCTCCTTTTGAACATAAAATCATCTCTCAATATCGAATTTGGCATTTTAAAAATGTTCAAATGTTTAACATACGTACTCCATACTCTTTAGAAATCTTTCCAAGACCAAAACCCAGACTAATATCTAGTGCCCAAGATCAAGACTCAATATCAAAACCAAGACTCAATGTGCAAGACCAAGAGCCTTGAGTTATCTTTGAAGGGAGGTAACCGAAAAGTGTTTCGTATCCATCCACATTTGTGACGCTTGATCACGTTTACTGTGGGCATCTGGTTGCTCTTGATTTTAAGTAGACGCTTGAGGGGGCTGAGGCTACCAAATTTTGAGTATGTATCTAAAGCATTTATTAATACGATGACAAAACTTTGTCAACCTTTTTTTACTATGTTAGAAATAGAGTTCGGTTTTGAATTATATACCATTTAAAAGCTTTTTATGTGTAGATTTGCAGAAAGTAAAATTTATTTTAACATGTTGCTTTTAAGTCAGCCAAAGCTAAATACAAATTTTTCAATAATAACAACAACAAAATACGCAGGGCTGAAAATAAGGATGAAGCACAAAGAGAAAGACAACTAGCAAGGGTGTTATCTTTGGCCTGGCCAAACATTAAATATCCATCACTGCAGCAATTTCAAAATTTTTCTTGTACGGGAGGTGCCACGATCTCTTATTCGAGTTTGCCTAGTTTTTGGTCAGAGCTTAGATTTACTCTTTTAAGTATCTGGGTGAAATTTAGTTGGATTATTTCAAAAAGCTATTTCAGTACAGCAGTTTGAAATTTTTGCTTTTATGGGAGGTGCCAGGACATCTTATTCGAGTTCACCTACTTTTTGTTCATAGCTTGCACTTACCGTCTTTAGTATTTATGTGTATTTTGGTTATATTGCCATAAAAAATACTCCTAAAGTTGCATGTTGAATATTATATGGGTAATAGGCGTGTGCGTTGACCGATTTCACTCATTTTCAATACGATGAGCTAACTTTGACGAAGGAGGCAGTGTAGCAAAATTCATCTTGCTCCCAAAAAATATTAAAATGACTTCAACGGACGGACAGACATTCTGACAGACATCCAGACAGACAAATGAACATGGCTATATCGACTCAGGAGGTGACTCTGATCAAGAATATATTACTTACTTTTCCATAACTGCCACGCCTCTTTCTCTGCGTTACAAATGGAAGGACAAAGTTAATATACCCTGGGTGAAGGGTATAAAAACTATGCAGTGACCTCATACTTTTTTGTTTTATTTACGTTTTGCTTTACATCGTACCAGGTGATAACTGAGCTATTCAATTTTGTACCAAATAGCAAATAAAGTACTAATAGTGTCCAAAAAGTACCAAAGTTAATTTTCGGGTGATGCTTTATAATAATAATAACTTTGTCATTATCTGATCTTTATAAAAAAAAACATTTTTAACCACCCATATAAGTATGTATGTAGGTACTTAACATATAAGTAGGTACTTAAGTATATTTTCAAAGGCATAGGTATTAAAGTTAAATCCCAATACAACTCAGTGTTAGTATTTACTACTATATTGTTCAAATGAACTTATTGCAAAACATAAACAACTTTACAAGAAACTTCAAATATGCAAAATCAGCGAAACTATTGGTGATTACTTTAACACAACTCAGACATTTGTTTAAAACGCATTCCAAAAAACAAAACAAAAAAAAAGTCTGTATGAAGTCTGGTGCTGTCAGCAGGAATGTTTCAGCAACATGTTGCGACATCAAACTTGATTTAGAATACGACGAAACTGACAAGCAACGTAAAGAAACAAAATAATAATTACACATTTTATTGAAATGCATTAATTTGCATATCATTAACGCCCCGACAATAGACGCAGCGTTTAATTGTTGTTGTTGTTGTATTTGTTGTTTTAGTTGTTGTTGTAGTCTAACTAATTATTAATTATTTCTAATTCTATTTTACTCATGTTTTTTGTTGTTTTTGCTATATTATTTTTATTTTTTTGTTTAAATTTTTTCACACATCCGCTGATTTTGCTAGCCCAGCGTGGTATCTTTAAAATCTTTACAAACTGCCAGACGTACAGACAGACACACAGACTGACAGACAAACTGACTGTAATGTTAAGCTTTGTTATTGTTAAATGCAGCTTTCGTTTACTTAATACAAATTAATTCATATAAAAAAAATTAAAAAATTTATACAAAGTTCAAGATACAACAAATAATCTAATAAACTAACTACAACAACAACAGCAACCAAACGCTATGCTAATGACTTCAACGATGTGTTTTTTAGTTAATTTTATTAATTTTATTACCAACATCAACATCACTTTGGCCAAAAGCGACAGAAGCCAAAAGCAAACAAATCAACAGCAAAAATGAATAAAACTTGAACACAACACCAACAAGTGTACGTAAATATGTACGTATATATGTATGTAGTTATATATATATTCGCTGTACAATTCAAAGCTCTCTATTAACTAATGTTTTAATCAAAAAATTCAAACAAAATTTAATATGAAATATTTCCACCACACAATACAAAATGTTAATTTCATTCGAATGATAAAAAACTGATGATAAAAAAGAAAAATTTAAAATTGAAATGTGTCAAAACTTGTTATCAATTTGCGTTATTTTTCGCGGCATAAATTACAGAAATTCGAATTTTATGACTTTTCTAATTAAGCGTTGATTGTTTGTTGAATGCCTTTGATCGTTAAATGCAGCCATAATTAGCGTTTAATTTATCTATTGAATTTAAAAAAAAAAAAATAAAATATATCGATCTTGGGTCTCCAATTCCAAAAGCAAATGAGTGCAGTGGCTAGTGCCACCATCCATTTCCTCTGACATAAAATATTTACTAATGTGACAGAAACAACACTTTCGCATTAATTTGTGTTTTTATTTCATTAATAAAAAAAAACAGTAGTGAACACACATTTCGGTGAGATATCCAAATTTCAAATTGTGCTAGCGAATTTGTGAGCTTTGATTTTTTTCCATTTAGAGGTCACGCAACGTCGATTTATGCAAAATCTCGGCTTGATGCGGTTTTTATTTCAATACGTTATCAAAAATGCTCGGAATGCGTCGTGATTTCGGCTACCCTTTTTTCTAAAATCCATAGTCCTACTCTGGCACTTTTTTTAGACAAAATATGTTAACAGATAATTTTGCAGGTCTTCTAAGAGAAGTAAAATCACTCTAGGGGAGATGTGTTTACCTTGGTCCGCTTTTCAGTTTTTTCAATGTGCTGGACTTTCCAAAAAAGTTTCTTTAGTTTTTTGATTAAGTTATATTTCTACAATGCTTGCAGCATCAAATGACGTGACAATGATGTTTCTATGTCTTACCATTGAGTAGAAATATTACTTTTTCCTATGCAATCTCAAACGGTCCAAGGTACACCATGCAACTGTACTTTGGACTATTAAAAATAAAAGAGAATACATTGTATATAGGAAATGAATTACGAAAGAACAAAAAAGTGCATTTAGTGAAAAACAGTTAATTAAACAAAAATTTTGCAAATAAATACATTAATCACATAAATAATAATAATAATATAATATTGAGAGGCGATTATGGCTTCCTGGTTGCCCGTCAAAAAAGGCTCGCTGGTCAATAAGCATAGGTCCAAGGTACACATAGACAGCATGTTTTAAAAACTGTCAACACCCATAACATATATCAATGAAAATACACCTAAAACACACTAAAAGCTTAAAACAATAACTAAACTTCCTTCCTGATGTTGTAAAACTGAAATATTTCAAGTAAGTTTCTCACAAAACGTTTCGTACTCCAATAACAAATTTTTACACACAAAAAACACCTTTTCCGTCACTTTTTTTTGACGGTCTGAAGTCTACTAATAGCCGTGTTTTTTTTTTGACACGTATATACAATTGTGGATACCTTCAAATTGCGATAACTTTTGAACGGTGAGTCGTACGATAAAAAGTCCAAGGGTCTTTTTCAAGGAGAACCACATGCTCTACAAATAATTTTAATCTTTTGTAAAAAAAAAAATAATTATTTAGAAGTTATTTAAAAAAAAGTGATTTTTTGCCATTTATCGGCGCTAACCAGTTTATAAAATACCTCCTTAAAAATAAATTTTTTTAAATATAAAATGAAAGAGAACGTGATTCTCCATAAAAAAGTTTCTTAGAGTTCTATTGTGTGACTTACTGTTCATGAGTTATCGCAATTTGAAGGTATCCACAATTGTATATACGCGTCAAAAAAAACACGGCTAATATGAGTCACCAGTATGAGCGGAAAATTCCATAGAAGAACATTATCGTACACGTGCAACTGTTGAGTGGCAACCGACACTCGGACCGAGGTACACTCGGACCAAGGTTCACACATCTCCCCTACTACATGAAATGCAACGTCTGTCTGTCTGTGTACCCATAACTCGAGAACCATTCGTTCGATTTGCATTATTTTTTCTTTCCTTCATTAATATTTTGCATGGCAAGGTTCTATTATACATTTTATTTCGAAATACCCCCGGCTTCATCCGGGTTCTTAAAAAATCCCTTAATTCAAATATCAGTTATCCATCGCCCAGAATATTAAACTAGTAAGGGTGTAACCTTTGGTCTGGCCAAAAATTAAATACCCTATACTGCAGTATTTTTAAAATTTTGTTTGTATGGGAGGTGCCACGCCCTCTTGTCCAAGTTCTCCCAGTTTTTGCTCAGAGCTTGCATTTATAATTCTTAATGTCTGAGTGAAATCATTGGATTATCTCAAAAAACATTTTCAGTATAGCGTTTTGATCTTTTGCTTATATGGATGTTGACAAGCCCTCTTGTCCGATTTCACCCAGTTTTTTCCCGGAGCTTGCGCTTACAAATCGTAGTATTTATGTGTATTTCGATTGGATTGTCGTGAAAAATACTCCTAAAGTTCCATTTTGAATATATTTTTTGTATTGGTGGTAGGCGTGTCCTTTGACCGGTTTCACTCATTTTCAATCCCACAAGCTAGCTTTGATGACGAAGGCTATGTACTAAATTTCATTGAATTATCTTGCTCAGTTTTCCCAGAAAATGTACTTCCACGCACACCCAGCCAGACAGACGGACATGGCTATATCGACTCAGGAGGTGACGCTGTAGTAATTTTTGATGTATCAAGGTTGATTCCGTATCCGGTCCTAAAATAACTGTATCTCATTTATTTTTGAGATATTTTAAGTTCATAATGCTAAAAGAGATTTTTGCTATATTCGAAGCTATATTACAAGACAAGTTTATTTTAAGCTATGAAACGAAGTATGCTGGCTTAAAGTTTCTTTTCAAAACTCAATTTTAATTATATCGATATCTTTTTTTCTCCGAGATATATCCTAAAAAAAGTGCAAAAACACATGTTTTTTTTTTAAGTTTACGATATTGTGAAGGAAAAAAGAGGTATTGACACAACTTAAATTGAGAAAGACTATAGCTTTCAATGGCCATACCAGGTTTAATAGCATAAAATACCCTTGTCTTGCTATATCGCTTCGAAAATCGTGTTTTAGCACTTTTAAATTAACATATCTCAAAAATCTTACGAGATATAGCAAGTTTGAGACCGGATTCCAAATCAGCATCGAAATCTTGGTCTTGATAATTTTTTGAGACCAAGACCCTGACAAAGACGGTGATATAATTTCAAGACCAAGGTATAGACTGCTATGGTCTTGGTCATCTTCTTGGTCGTGATGATCATCAAGACCAAGACTGCGTTTCAGTCTTGATAATTTATAGTAAATAGGTGTATCACGCCCCTTCAAGTATTAAATCATCTCTCAATTCGGCATCTTAAAAATCCAACTGCTTTGTTAAAATAAGACTTGGAAATTTTTATTACTCAACAATCTTTAGAAATTTTTCCAAGACTTTGACCTAGATCGAGACCAAGACTTAATGCCCAAAATCAAGACTATGACCATTGTCCAAGATCAAGACTAATATTAAGAGTGCTATGGCTTAGTCTGGGTTTGTTAATCACTAATTTTGGTTTCCATACTCTCCCTTATTATAGAATTTATTTAAACCAAATTGTTCAAGACACAGATATTTCGAGCCCGAACCACCAAAAAATTTGAATTTGAAGAAACCTTCCGCTGTAAAATTTTAGTTCTTGTTGGCAATTGGGGCTCGATATATTTTATTTTTGCTTCTACTTTTCGTACTATTTAAAAATTTTGGATGTGTGCAAACAATTTTCGGAAAGAGTTAAAAATCCAAAATGTTTTTTAAGAACACATTTTACATATTTTATTATTTAGTTTTTTGCTAATTACATTCTTCAATCTTTATCAACCGCACAGGTCCAATATCCGTTGAGGATGAAGTTGACGTTGATGTCGTCGATTGTAGTGACTCTGAAGAACCACCAAGCAAATCGCGTCGTCTAACCAGCAACAACAATAACAACAACAACAACAACACAAATAGTGGTAATCATCATAGAACACAACAACATCAACTTAACTCAAGCACAACCAGTAGTCAAGGACGCTCAACACCCCCGCAAAGTCCCGGCACTGACAATGAAGAACGTCTGACACCCGAGCCGGTGCAAAAGACACCGAAAATTGTGGGCTCCTGCAATTGTGATGAATTGAAGCCAGTGCAATGTCATCTGGAGACAAAGGAATTGTGGGATCGCTTTCATGATTTGGGCACAGAGATGATAATCACCAAGACTGGAAGGTAAAAGAGAAAAATATTAACACACAAATAACATATTAGTTGGGGACATACATTCATATGTATGGGTGTATGTATGCAGTAGGTGACAAGGGTAAAATAAATAACAATGACGCAAAGAAAATGTTGTGAAACATGCAAATGTTGCATTAGTGAACGACGGACACATGCTGTGTTTTTAGTTAAAATGCGCGTAAACACGCTGTTTCCATTTTTATTCCATTTTTGTTAAATAAAAAAAAGGAGAAAATTAAAACAAGATTTTTCCATTTTACCACGCGAAATAACAAATTGCCTTGTAATGTGAGTAGATTAACAGGCAACAAAAAAAGGAAACCTTTGCATGTTTTAATCCTTAATATTATTATTACAGCATTTTTGTTTAAATGAATCCACCGCTGTGTGCCTAATGTTGCATTTAAATTTTGCCAAGGAGGTCTTCAATATATGCGAAAGTGCAAATTTATAAAACTCTGTGCTTCCTTCGTTACGAAAATTCTTGAAAATAAAGAAAAGCTCTACGAAACATTTGAGGAAATATATTTTCTCAAAAGAAAAAATCATGATAGAAATTAAATCCAGTGTTGTGACATTTCAAATTTCGCATATCCTTCGCAAAAAGAAGACAGTTCTCCTATCCATAAACAAAGAAACGGGTTCCAAGAAACCACACTCGTGTGCGGTCGCTTCGAACAAAATTTATTGCAATATACTATATAGAATTAAAATGACAGTGAGCTGTCAGTAAGTCGAACAAATGAAAATTTAGGTAAATACTAGAAAAACTATATCATAAAAAACACTGCAACAAAGTAGGCTCCTACATGTCTCAAACAATCAATCTCTATGCGCACAGCCTGAGGTTTTCAGGATATGCGAAAATAAAAATAAACGAAAAATTCCAGAGTCACTCTCAACTTGAGGCAAGCAACGTGAGTTTTCTGCTGGCCACACACAAACTTATTTCGAAGCATTGAACTGAACCAGTCAGTACACCACTCACCGGTTTCATCCCCTTCAATGTTAACTTCTTCATGTAGACGCTTGACTCTGCTTTAATTTTTTCTTGTTGACTTTTTTTTTCTTTTTTCGACCATAATGACATTGTAAAAATCACACCTAACAATCAGGGCGGTCCCTGTAGCTAATGCTATTGTTATTGTTGTTATTGTATTATTCATACATACGTAGTTGTTATTGTTTGTACTATTATGTCATCTACTCTGGTTTTGTGGAATGCCCTCAATATTGATGTTGTTGTTGCTTTTGTTGAACAGGTATTAAGTCCATTAAAACCGCAGGATACTTGCCGAATGCCAGCATCTTAGGGTTGGACGTCAAATAGACAGCATTCAAAGGGAAAACGCTTTGTTTGCGTGCTTAAAGGATTTGAATTAAATGGCAGATTTTTTACATAAATTATGGGCTTAGCGTGGAAAAAGGAAGTCAACAGATTCTATCATGTTAAGGATTATGTCAATTGTTTGGAAAATTTTCATCAACATATCTACTTTTGAACGTACATGAAGTTTAAAAAACTAATAACAAAAAGAAAAGGAGTCGAATTTACCATAAACATATTCAAAACGGCAAGCCCCAATGTTCTGAGTAAAATTCTTTTAAAACTTGTCACTCCCATTGATCAAGTAAGATGGAAAGAAAACTGCTGGACAAAAAATCTCATCCTTCAGAAATTCTGCGTTAAGGTGGTAAAAGCATGGTTATCGCTTTCTTATGAATTTCCATAGAGGCGAATGTTAAACTTTTATTCAATTGTATCGAGCGTGTGAAAAATACAAAATTTTGAATTTGCTCGATTTGGAAACATTTTTGTTTTTCCTAACATTGATGGATTATGGGTATAAAACACAATGCTAGTACGCTGATTTGAGTGATGCTAGTCATTTTTATGGTTTAGCTATGGTTTTCAAAATATTTTTAGTAGTTTGAAAATTTTTCACAAAATATAACCTAAAAGGACTTAACAGTAATTTCCCGTCGGCAAAACGCAGAATGCCAAAAATTTTACCCCTCCCCAGCTTTCTGAAGTAAGTGTGAAATAATAAATACACTGAGCATGGCTGTTTCCTGGACACCCTCCCCTCCACTTGGAGCATCTGTAGTCTTATGGTTAATCTTTTAAAACTATTTTTTAAAACTATCCGAAATCCGATTTTAAAAAAAAGGCGTTCGAGTTTCCAAAAAACAATTTATCCAGTAACGGTTCTAGAACTTTTTTTGTATATATCCATTTCAAGCCAAAAGTAGTGTTGTAATAAGAATTGGATGGTATATTGTTAGAAATGAATAAAATTTGGCTCTGTTTTCACGGAAAGTTTACTTGTTGGTGTAGAATAGATGGCATTACGTTGAAAAAACCATTTGCAAATAATATATATTACATTTCTTTTGCCTTTGGATGGACTTGGAAATTGTAAAACACTCAAGTTATAAGATTTAAAGTTCAAAATTTGACAAATTTTAGAGAGCCTTGCGGAAATATATAATAGAAACGACTTAAGGACTTTTATGCTGATTTCAAATCTGTTCTGAAATTTTATATGTAGTGTTTATAGTTTAATTCCTATTAACAAAAAAAATTTTGTAATTTTTCATAAAAACTGAAAAATAAATAACCAAACAACTCTCTCTTTCTTTCAGGCGCATGTTTCCTACAGTACGCGTAAGCTTTTCTGGTCCTCTACGTCAGATACAACCTGCCGATCGTTATGCTGTATTGATCGACATAGTTCCTATGGATTCAAAACGATACCGCTATGCTTACCATCGCTCAGCGTGGTTAGTCGCGGGTAAAGCTGATCCTGCGCCACCTGCCCGCCTCTATGCACATCCTGACAGTCCATTTAGCTGTGAGGCGCTACGTAAACAAGTCATCTCATTTGAAAAAGTCAAATTAACGAACAATGAAATGGATAAAAATGGACAGGTAGGTTTTATTCTTATTTCATTTCACACAGATACGTATATTCATATAAACTAGGGTGTCCGTTAAATGAAAGATCATGATGGATGATTGTAATAGGTCCAAAACGTCGAAAAAAATTTCCCACGATTTTTTCAGATTTCTATGCTGAGCACTGTTGACCTTTTGGTAAATTTGACCGTCTGTCTGTTGAAATTACAAACGAATAAAGCTATATGCATGAAATTTGGTACAGGTTATACTTAGGGTCGTGGTCTGATCGGTATTAAAAATAGGCGTGAATATCAACCGATCGCGATTGGTTTTTTTTTTTTCAACAGATAGGAAGGCAAATTTGCCTAAGGGCTCAACACAGAAATCTAAAAAAAAGCAAGGACACTTTTTCCGATGTTTAGAGCCATTTAATAGCCACCCTAATATACGTATATACAAATAGTTAAAGAAATATTAAGGAAAATTTATGAATTGAAGAATTAAGTTATGTATCCTTTGTGGTAAATAGTTGTTTGTTTGATTGGCAAAGAAACAACATGTTGCACAACATCGATTTCTGCAACATGTTGATGTGACCTGATAGTATGGGTATTACCTTTCTTTTTTTCTTTCATTCCTTCTTACGCCGTTCGCCGCGTTAAGTTGCTATTTATCAGCACATTTGTTTTGTATCATTTTTATTTAACATTTACTTGTATATAGCACATATTTTTTTCGTCACCGCTTTCATTCAACTTCATTTTATGTACACACTCACTTGAGTACAGTGCGCATGTCCTTAAATAAGGCATAATTTGGTTTGAGGAAAGTGATGGTTGCCTTTTATTTACTACTACATGAAACTTTCGATATACCAAACAACATTTTTTAAGGCCACAACTCTTTTTTTTCACTTAATTTTTGCAGATTGTTTTGAACTCTATGCATCGTTACCAGCCGCGCATTCACTTAGTACGCCTCAGCCACGGCCAGAGCATACCGGCCAACCCGAAAGAACTGCAGGAACTAGACCACAAGACATACGTTTTTCCGGAGACCGTCTTCACAGCTGTGACTGCGTATCAAAATCAGCTAATCACCAAATTAAAAATTGACTCTAATCCATTTGCAAAGGGTTTTCGTGACTCATCACGTCTCACCGACTTTGATCGTGATCCCATGGAGGCTCTGCTATTGGAACAGCAATTACGCTCTCCCCTGCGCCTATTTCCTGACCCACTAATGCAACAATTTGCCCAGCAAGGCGCTGATCCCACCTCGATGGCTATTTTCGAGAAGGCTCGTCAGCATTTGCAAATGTTTGGTGGAAATTCACCGTATGCGCAACTTATGATGCCGCAAATGTACCAGCAGGCACCACCTCCACCGGGTCTTGGTGCCTTCCATATGTTTCAGCAACAATGGCCACAATTGACTGCGGGTTTCTTGGCCAGTGCTAATCAACAAGCGGCCGCAGCGCAAGCAGTAGCAGCACAGGCTGCAGCCGCGCAAGCAGCAGCGGCAAATCGCACACCACCTCCACCACCCACAGCATCGACGCCATCTTCAACTTCATCCGGTTCACCATCACCCGATATGCGCCCGCGTCAATTTCAGCGTTTCAGTCCCTATCAGATGCCTCAGCAACCACCAACATCGCGGAGTCCACCAAATTAAGCAGCGCGGCAGTCAGCCAAATCGATTAGCGTTGAAAGTGAGATTTCGCCCAATGGAAAATATTTGAAAAAAGAAAAAAAACACGCGGAGAAAAATTCCTGGAGTAAAATTTTGATCGCCAGCCAGTTTTGAAATAATGCAAAAATATGTGTTTAGCTTTTCAAAGGCATTTTCCTGCGCAGCATAGGGTGAAATTGGACCTTGCCAGCTTGCCAGAACAGTATTAAATCAAAATTTCAAATAAAATACTTGAAATATGCATATAGTGAAAAATATAAATGTAAAATTACTTAATTAATTGTACATTTGATTTGTTGAATTCTTACTATAAATTTTATTTACTAATGGTATTTTTTTCGAATTGTTATATAAATTGTTTATAAATTCTGGATACCCCTTCTTCCTATCTCCACATATTGTACAAAGACTTGAGTTTTTTAATTTTATTCTCAAATTTTAGTTAATTTGTATATTATTGCGGTAATTTTAATTAAAGAATTTTTAAATTTTCAAAATTATTTTAAAATTTTAGTTTTTTATTTTTTTTTTTTGTAAATTGTTGTAGGTAATGTTCAAAAACGTATCTCAGTGTAAAGAAATCTAAATCTAAAATAAAATTCACAGTTGATTTCGAGAAACTGCTAGGAAATCGATAACTGAAATTGACTATAAACGTGTTTGCATGTATTAAGTTGTATAGTTAATACATATATATTATTATTAAATGATAAATGCTTTATAAGAATAAAATAATTATATGAATAACAGTAATTTGTAGATGCTTAGTTACTATAAATTAATTAACATAAATTATAAAGAAAATGCAAATGAAACAATTATAGCTTCATTCATCAAAACAAGAGAAAATAAATCAAATAAACAAGTCATAAAACCACTAAATCGATTTTCAATAAAGATTTTTTCCATTATTTTTTATGAATATTTTCTAGGGCATGCTGGGTAAGCTTAAATTTTCATCTATAAATTGTGGTGAAGAATGTGTGAACTACATACATACATTCGTATATATTGCTTTACATATGCATGGTTTTAGTTTCAATGAATAATAATCCTAAGATCGGAAAGTTACTATGAACTTTCAAAAAATTTAATTTTTTAAAAACCAATTCGCCAGCTGGAAATTGTTTTGCCATAAACACTAAAACATGATTTTTCAACTGTGTGGAGATGCATTTTTGTGTTTTCGAGTACAATGTTTCTTAATGATACCCTACATCCAGGGTATATTCACTTTGTCCTTTCATTTGTAACGCAGAGAAGGAGGCGTGGCAGCTATGGAGAAGTATATATGAGGAGTAGTCGAACAAAAAGTAACATTTCCAGTTTTTGTCTTTTTGCTTTTTTTTGAAGAATCGTATGTTAATCTATGAACTACACATTCCAGTTGAATTTAGCGGTTCAAAGAATAACAGTTCCCAAGAAAATCTCGTTTATCGTCGATTTCCGAACAAAAAGTAACATTTCCACTCCACTTACAATTTTTTTGTAGTTCTGACGAAAAATTACTTTTACCTATTTAATACTAATCACTAATCATAGTCTTCGTCGAACATTTTCAGTTGCTTTTATTGCTCCCACAAGGCATCATTTCAGTTTAATGATTATCAAAAAGTAAAATTTCCAACATTTCCTGACAAAAAGTTACATTTCCAAATTTCAAACTCAGTTATCTCCATTAATATGAAAGTTTTTAAATGTGTAAAAACGCGATTGTAAGGCAGTTTTTTTAGTGTATATTTATGCATAAACATATTTTTTTAATAAAATATGCTACCTTTTTTAATCACATTTTATTGATTTCTGAAAAAAAAGGAAACATGGAAATGTTACTTTTTGTTCGATTACTCCTCATATATTCTTGATCAGCGTCACCTCTTGAGTCGATACAGCCATGTCCATCTGTCAGTCTGGGTGGCTGGCCAATGAAATTTAGTACACTGCCTTCGTCATCAAAGTTAGCTCGTGGTATTGAAAATGAGCGAAATCGGTCAACGGACACGCCAACCACCCATACAAAAAATAAATTCAAAATGCGACTTCAGAAATATTTTTCACGACAATGCAACCAAAATACACATAAACACTACGAATTGTAAGCGCAAGCTCTGAGAAAGAACTGGGCGAATTCGGATAAGAGGGCGTGGCAAATTTACACGTATTTTTTGGACAATTCTAAATATTTTTTGAGGCATACACTTTTATCGTTAGACGCCTTGCTTCTTTTTTCCGACCTCGTTATTGAAAAACGTAAAAAAATCGATTTTTGGAACCGAATATTATCTATACCAAAAAAAAAAGTTTAAGCGCCAAAATTGTTGTAAGAACATAATCTATATATCTAAAGCACTCTTGGATATACATGAAAAAATGGTTATGACCAAAACACATGTTTTTTTAGCCAAAATAAACCTGCAGTAGAATCAAAAGTGCTCCATTGGCTTTTCTCAGAATGAAATAAAAATGATGCAACTATCGTTTTAAAGAGTTCCTCTAACTTTTGAGTCGTTTTCGGGATGAATCTAAATTTCGACCCGGCCTAATATGTATGTAACGTTTGGTGCAAAAATCCACAGTATGAAATTTTGATGTGCGTGAAGTTGGCCCTGCTTTTGTGGAATTTCCCGAAGAAAAAAGTTGTGCCGGGGTGTGCTCGACTTGTGCTGCGTTGTGCTGTATTGGAAATCAAAATCGGTCCAAGGGTTCACTTTTTATAGGGAGGTCCTTTTTTTTGTACGAAGGACCTCCCCATAAAATCTATACTATTGGATCGATTTTGATTTCCAATACGGCACAACGCAGCACAAGTCGAGCACACCCCGGCACAACTTTTTTTTTCGGGAAATTCCACAAAAGCAGGGCTAACTTTTTTTCGGGAAATTCCACAAATTTACGTATCCGCCAAAAAAAAGACCTCCCCATAAAATCTATACTAATGAACCGATTTTGATTTCCAATACGGCACAACGCAGCACAAGTCGAGCACACCCCGGCACAACTTTTTTTTTCGGGAAATTCCACAAATTTTCGTATACACTAATAAAAGGACCTCCCCATAAAATCTATACTAATGGACCGATTTTGATTTCCAATACGGCACAACGCAGCATAAGTAGAGCACACCCCGGCACAACTTTTTTCTTCGGGAAGTTTCACAAAAGCAGGGCTAACTTCGCACAAAAAAAAGGACCTCCCTATAAAAAGTGAACCCTTGGACCGATTTTGATTTCCTATATGGCACAATGCAGCACAAGTAGAGCACACCCCGGCACAACTTTTTTTTCGGGAAATTCCACAAATTTTCGTATACACCAAAAAAAGGACCTTCCCATAAAATCTATACTAATGGACCGATTTTGATTTCCAATACGGCACAACGCGGCACAAGTAGAGCACACCCCGGCACAACTTTTTTCTTCGGGAAATTTCACAAAAGCAGGGCCAACTTCACGCACATGAAATTTTGACGGAAAGTCATTTTGTTTTCTGTACTGAAAATTGTGCTTTAGAAAGTTAATAAT
Organism: Calliopum simillimum; assembly: GCA_951812925.1. Classification (NCBI taxonomy): domain Eukaryota; kingdom Metazoa; phylum Arthropoda; class Insecta; order Diptera; family Lauxaniidae; genus Calliopum; species Calliopum simillimum. The sequence continues at coordinate 1,718,277 of OX638369.1, forward strand.
GTTTTTTTTAGAACGCGTTTTCTCTAAATTGTTAAAAATTTACAAAATTTTTCGAGAAATTAAATTTTTTACAAAAATTTCTGTACCCGATTTTTGAAAAAAAAAAAATATTTTTTAAAGTATAAAGCTAAATTTTACAATATACTAAAAAACATTCCAATCCTAGTTGCATTTACATGTAGCACAACGAAGAATCTCTAATGCCCAATAAACTACTTATGTACTTACTAATATTCAATAATTTCAAGGCTACGTTATGAAACAATTTCGTATGCACTTTCCCTTTGCATATCCAATCAGTTAATGCATGGTGATATAGTGTTACTTGTAGAGAAAATAATTAAATTAAAACAACTCAGAAACTCAACAACATTTCTCAGTTACAACCGAAACTAATAGCAGCAGTACTGAATTTGCTCGCATGTCCTTTGTACGATGTGTTGATCGACAGGCGATCAAATTGCAGATACTTTTGCCATGTGAGATATAACTCTACAGCGTAAGTTGATATTTCTTGAGATATCGGATTTTTCTTTCAAGTTGGAGATGAAATGTGTAAATAATTAAAGATTCATAGCTTTTCGATGCGGATGGTAAAATTTATAACCTTAAGGAATTGAAAACAAAAACATTTTATACAAAATGCTTACGAATTGATCACGATTAGTATCATCAAATAGCAATATACAATTTATTGATACTAAATTAAAAATCAAGTAGCGCTTAAAAGTGTCAAAACATTCACATACACACATACATTTGCATACATTTTAGAAGTTGTAACACACCTACTTCAAAAGGGAACAAAAACTCACCGACTAATAACCTCATCAAGTGCATTAGACTGATTCAAAAATAAAAAAGATTTTTGAAAATTCCACGATTACGCCCAAAAATCTAAAAGAGGGTGTTTTAAAAATGTGAGCTGTGATTTCAGATTTTCAAAGTCATTTAGAGGTAGCGCAGTGTCAATTTATGCAAAATCTTGGCCTGATGAGGTTTCTATTTTATTTCGATCCTAAAAATGCTCGGAAAGAAATGTGCGGTACCTCGAAATTTTCGTCAAGGTATATACAAAAAATAATATCTGGTACCTAAAATCAACCATATAGTATTTTTTTTTTTTTTTTTATTCTAAACTACACGGAAAAGAGTATATTCAAATAGTAGAATTTTCAAAAAAGTTTTTTTTTTTTAAATCAGTCTAATTTGCATCATAAGTCTGGATGAAATTTGGTATCCAAAAGACTATGCACCCAAAAATGATACAACAAATAAGACAAAAGACAAAGTATAATTTGAATATAAATTATGTGCTTGGGTTGTATTTTGAAATTTCAATACATAAAAATCATGTCTGGAAATCAGTGGAACACACACATGCTGTCTATCGGTGCATGTGAAACAAATGGAAATCTTCATGACAAAATGATAAGTTGGAAAAATGCAAATTTTTCTCGTTAATGTCAATTGACTTAAAACCCAAAATTTAACTGTGAGAAAAATCCGCCAATATTTTCTTTCGGAAATGATTCGTGCGACCAACACGATGTATTTATATCCAATGTATTTTGATAAGAAAGTTAAGAAAATCTTCATAGAAAACTCACAGATGATTTGGTGATATCTTGTCATAGTGGAAAATTTTAAATTAAACAATCAGTCACTTCTTCAAAATTATTATTTGGTTTTATTAAATTTGTCAACTTTCTCGGCTACACTCGCTTATATTGTTATGAAATTACCAGGAACTTCTAGGAAATTTATATACTTGTGTTTGATATCAAATTGTCTATCGTGTATGCACTTAGTTTGTTAGAATGGACCAGGAGATAGATTCCGTGTGGAAAACTGGACGTTGCCCATTTAACATCTGAAACCATTTATGCAGACGATTGAAATTTGGAATTATGTATGCGTAGCCGGCACAAAGAACATATTCTAGAAAAATTAGCAATGTCACGCCCTTCAAAATCAAAATTCGTTATATTTCTTAAATTATTGGACGCAGATGGATCATTTTTGATAAATATTTAAACGGCACTGGGACAAATGAGCGATTTCAAGAATTGGTAATAAATTTTTGACTACTTCCGCGTCAAGTAGCCTGCTCCTTTTGTGGGTTAAGGAAGAAAAACTGTCTGTAGAACAATTTTGACTTAAAATGGTTTCAATGTATAGCGAAGTATCAGACGAATTGGTTTCGGCAGTCCTATAGAACATAACACAAGATTCATGGGTTGTTTTCAGATAAATTTCACATTTCTTTTATTACAACAATCATTTTAATCAATTAAACAAAAGCAACATGAGCAAAAACCCACCATAAATATGCGCTGTCACAAAGACAACTTCTACAAACCGAACATCTCTAATGGGCTTTTTTCTAACTAAGTACCAACCTTTGCAATCCTCCTCTCGTGCTAAACAAAACGCCCAATCCGCCAGTGGCGCACGTGTTGATCACACTTCCGTGGTGTCAAGTGAATTGCAATTTGCAATCACAGAACTACCAGGAAAAAAGCACTAAATGACACGTGAGCATAACGTTACATCGAATGATGTACACGGGCATTACGCAGCATAAGCCAATTCCGTTTTTCTATTTACGTACGATACATACCGGCATAACGTTAAATGAACACGTGATTTGTAAGTAATCCTACGGGATTCTTTTTTATATGTTTCACTCATGTATAGGTAGGCACACATACATATGAAGAAGGTACTCGTACCACATACTCATAAATACATGATGAATGATAGTGGAAAATTTTAACAAATTAACATTTAATTTCAACAACGGTCGGTAATCGGTGCAAAAAAAATCAATAGTTTTTATAACACAACGCAATTAATTGCTGGAAACTCAAATGACCAGAGGTTGATGAACGAAGGGACCAGAATGAGGAGCACTGTGCAGAAGCTGATGTACAACTCAGACCGATAAGTTGGTGATGGTGTGTATTTCAATTTATGAAATTACTTCATTAAACTTGCATGACTGCGATGATGACCATTGTGCTGAGCCAAGTAACCAGTTGGGGGCTCTGCGTAGCCACAGTTGGAGCTGAAGAATTCACAAATCATTCATCTTAGTGTGATGGTTGAAGTGATATGAATTTTTACTTCATGCATTCGAAAATAAACACTGAAAAAATTATTTTACTTTTTTATGCAAACTAATTTAATTTAAATATATTTACCACCTTTGTTCTTGGAAAACTTTGTCAGGTGAAACCTATAAAATATTCTTATATATTCCTATATATTCCAAGTCGACTGGTTATATTTCTTAAGAACTTTCCTCGAAAATTTTATTACATACATTCAACATACCTTTGCTACTAGGATCAATATTCGGAGATAGAAATATAGTCACCCTAGCCACATACTTCTAAGTTGATTAGCTTTATACATTGTAGATATCACTTGAATTTTAAGTTTTTATTTTAATCCAAATTTTTTTAAAACATAAAAAAACTTTAAAAAAACTTTGTTTGATGAAAGTTTTTTTAAATGTTTTTTTAAACTTTAATTTCAAAAACCTTGAAGTTATTTTAAACTTCTATCTAAATGATTTAAAAGTTAAAAGTCCGCCAAAACTTTAAAAAAAGGTCTGATGAGAACAAACCCGAATTGACTGTCCGGCAGCTACAAGCAAGATGCTGGTCAATTTGGTATTGTTCTTCATAACCAAGCGATATTGTATTATAGGTATGGATTTCCAGATCAAGATTTATAAATTTTTCACCGTGTACCACCCTTTCAGGGCGTTTACCATCAAAAACAACCTCGCCAACAAGAGGTAATCCATCATTACCAAAATACCATGTCAAATTGAATTCATGTTATTGAAGAAATTCCCAAAATGTTGTCAGTCGGTTTAAATCAAGTTCAATCAAATTATAGTACTCGTAGGTACCCACATACAGCACACACGGTAGCTTCTTTCTTTTATTCTTAAGGTCTACTTATCTACCACTTACTTACCACAATACCTTGAGTAAAAGTACAAAGCACAGAAAATTCGGTATAAATAATTTATGATTTTACACATGTTAAATTACAGTTAGCAACAAAATAGACAAAGCAGAATATAACAAGACAACTGAAATACAACAACAATTACAACAACTTCAGTATAGACAAGAAAACAAATTGATTAAAACGCCCACAAAATTCTTGCCAACTCACCACAAGTCGCAAGAGTAGCCCAAGAAACCACAGGTTAAGGTGTTGGTGGTGTGTGTAGGGGAAGGGGGGCAACGTTGGTCAAAAGTGGAAAATTGATTTTTTATTCTCTCTCTTTCTCTAAGAAACCACAATATCATTGATGATAATGTTGATGATAATATGAGGAATGACCAACCCCTTTTAAAAGTTGTTTACAGTTGATTTCAGTAATGAGCAAGAAGAATAAGTTTTGTGGTATTTAATGGGTGTTATTATCATTTATTATTGTGTTCAGGGTTGAGAACAGTCAGCAGATTGAAGGGGACGTATAGAATTTTGATTTGATTGTACATATCATTGACCAGAAATGTGTCGCTTGCCAGTAGACAGTAATTGATGGGTTGTAAGGGAATTTATCTATATTTAGTAAGAAATTAACAAAACTTGGATATGTATCCTGTTATTGATTTTTTCAAAAACAATGCAATTCTTACAATTTTATACATAATTCCACTTAAATTGAATTTGTTCAACAACTCACCATTGGAGAAGTTTGCACCCACTGCAGGCAAAATGTCGTATTTCTGAGTCGACAAACGTATTAGTGGATGCGACAAAATAACAATTCACAAAAGAGCAAATCCGCAACTCAACCACAGTGACAGCATTAGTTGCTGCCGAAAAATCCTTTAAAGGATAAACAAAGTTCAAGTCACATTTTGAAATCCCTACACAAAATGGTTGTGAGTGGAGGCTTAAGCTTGTATTGCATCGTAGCATGTAATAATGGCAATAACAAAACAACAAAAAAGGATTTTAAGCTACTCAAGGAAGCGCATGTAACACAATGACACTTTGTATTTAGAAATAAATGAACGAATAGAAGTCGAGGCACAGTATCATTCATAGAAGCATACATATATGTATAAAGTTAGTGAGTTTGAAACTCTTAAATTTCATGAAAGCATTTTAAGGCGCTTTAAAAAAGGGCTTTAAGGAAAGGTCAAAAGACAAATAATTCGTCGTCTGAGTTTTCTTTTGCCCCATACGCATATTCGTTATAAAAGCAAAATCACATAACCTGTGTCGACACAAACACAAGTTATTCGATTTTGATTTGTCAACAAATATGCGTATGGGGCAAAAGAGAACTCGGACGACGAATTAATAAACATAAAATTTCTTATTAGATAAAATTTTTTTTCATATTATGTTTATTTTACCAACCAAAAAAGTATTTTTTAGAAAAATTATTCATATATACAAAGGTCTAGTCTTATAAAACTGGGTAAAAAAAAAAAAAAAATTTTTTCAATAAGTATTTATGTTATATTTTTTATAAATTTTTTTTTTAACTTTTAATTGAGTTTAAAAAAAATTTCACTTTTCGTAAGCCAGGCTCACTACACAACTAATTATCTCTTAGCTTGTTCTCTGAAAACTGGCTGCTTTTATTTGCCACCGTTTGTCTTAAGCTACTTTTATGGAGAAACCTATGGATAATAAAAGCTCATTTCACGAAATCTTAGGTACAAAATTTGTGTTTTTAATCTTGATTTTGTCGATAACAGCGCCATCTATGCCGAACAAGAAAAAATGTTGCAGACAAAATTATCGTATTTTTTTTTACTTAAAATTCGAATCCGCAAAAAAACTGGGGGCTCCCATATAAAATTTTGAAGGTGCCTCGCCCCACCTTCCTTAATTTCGGGACAACGTACAATGGGAGGGTTTGTATGGAACGGCGGTCATATATAGTAATAATAGAGCTAGGCTATTCAAATTTGGTGCAGATGTTTTTTACATTAAAATAATAAAATTCTGTGAATACAAACAAAATCCGCCGACGGACACGCCTACCTCCCATACAAAGTTGGGGCGTGGTCGGAATTTTTTTTCAAAATGGGTATCAACTTCCAATAACTTGACCCCGCTGATTTCAAAAATGTTAAAAATTCTGAGGTATCTTTCAAAATTTTCAAATTATGCGAAATAAACGAAAATCTACTTTATAAAAACTATATTTTTTTTGCTTGGGTATTTGTCCCTTATTGACTCCGAAACTAACTAACCTTTTTTAAAGAAGTTGTTACATTGTGTTAGTACAAAAAAAGGCTATGTTATATGCTAAAAAGTGGGCGGTGCCACGCCCTCCAAAAAATCAACTAATCATGTCTCCGAAACCCTTTGACGCAGATAAATGAGATATGGTAAATATGTTAAAATCATCAGGACAAATAATGTTCACCAGAAAAATGGGCGAAGCCACGCCATCAAAAAAATAAATTCATTATTTCTCTGACAATATTTGCCGCACTTATAGACTAAGAGCCAGCGCTTGGCTGACCCTCCTCATAGTATCAAAGCTGAATTTTTTTGTGAGTGTTCTTACAATAGTAGGTATGAACTTCTGTTCTAGTGAATTCCTGAGAGGTGGTGCCTGCGTGAGATATCGGGCGCAAAAGGTTGCCAAAAACCGTTTTTTTGCAAATATTTCGCTGACGGTTATATCCAGAAAAAAATAACTTTCACAATTTTGTAGCTCATTAAATTTCATATCGAAAAGTGGTGCAAATTGTTTTCGCACGACCTATAGTTTAGGAGATATGGTCCAGTGAAATTTTACCTTCCGATCCAACATATCAAATCCATATTTTTTTTTCCTTTAGTCGGCCTATTTTATAGTTTTAAAGTATGCACCAAAATTCGAGACCAATTTCACTGTCGTTCAAAAAGTTATTCAGGCACAAAGGTCGAGAATATTAGTATCTCGATTACACTTATTTCTACAAAAAAATGGTGCTCCATAATTTTGTAGCTCAGAAAATTTCATACCAAAAAGTGGTGCAAGTTGTTTTCGTACGATCCACAGTTTAGGAGATATCCTATTTTAAGGTATTTTCCGCATACAAGTGTACATAGTAATATGAGTGTTGATTTTCAAAGTACTATAACTACGCCTACGTCATAGTATCATAGTTAAATTTTTTTGTGGGTATTTTTCCAGTAGTGGGTACCAACTTTTGTTTTAGTCAAACCGTGAGAGGTGGTGCCTTCGCGAGATATCGATCATAGTTATAGTAATTTGAAAATCAACTTTCAAAAAACTGATTTTCTCTACCTTTTGCACCCGATATTTCGCGAAGGCACCACCTCTCACGATTTAACTAAAACAAAAGTTAGAATTCCTTATTAGAAGAATACCCACAAAAAAATTCAGCCATGATACTATGACGTAGGCGTAGTTATAGTACTTTGAAAATCAACATTCATATTACTAAGAACACTTGTATGCGGAAAATAACTTAAAATAAGATATCTCCTAAACTGTGGGTCGTACGTACCACTTTTTGATATGAAATTTTCTGAGCTACAAAATTGTGGAGCACCATTTTTTTGTAGAAATAAGCGTTAGCGAGATACTAATTTTCTCGACCTTTGTGCCTGAATAACTTTTTGTACGACAGTGAAATCGGTCTCGAATTTGGGTGCATAATTTGAAACTAAAAAATAGGCCGACTAGAAGAAAAAAAATTATGGATTTTATATGTTGGGTTGGAAAGTCCAATTTCACTGGACCATATCTCCTAAACTATAGGTCGTGCGAAAACAATTTGCACCATTTTTCGATATGAGCTACAAAGTTGTGCAAGTTAATTTTTTTTGGAGATATAACCGTTAGCGAGATATTTGCAAAAAACTGTTTTTCTCGACCTTTTGCGCCCGATATCTCACGTAGGCACCACCTCTCAGGAATTCACTAGAACAGAAGTTCATACCTACTATTGGAAGAACACTCACAAAAAAATTCAGCTTTGATACTATGAGGAGGGTCAGCCAAGCGCTGGCTCTCCGTCTATTAGATATGATTGGGTACATATGCTAATACAAAAAGTAGGCGGTGTCACGCCCCTCTGAATGCTGATTCATCATATCTCAGAAACTGCTTGACGTAGATAGACAAAATTTGATACATTTGCAAAGGGCATATGGAAAAACGATTTTCAATGAAAAAATGGGCAGTGCCACGCCCTACGAAAATAAAATTTGTCATATTGCTAACGCTACTTGGCGCAAATTATAAGATTTGGTAAAATGCTTCGCTATGGTATGTCCAAATAAAGAGAGGGCGATTTCCAAGGGGCTCAAAAGGGGTGAATATACCCCTTACCTACTACCCTTTCGTTAAAAAAAGCATTTTCCGAATTTAAAGCAGACTGTAAGCTTGAAATCGATAAATCTATTGTAAAACGTTAAAGAATATAAAGAAATACAAATAATTTTTATTCTCAAAAACTACAACAGGAAAAAATTCATAGAAAAAAAGTTCTCAAAAAAGGCAGTAGGGACTTTGCATTTCGATTAAGCATACTTGGCAACATATTATATTGGAAAATAATGAAAATCAGAATATGTATTTTTATTTTTTTTTTTTTTATGTCAAAGTTTTCAAAATTTCTCGATTTTGGCTTTTTGAGCTTAAATTTTCGAAAAATCACCATAATTCACGTATTATATATAAAAACTCAAACAAATGTTTTTTTTAAAGCTAAATGCTTGTTCTTTTTACCAAAATGCTATTTTGACATATCTCGATGCAAACGAATTAAAAATTGCGTTCCAAAAAAGTCAATTTATTTTGTCCCGTCAAAAACTACAATACAATATGAAAAAGTTCTCAAGGGACTTTGCATTTCGATTAAGCATACTTGGCCATATATTATATTGAAAAATAATGAAAATCAGAAAATGTATTTTTTTTACTGTCAAAGTTTGCAATTTTTCCATTTTTACCATTTTTTTTTTTAATATTTGAAAAATCACTATAATTCACATAAAAATTGCAGAAAAAAATAGGTTATTTTTAAAAAAGTAGAAACAAAATTCTTTCTAACGATGTGCTACATAAGTGCATCCGGCTTAAAACAAATAAACTAGAGCGTTTATCCAGTACTTTCTAATGCAAAAACTTCCAAAGAGCACTGTGTAACTAAAGCAAAAGAAAATTTTAAAATTTTATAGTTTTTTTTTCCATCTCTGACGATTAGCATAAAAATTTTTTAAATCCACAGCACTTTCAAATTTTACCTATTTATGGCCACAATCTCCCATTGTGCAACGGCTCATTTAATGGACCATGTTCGCCGATTAACAGTTGCCCAGTATAACAGGGCAAAATTAATATAAAAATTAAACCTGACTTTTGCAAATACAGTCCATCCGAATGATAGGCAAATCAAGTTGTAGAAATATGCAAATTTATTTAAAAAAATTCAAAACACGTAAGCTTCAGATTTTGCTTTAAAAAATCAGGTTTTGTCACAAATTTTTTTTTGGTATTTTTCATAAATTTTCAAACAAAACATCTTGCTGAATTCATATTTCCCACAAGTAAATCAACATTAAGTGTGCTGATATCGACACAGATATAATGGCTTTGGCGTTGGCGTTAATATATCACCGATTATTATATTTTTTGTTTTATATTGTGTCTGATTCAAAAGCAAATTTCATGTGAATTATTAATGTCAAATATTATAAACGTACTAATTTTATGGCAAAATTTAAATTTTTGTTTATTAAGTCATTTTTCAACATCGCTCCTCTGTGGCAAGCAAACATTAATCTTTGATACTTAGCATATTTTAAGCACAATACATACATACAAATGATTGTTAAAAAAAACGATAAACGATTTATATTGACTCAAGTATTTTATTACAGAAATTAACTAAAAAATAACACAACAATTCTTTTATTTTTTTATAATTTTCAACACATTTAATGCGGTGTATTTTAATAAAAGTTATAGATATACGAGTGTATACATTGTATATATTTTGTTATAATATTTTTCTTTATAAATTCAATTTCAGTGTTCTAGATGTGAATAGATTGTAGCGGCTTTGCCAAACACACCCATTTTTCAAAAACTTTATTTGCCATATCTGCGATATATCGCATTTCAACGGCATGTCCAACTGTGACATGAGTTTTCAATAAATTTATGACCCTGGAATGCTAATAGTGTTAATTTAATTATCGATTGGACAGTGGTCGCTGCTTATTTGATGATGAATGTGATGCATATAATTGACCTTATTTGAGCATATCTTTTTTTTATTAATATTTTTTTTTATAAAAAGTTAAAATCAAATTTGAATTGTCAACGCCATTTGAAATGATCGTAAATTTTATATCTGTTATCGTTCAAGTTATCACAAATAAGAGTTAAATGCACACCCCGAAACGTGCTTCAAAAGTTAACAAAAAAATAAAAATAACTAAAAAGAGTGATAAAATTATAAATTCAAATGTTTACTATCGATAGTTGCTTACCATAATTTTCTTGTAGCTGTTACTAAAAACTTTTGTTGCTTTTGTTGTTAATTATGTTAATTTTTAACTATTGAATTGGTAATGTGATTAAGTTTCTGATTAATTGAGTAGTAAGATAGTTTTGAGTTGATGGTAATTTCTCAAAGGGGGGCCATCAAAAAATGTTATACATAATGTTCTGATACTACTTTCTTCATTTTGTGTTAATTTGTATAAAAACAAGTAATTACATTTCTTGGCCCTGCCAAAAATCAAATTGAAATAAGAATAATCTATGAATCAAGCTTGAAAAAATTTTTAACTTGCACTTAACATTTCTGTATAGGAGGTGCCACGCGCATTTGTCAGAATTTGCTTACTTTTTCCTTAGCTAATTAAAACCATTCTTAGTATTCATTTGAAAATGTTTTAAATTCTGTACATAACTATGTCAGTAAAGGTTAAAAATTTCTCAAGTGAGCCTTCTTAGGAAAACGGTGAGTTTATATCGGAATTTTTTAAAACTCATATTTTTTTTTTTTACCAATTTTTGGCAAAATCGTAAAATGTCTCAGAAAATTCTGGAAAAATTTACAGGTATTCGTTGGACGATTTTGAGCATTTTATGCCGTTTACACTTTTTTCGTAAGACGCCTTACTTTTCCCTACTACTGAAAATAGACTTGCACGGCGTCATTATATCCATAATAACTTTTGAACCAATATCGATTACCCCAATTTTTTTCTGGGATATAAGTACAGTAGACCCCGCTTAATTGACTTGATGAAAAATGCAAACTTTTCGGTTCAATTAACCGGGGAATCAATTAAGCGGGGCTCGCTTAATTGATCCGACTGATCAATTAAAAGAATCCCGGGTAATTGATCGAGTGAGTCAATTAAGCATAGAAAAAATTTAATGGTTTTTTTATATGTTCAAAGCATTAAGAATTTCTTAAAGTCATAAGCTCCATAAAGAGATAACGAATACAAAAATATGTATGTTTATTGTATTAAAAAGACATTAGGTACATAAAGGGAACTTCAATTCACCTTAAAATAAAATAAAGAAAATTAATACAAAAGACGGGTTTGTGCGTAGTAGACTTATAGCTGAGCATATAAATTTGGAAAAACTAGGTGTAATGGAAATCTATAGCTTAGGATATGTTTACTACGAGTCCATCAGTCTGCCGTGCTGAATCGGATGCCTGAGCACATGACCGGCCTGAAAAGATTGCGCAAATCATTTTTTTTATGTCTCGCAAACGGTTACTTATATAGAAAAATGTTGTGACAATTTTGTAATTGTGTGCATATAAAAATTTATTCAGCGTCAAATTTTTAAATTTTTTTATATTTCCCAGTGGCATCAGAAATAAAAAAGCAACATACGTGATTTTGACTATTTAAAACCTTTAAGGCCATCACCTCTTCTGGACATGGTATGTAATGCACAATCCACTTTCGTCGGCGTCAAAAATATCAGCTTGATCAAAATCCTTTAATAATCCGGGAAGAACTAAGTTATTGAAATCATTTGCTCCTTTTACGTTTTCTAAGGATTTTTCACCATGGACTTTACGAAAGACGACACCTTAACGGATTTGCCTTTGCCAAAGCCAGTTCGGAGTAGGATTAAAATCTTTATTGAGTTGTATTGAAAACTGTTCAGATTTTTCCATCAGAAAATTGTTTGTTACTTTTAATATTGTTGATCTTTAAAAGGGGTATTTTGTATGTATTTTCATTTGGAAATAATTTTTTCCCATCAATTAACCGGGGAAACCAATCAAGCAGGAATCAATTAACAGGGGATTTGGGTGCCTTTTTCAATGAGGACAGTTTCACTAGGCTTTTTTTAGTTCAATTATCCGGGGAAGTCAATTAAAAGGGGGTCAATTAAGCGGGGTCTACTGTAGTTCCTATTTGTGCGGAGAGTGTGAACATAACTTTTTCAGAGGTGAAGAGGTTGCTTAAATTTCTACATATTTATTTGAAATAAGGTTTTTCAATAAAAAATTTTAGTTACAAAAAAAAAACTAAATATCTAACTATTTTAGAAAAAAAATAAAAAATTTTTACTAATTGCTACAAAAAAATTTTTTTTTTTTTTTAAAGCTTTTTTCACATTAAAATTCTTAGGTGGCGCACATGACAAATTTTAAGCCTAAAGCGTTTTGAAAGTTTTGCTTGTGCGTGGTTCTCCGAAAAATGTACCATTCAATGTCATGGGGCTGAAAAATATGTTTAAATTTAGAATTTGATGTTTTAACTATTTAATACAGATACTTAACAAGAGCTTCTATACGAATAGCTTAAATAAAAATTCTAAATATTTCACTATGAAATTATTACTTAAAGTGTCAAAACGTCATTCTCTCTGCTGTCCCTAATGAACTTAATTTGACCGTTTCGCATATCACTTTATTTTCTTACGACATTGTTTTTATATACATATATTTCAGTTACTGTTTTTCTGTGTTAACACTTCGCAAAAAATTTCTGAATATTGAAATAACATACATAGAAGTTGATCCCTCATTCTTCGCTCAGTTTTTCTTATTTTAACTGTAAATTTTTTATAATTTTAGTTCGTTTTTCTGCTTAAGTGTCTTTAAAAATATTTTGTATGGTTAAATACTCCTTTCGTAAAGTTTTTTAAAGTGGTGAAATTTTTCACAGAATTGCTTCAATTTTGTATAAATTTTCGAAAAGAACCAAAAGATGAAAAAAAAGAGCAGCGGCCTAACAAAAAAAGACAATTTTTGGTCTTTAAATACCAAAGTGGGAACCATCGATATAATGTATATATTGTTTTAAGCAACGATCGAATTTTTTATTTCTCTATGCTATGGGAAAGATAATTTTCAATTATTTGACTTTTTTTATAAATCCACCACACACCGTTTGTTTTTCAACTCTACTTAGCTATTCACTTGTGAAACCATAATTATGCAACAAAAAAAAAACCCCCGAGATGGAAGACACTTTGGGTAAAGGTCATTTCTGGACCGCCGTGATTCATTAATTTTGTGATTAATGGTGTGAAAACGTGCAGTATTTTTGTGTTTTATTTGTTAAGTTGCTACCAACCAAGATTACCACGAATTCACTGGCAACAGCAGAAGCACTGATGCCTCGCATAAGTCAACAACAATTGCTGGAAACAAACAACATTATTAATTGCCACATTGATTTTTATGTTAAATCAATGCCAATCGATGATTCCTTTGAGTGATTTTAATTGACGTTGAGGCGCCTCTTTCCTTCGAAAGCACCCCGTACGAATGTCACCTGCTGAGTATGACAGCATAGAAGACCTCACAAGCGTACGAAATATTCGTTGTTTGGTATCACACATATATGGTGGTGGTACATCGCTTATGGGTGCGCATACGGGGAAGCCAAAAACTATTAACAGTGTACAGAGCTTGATGAATGATTGACAGCGTTAAAATAATCATTGGGCATTTCTATGTAACTTATAAGAAACAAAAAAAGAAAAATAATCGTTACTTATGATAACCAGACTGATTAATTTATTCATGTGAAGAAATAAAAATCACCAAACAAAATCAAAAACATTTGGAGGTATTCAATCAAAAGAAGATTTTGGTGTTGTTAGTCAGCGGTAAGCAGAATGAATCAATTAAATCTGTTTCGAAACGTAATCTGCGATGAATATATTTATTGAACAATACACCGGTACAAAAATTTGATTTTTTTTTTTGGGAAACGTCAAAATTTCGAAGAAAAATGCATTCGATGAAGTTTGGTCCATTTTTCGGTGATACATTACAGTTTTTAAGTAATGCGTATACTCAAAGTTTCGAACTTTGTTAATCTTTTACAAACTTTGGGTAAGAAGGTGTGCCAGCTGGAAAATTTTACCCAAAACTAAAGAAACTAATGTGCATAACTTAAGGTAAACTTGAAGACTATAAGTGGAATAAGCAATTTTAATAAATTTTTTGAGAATTTCCTGTTTAAAATAAGATTGTAGTTCTTAAGAGGTTAGGTAGATAAAACTATTCTGTAAGTGTAGTTATCAAAGCGAATATATCGAATGATGCATCATCGGAAATTCCGAAAAATCCGGTCTTTCAATAAATGTCCAACAAGTTGATTTTATTATGTTATAAGGATAAAAATGATGGTTTAAACAAATTTCAAAAAATTTATTATATTGTAATAATATTTTCGTTTCATACTATGACTTGATACCATACAAGGGACCATTAGCAAATTGTCCCCTTATTTTCGCTTTGGTTTGATAATTTCGATAATTTCATCAAATATATACGCATCGTACAACAACAACAACAACTTGCGTGTTTTTATGCTTTCTTTCGCTATGCGTTTTTTCCAATTATTTCCCAGTGTGACTATGTCTGTCACATTTTCTACGCAATTCTGAAAACTAAATTTTATGCGTAATTTCATGTAGCAATTGCCCATATTTTGTAATAAAAACCCATTTGAAATTAAGTTGTTATGACAATTTAGAGCTCTCGTTTGTTATCAACTGTACTTCAATGGAGAGTGCGTAAAAATTTATGAAAGCTACGACAATAACGTATTAAAAAAAAAATATTTTTTTTAAAAAGCATTAACTCCTCATATGAATCAAGAATCTCCATAAAATTCTAATCATTACGTACATTTCCGGAAATCAACTTCTAAAGTAAGCTTTTTGGTGGAATTCGGAGTAATTTAGAGTAATTATCCAGCTTACTTAATTCTCTTTAAAAAGATTACAAGTGCATTAAAAAAAGGCAAAGCTTTGCTAGAATTTCAAAGAAATAAAGAAGGCAGTAAAGCTATGAACAATATATCCAAGACCTCAGTAAGCTCAGAGTGTCTCCGTAAGTGTGATGATATGTGCACTGAAAATAGCAAGGAACTTCTTTCTGAGATCATTGTGATTATTTTAAATCCTATAAGAAATATATTAGGCAATAGTCATTTAATTCCTTAAATGCATTCAGATCTCCTCTTTCTAAACTCGTTCTTATGAATATCAAGTACGTTTTTACATACTCAGTATTCCGAATCAGAATTTCCAATGGCATCAATTCAAAATTCTGTGTTCAATCATATAGAGCAAAAACAATTTATGTACATTTTTAACAAAAATCGGCTTCCAACATGGGCAACATAAAATTTACATTAGTCTTTCCTGGAATTCATGTGGAACACGCGCAACAAAAATACCAATGGGATACAATTGAAATTTCGAAAAATAAAAAATCCGGAAATTTCATTATTAATTTTTTTTGACACGCGTGTCAACGGGAAGTCAAACGTAACCATTTGCGCGCTATCTTCGCAGATTGACATCAATAAAACAAACAATGGGCGTAAAAATTGGCCCAAAAGTCGAGGTAAGTCCCATTATGAGAGCACACAGTACAAGACGACAACGCTGTAGGTAACATACACAACAACGTCTGTTATGGATTCGAGGATTAGTGCACAGTGTAATTATTAATCTCAAGGTAGTTGTGAACGTAGCTGAAAGGTCCTTGTTGACATTCTCTAACTACCAAGTGTAATAAAGTCATAAACTTGAAAATAATGAAGTGCCACACGCAGTTAATTAACGCAGCAAATGTGATTTACTCAAGGACAAAATGTCAATTTTGTCAAAACGATTAACTCGATTCACAGGATGTCAATGAGGCTTAAAGGCGAAAGTTACGCATACAATAGCAACAATAATAAAGGAATGGTATGGTTATTGAAATCAATAAGGATACTATGCATGTGAGAAAATAATTCCATTGTGAAGGTATTTAAAATCAAGGACAGTTTTTTATATTATTATATTAAGGCAAGGACAATTTCAAAAATCGAATTTTTCTAATGTCATGTTCAGTTCTATAAAAAGATTGTTATGGTGTGTTTTTTCAGATTTTTTATTAATTTTTTTTTTTTTTGGGTTTTTTGGAATCCAAAGAAATTACCAATTATCCAAAAAAAAAAATACAAATATTAGTGATAATTTTATCGGTTGATACATTTCACACAGAAAACCCATAAATATGTAAAAGAAAAGTGTATTCCTAAGTAAATTAGAATTTGGATGAATTCGGTGAATACACTTTCTTCATCTTTGAAACTCTGAAAAAAATGCAACGAAAAACTCATCCTGTTAATTGATAAGAAGAAGACCGATCTGCTGTTTGATTAAAGACAGTCAATTATTGTTAATTTTGACCTATGTATTTCCTATAAAGTGCAATAACACATCAGCTGACGTGTCCCGGGTCTGACACACAGATGGAAATACAAAACTAATAAAGTTACCGGTGTTTTAGTGAAAAAACTTTATATAATTTCAAAACAATGGAGGAAAAAGAATTTCAAGTTTTGATAAAACATTGCCTTTTGATGGGAAAAAACCCCTTTTTGGACAAGTGTTATCTGGACTCTGCGCCAGAAAAATCAACCATTATTGACTGGCTTTGACTACAGATTTGACTACCAGCGACTTTTACCTGTTCGCAGATCTGAAAGAAATGCTCACTGGAAAAAGATTTGGCTTAAATGAGGAGGTGGTCGCCAAAAATAACGGCAATTTTGTGGCTAAATGGAAGCGCTAAAATGATTGTATCGCTGTTGAGAAATAAACTACTTTGACCAAAACGTTGTGTTTCTTCATTTGACCTGGAACTTATTAGCCAATGTGTTATATCTACATATATAAGCAGATGTCGCAAATTTTACAGACGTGTTTTGAATATAAGAATATAGAGGAGTCCAAGAATTTCAAGAAAAATTTCAATGCTGTAAGGAGACATTTTCCATATAAAAGCTTATTTTTCGTTTCACATTTTATTAAGAGATTTTTCCCTATTAGATAAATCAACGTATAAAACATATAATATTGTAGAATTGATATCGTCTGCTCCCTACGCTTTTTTCCATTGATGTCTTCTGTTTACCATGACACATACTCAAGTTACCCATTTGTATGTAGTTTGTTACATCAATGGTTTCCTTTTCCAATTATTTTTATTCTTTCAAACCCATAAAATGTTTTTCTTTTTCATCTTTTAATTCACAACCCATCAAAGAATGTCGATCTCCTTTCCGGCGTTTTTCTTGATGTGGTTTTGGCGCATGTTGTGTTTATTTTTTTTAATGTCCTATAAAATTACTTATGTGTATGTACATTGTACAAATACAAATACATACCCAACGTATGTGTAAATATTTGCTTTGTCGTCGTCATCTTGCAATGTTGTTGCTTTTGCGGTATTTAACTGGAGTCATAAAAGTTGCAAGTAGCAAAAGACTTAAATATTTTGTTTATAAACAAAGAAGAAGAAGAACATTTTTATTTGTTTTTTTTTTTTTTTTTTTCTGCTGTAAAGTGCGCCATACTGTCTGTTAGAATCATTCTAATATGCAACATTTCTTTTTGTCAAGGGCATTAGGGAGTGCCTTTTAAGAAGGAACTTTTCAGAAACTGATTTATAGAAAAACAGCAAACAGTACTTACCAGAAACTGTTCAATATTTGCTGGGATTTCGTGATTGTTTTCGCATGCCACAAAAATCACGAGATCAATAAGAGACCCAAAAATTTTCATTCATAATCCTAAGGCACAACTATGTAAGATTTCTTTCTGATGATATTTTGTCAGTTGCTTGATGAGCTAGTAAGGTCCATTTGTATATTTATTTTTGCGCTTTTAGGGTAGATAAAAGTTGTGCACCGCCTTAAAATATGCCTTAGTGTCTGGCGAATTTGCTGAAGACATACATACATATGTTTGTGCTTGGAAAAATGAACTGT
This sequence comes from Calliopum simillimum, assembly GCA_951812925.1. NCBI lineage: Eukaryota > Metazoa > Arthropoda > Insecta > Diptera > Lauxaniidae > Calliopum > Calliopum simillimum. The sequence goes on from OX638369.1 coordinate 1,736,577, forward strand.
CTCAAATGCGAAAGACGCTGTACATACCAAAACAATCCGAGCTATTAAAGAATATCAGTTCATAAAAAGAAAATACATTTTAAAACATGTTGTTAATTTAACAAGGAAGCCATTAAGTTAATGTTTATTCCTTTAATGTGTAAAGAGTTTGATGTGGTAGAGAAAAGTGGGTTAGACATCAACAAAAGCCAATGTGTGGGTGGCATAAATGTAAGGGAACTTTTCATGTTTAGAAAATACATTCGAAGAATTTGGTGCTGTTAGTTCAAAATTTAAATTTGTAGTCTCGGACAGAGCAAATCTCGTTGAGTTTTCATTTAATAAGGAATCGCAACAAAATTGCGTAAAATGAAAAGTTACAAATTTGAAAGAAAAATTGCAGTTTTATTGTCTCAATTGATTGCAAAAGAATATTCCTTATGTTTATCATATTCCGTGCTGCTTAGCAGTTTTCAATTTCCATTAGGTAAACAAAAGTGATCTAAAGATGAAAGTGTCGTCGTGGCAGATGACGAAAAATCTTTCAACACAGCCGTGTTCAGCGCAAAGGCTTATATGGCTATCGATCTAAGGAGATATCCTAATTAAAAAAGTGCCAAAGCTTGGTAATGTAATATGTTGATTTTATAAATCTCCATAACTCATGAACGATGAGTCACACGAAAAAAGAAAACCACCTGCATGCTTTATAAATCATAAGCAATGTATTTATGTATACAAACAATTTACCGTTCAGGAGTTATTCCATAAAATTGAGGAAAACGTAGAAACAACTTTTAATTTCTTAATCTATAAGTCGTACGAAAACAGCTTCGAAGTTTCTTTTATAGGAAATTACCAGGGCTACAAAATTGTCTGGAACTACTTTTTTGAAAATATTAAAATTACCATTCTCTTGCCTCATCTAATATTTTTATTCCCTTAAGTAAATCATACCTTTATATTCTATTCTGATGAGGTCTCACAACTCTACAAAAAGCAACTTTTTTGTCCTTAATAATAATCAATTTTTCACATGGTTCTGCCTTTTTGTATACTCCAAGTTTCAAGTTTTTCCAGTCTCTTTTCAATTTCTTGTTCACATTTCAACTCTTTTTTCATGTTTCCTTTTTCATGATTTTTTCGCATGTGTTTTGAAGTGGCTTGTGGTAGTTGTTGTTGTTAGTCAGCAACAAAACATTCCATTGCGCGGTCATCAGTGCGCAAAAGTGCAAAAATTTTGCTTCATAGTTTTATCCGGACTCGTAAAGTGTTGGTGTATTTTAAAAAAAGAAACATTAGAAAAAAAATTATATATCTGCATACCTACATTGTTCGATAAAAACTTTTGAAAATAAAGCATAAGAATTTGTTAAATTTTTGATTTTTTGATTTTTGGTCTTTGCTGAAAACTACCTCTTTAAAATTAAAAACAATAAAGAAGCAACTTTTGAGTTCAAATGGCGGCGGCATTGTGACAGCAAAGAAATTGTTTTTGGTTTTGTTTTTTTATATCACTTCATGATAGTAAATTATCCTTGCCTCATTGTTAACTAAACTCAGTTTTGAGTCGTATGGGACTTTTTAGGAAATATATCCCTTATTAAACTTCACCTTTTAACTTTTTGAACTGAAAACTTCACTTAATATTTTTAACATAAATAGTACAGCCATTTGGTAGTTTTACCGTTTTGCGGGATTTTTGCAAATGAGTTATTATATCGATGTGCTCTTTCAGAATTTCAACTTTGCTATCTCGAGTCATGTTCGCTCGCGCCGCCATATTGGAAAAATGGCGTCCAAAATCAGTTTTTTACAAATAACTCTTTAACGATTACGTTTAGAGAAAAATATTGTGGCACAATATTGTAGCTTATAAAATTTTCTATAAAAATTACCTCTTAATTGTTTCCGTACGACTTATAACTCAGGAGATATCCTAATTCAACATTTGAAAAAAATTAGTAAAACGTGCATGCCGCTTATGAGTAGGCACAGTGATGTGTTGAGCTTTAAATTACAATTACTCATGAACGGTGAGTCTCACGTTCACAAGTAAAAGCACTTATTTATAAAAAACAACTTCCACTATAAGCTTCATTTTATTTATTTTTTTTCACATGACCTTTAGTTAATGAGACATTTATCAACAAACCTAAAATTTAGAAAAAAAACAGTTTTTTCAAAATAGCTCCAAAACATTTCGTTCTAAAAAAAAAAAAATTCTTGCATTTTGTAGAACGTTTAAGAGTCTCTCCGAACTGTTTTTCCGTGCGACTTACCGTTCATGAGATATCGCGTCTTGAAAATTATTCAAAATTGAACATTGTACTATGCTCCATACCATGTTCAATTTTGAATGATTTCAAGTCGCGATATCTTATGAAGGGTAAGTCTGCCGAAAAAAAAGTTCGCAGAGACCCTTACAGGGAATTGAACGTTCTACAAAATGCATAAAAAATTTTTTTTTTAGGACGAACCGTTTTGGAGCTATTTTGAAAAAAACAGTTTTTTCTAAATTGTAGGTTTTTTGAAAAAATATCTCGTAAACTATAGGTCATGTGAAAAAAAAAATGTAGCTTATAGTGGAAGTAGTTCCCTATAGATAGGTGTTTTTGCTTTGAACGTGTGACTCACCGTTCATGAGTTATCTTAATTTTAAGCACCTCCCATACAAGTAAAAGTTTCAAAATGCAGTTCTGAAAGAGTTTTTTGAGATAATCCAACTAAACTTCACTAAGATACAAAAACAGTAAATACAAGCTCCCAGCAAAAACAGGGTGAAATCAGACAAGAGGGCGTGGGACCTGCCATATAAGCAATAGTTTCAAAATGCCATACTGAAAGAGTTTTTTGAGATAATCCAACTGAATTTCACCCAACCACTAAGGGCTATAAATGTAAGCTCTGAGAAAAATCTGGGTTAACTCGGACAAGAGGGCGTGGCACCTTCCATAGAAGCAACATTTTCGAAATACTCAGTGTAGGGTATTTAATGTTTGGCCAGGCCAAAGGTTACACCCTTACTAGTTTTTTTTTTGCTTCTAGTATATTTTACATTATTTCTTCAAGTGTAGTTAACAAATGTATTATTATTTTATGCAAGGTTTTTTCCATTCCCATCTCCTTTCATAAATGTTCTTCATCATAACTCATAAGTGTTACGTCGTATCCCATGTCCATTCACCATTGTCAACTTTCGTTTGAAAACTCATTTGTCATCAGAAACATTTCTATTTGAAATGTCATTTAGCTGCCAAGACAACCAATGAACTCCTCAACTCTTCTGTTCTTCCTCTCCTTCTGCGTTTCCGCTGAGCTCGTACGTCATTTCGTCTTAACTTGACTCTGTAATGCTTTATCGATTGCAGCTAATCGTGATTAAGTGGATTCCATGTGATCATTTTGTATCTGTAGTCTTCATGACCCTCAACAGCAGCAACAAAAACAACAACAACAATAAAAACTGTGCAACATATTGCACACTCAACAACACGACACCACGCAACACGCAGCATCATACCAACAATACAAGACAAATTAACCGTCGATCAATTCCGAATTTTAAGATACCGATCTCGAACTTCATTTCGAACCTCAATATAACGTCAAATCATGCTTCGTCGTAGGGTTTTTTTTTTTTTTTTTCATTTCGTATATGGGTATCATAGTATGTACCATTTACCAGAATTTGAAAATGTTGTTGATGCTTACGTTTAAGTTGTTGTTGTTGTTGTTAAGTGTTTGTCTGTCCAATTGTTGCTCCCGCCTGTTTGTCTAACGTCATTGCGATTAGCCTGAAGTGGTTGATGTATTCTTTGTATTGTATTTATTCCCTTCTTCACGATCTGACAATATCGGTTTAACACTAGAGCAACACATGGTTGATACGTACATTTCAGAAAAAAAAAGTTCAGAAATTTCTATACATATTCATGAAATTTCAAACTACGACTGGAAAGCAGTCTTGGTCTTGATCACGAAGACCATAACAGTCTTGCTGTTGGTCTTGAAACTATATAAGAGTTTTTCCCTCGGAAAATCGCCAAGTCTCAGGCCCAATTTTGCTTATCACTTATTTTGAGGTCGCTCGAAGCGTTCGTTTTGAATATATAACAAGTGCAGCTTGCCAAAAAGTCCGAATTTTTAAATTCTATAGCGTAGAAATTTGGAATAATCTTTTTTATAATTCTGGTCATCTGAAACTTATAGGGGGTTATCGTGAATCAAGATTCCCGGGGAATTTTCCTAAACAGCAATAGAGAACGCACGGCAAACCGAGAAAATTCCCCCGGAATCTTGATTCACGATAACCCCCATAAATAAAACCGTAAATTATTGTTCAGCACCTTTTATTTCTTTTCCAAAATACCAATTTCAGCAATTATTGTATAGTTCACAAGTTTATTTCAAAGTCTGAAGATAAGAAATTGAGAAATTTGTTCAACTTTACATTATCCGCAAGGTGCCATACTCACTTGCACATTGAAAATTTGGTCTGTTTTGGTGCACGCGAAAATTCCCTACTATTCAGGGGTTAAACCAAAAGATTGTAACTTTCATCGAATGGTTCTCTAACATTGATGTTGTTGCTGTTGCAATGATAGTGTTAAAATGCTTGGGTAGTTGCTTAAGATTTCTTTGTTTTTACGCAACGATTTAAAAGTATCGACAGCAAAAATGTAATGCGTCATTGTAGGCCGTTAAAAAGGGGCACGCGTCAAACATTGTTTTGTGTCATTGGGTGCTTTTTGTATATTCATCTTTATAAATATGTAGGTAAAAGTGTTAAATTGTATGGTTATGATGTTTTCAAATGGTGTTAATTGGCTAAATTCTGGGAATTCATTTTATCAGTAAAAATTTACCAGTAGAAGAACTTTAACTATGGAATAGCACTGAACGTTTAACATGAGTTTTAACAAGAAAACTTCAGTATACCAGAATGATTTTGATAATATACCATGTGACTTATCAATACATTTTCGTGACTTTAAATTTTTTGTTTCTTTTCACGATCTTTTGGGAAATATGAACTGAGATAGCTACAGTATTTTTTTACACACAGAGTGCTTCCGTTTGTTTATTTGGAAGGTAAAGCAAAGCATATGCAAGTATTCTTGATCAGTACCACTTTCTAAGTAGATATATGTAGCTTTGTCATTCTGGTTTGAACAAGCCGTATAGTCTAAAATAATATGATACCTGTGGCATTTTAAAACGCTCAGCTGACAAGAGTTATTGAAGATATTGAGCGAAAAATTGGCAAGTTTGGAGAAAAAGGCGTTATATCTTCCATGTACATAATATATTTGTATGTAGAGAATTCTTTAAAGAAATACAATCAAACTTCCTGCAAACATTAGAAATAGTTGGTGTAAACTCTAAATATGCTTGCAAGTAAAAAACAAAAATCTTTTAAATTGTTTCTATGTTTTCGATAAAAGTTAACAATGATTAACTTCATCATCTTTGTAGCTTTTGTTATGAAACAACAAAAAATGTATCGTTAAAAGGTGACTATTTGCCTCTATTGTTCTTGGTACAACATGTGAGACCACACAACCACTAACTTTCGAAATCACAAAGGGTTTGGGTGGACATTGTTAATAAAGATGGTCAGCAGACATGTTGACGTTAACACTATCCCATTGTTCGATGAGATGAAAAATCTTTTTCGTATGCAAAACTAATTGGTTTATTTATTTTAATCAATGAACATGTGGACATGTAGACAAAAAACGTTAATTAATACGATATGAATTTTTCAAGACATTGAAAAATAATAATTGCTTGATGTTCGGCAACTAATTGGACCATTTGAAAGCGTAACAAACAAAAAAGCTTAATTAACCTTCAAAGTAAATTAAGTTTTTTCGGATGTTCGAAAACCTTTAAGATGTCAATAGCTGAAAAGTTTCTTAAAATGAAATCTGATTGCGCTAAAATACCGACAACAATAATGCCTACACTTCGTGAAAGTGGCGCCTCAGGAAAATTTGTTAATTTGTTAACATGTTAAATTGTTAAAAATTTGCACCGATTCAACATCTCGGCTGTGGGCTGTTGTTTGAAAGCTTGTAATTTGCTAAAGAGTTTATTTTTTTTTTTAATTGAGTCTTTCTCACCTGCGTGCATTGCGATTTTTTAATTTATTTGTTAAATGCAAGCAATTTTCATTATGTAGGTACAGTGCAGCGATGCTTCAAATGTGAACCTTTTGCACTTGCAAAATTTCTGCTGATGTTGTTGTTGTTTCTGTTGCTGCTACTTTTCGTACTGCCGCTGAGGAGGAGATCGCTGCACTTGACTGCAGAACAATTCAATTTTTTCTCACCTCGTTGCTTATTTAACGCAAATTAAAATTAATTTGTGGTTCCGTTTCATAATTGCAAAGCATAATTTGTATAAAATAAAACGCATCAATAAGAGAGAGACAGACGGAGAGTGAGAGAAAGACAAAATAGCAGTGCTGCCGTTTTGAAAAAAAGAGGATAGAGGAATCCGATGAAAATTCAACAAACTGTTCGAATATCTCAACCACATCAATGCCTTACTATTGTGCAGAACACTTAAATATTCAAATCAAACTTGAAAACCTTGCCTTGAGTCGTAAAAGGTAGGCCATGTGTAATGGGACAAAAATGAAAATCAACTCAAGACGCGAAATTTCGCTTTTGTTGTACGTACACCGTGCAGGAAGCAACTTATTGTCGACCTAAAGTGTAGAGATTTTCTGGGTATGCATTATTTTGTATAGCCTCTCGCGGTATTTTTATTTCCCAAAATCGTGGCTTATCATTTTCGAAATGTATACCTATGTATATATATGACAAAATCCCTGAAATTTAGTATTTTTTGATATGACACACTATTCCTGAACCAAAAAAAAAAAGTATGTAAAAAGTTTCGCCAATGTATGTAGATTAAAAACTTAAAACCAGAAAATTCTTGGAATCAAGATTTCTTATTTGAATGCGAAAAAGTAACCAATAGAAACAAAAATTTTCGATGCACCGATCGGTCATAGAATGTTGGTTAGGCTAAATACTAGTACTTTTCACAAGTTGACCCTGATTTGTGTATAGTTTCATAAAAAAAAACATAAAGTGCCTAATAATTGGCTTTAAAAAAAAAAAAAAATCAAAAAGAAAACATAAAAAACATGCTCGTCATGGGGAGCAACCGGATTTGGATTTTTAATCTGCATATATGGGCGAAACTTTTTGCATACTTAGGTGTTTTTTTTTTGGTTTAGGAAAAGTATGTCATATAAAAATATATCAAATTTCTAAATTTTTATCAGGTATATTTACATAACCAGTTTTTCTTTTTTTTTTTGGAACTAGCTGTAAGAATTCTTCAACATTTTCTTAAGACTCATAATAACATTTTGATTGCCTCACACAATCTTAAAAGCAATTTTGGTAGTTATTTCATCTCAGAGTCCTATGTTCGACCCTAATAGTTATAAGTATACAACTCGAAAATCGAACCGCCACATGGTCGCTTCAATTTGGCAACACTGATACCATTGGAAATAGCAGACTTCTGCAAAAAAGAAACATAAACCAGTCCTATACAATACAAAGCATAGTAAAGTGGACACATTCAAGTGCGAACAACGACACGCATGCGTACCAAAATACAAAAAAAAAAAAGAAAAAAAAAAACATAAATATCTGTACCTACACGTATTGCTGCTGAATTGCTGTAATTTACATTCGCAATTATTAATACGATGTTGTCATGTCATTAGAGACGCTGTTGTTGTACGAAAGCAGCAACGACAACGGCCAACAAACACAACGGTTATTAATTGAAATAAATGCCGAGCAATGCAAATTGTGGATACAACTTTATGACAGGTGGAAATAGCAAAAACAACAAGTTCAACAGCAACACTTGACAATGCGCGCCAATAATTAAAGAAATTACAGCAACAGCCGAAGCGACTCTACATAACGTCATATCAACTGACATACCGACAACAACAACAGCAACAGCAACAACAGTAAATGTCAGCGCTCTGTTTAATGACAGCGCGCGAAAAGTAGTGAAATCATAAAACCATTTCCAGCGGAGTTGCTAAGTTGCAGCAAAATGATGTGTGAACGAATTTCGCATGCCACACGGACAATGGCAACATGTTGCTGGGATTATGCACGAACAGCGGCGGAAAAAAAGTGCATTGTTGTAGTCGTAGGAAATGCGGACAGACGGCGAAAACTCGAATTAAATACTGAGTGCAACGAGTTTTAATTAAAGTGTTGACAAGCGCATTTTTACTATGCAGCGCACGAGGAGCATTGCAGCTTACGGGGGAAGAAATCAAACAAAAGTTTATTTCTTTTACGTTTTCAAATTAAATACATATTTTTTTGTGCTTAAATTCATTTTACTATAAATATTTCTGTGTCGCAATTTACAAACTTTCAACACGCCAAAGCAACATTAGCTACCAAGTTGAACTACCCAAAAAGTTACCCCATATCTGCGTTGATAAAACAAATTCTTTTAATTTTCAACTCCTGCTGTGTTCCATAAACAAATAAACACATTTAACCCTTTTATTACTAATTTTACTATTATACCGCTTTGGCTTTTGTATTAGCTGCCCCATGTGTGTAAGTGTATGTAAATGGTGTTAGTGTGTTCCAAACACATTAACAAATTCACTCCTTTCGTTTAATAGTTCTTTTGTTATTTCCGTTTAATTTTTTTGTGTATTTTTTTTTTTTTTTTTTTTGGAAAATCGCTTCTTTTTATGACATTTGCATGTCAACAGTTATTTGAAAGGATTGCAACATGCTGTGTTTTGATACTTTCCATTTTTTGACAATTACTGTCATTTATGTTGATAACAATCTTCGACACATCAACACTTGCTGAGGTTGTACCAACATTTTATATGCAAAATAAGTCAAATAGACGTCAACGAACACATATTTTATGATCACAATGAAGGTCTAGTGACCTCAATTCATGAATATTAGAAATCGGTGAAAATAAAGGAGGGATCTGTAGAACCGTAGATCTGTACATTGAAGGAAAGTGTCCATAAAAGCTAAAATCCGCGAAATGCATAGAAGGAATTAGTGAAGACTGAATGCATAAGAGATAGTATCTCAATCGAATAGGTTGATAACATTTTTAACATTTAAATCATTCATGAACCATGGTTAAATTTAACCTAGATTATGTTCATGAACCATATAAGGTCCACTATGCATTTAAGGGTTAAATATAAATTCGATATAAAAACGCTTTTTATCTAGGCTTTATTCGGTATTAATTCAAATCCTTATTTTTAATTGCAAACTTCATCTTTTGGATTTGGTCTCGATTAGAGAAATCGTATTCGTATCTAAAAACATCACTCAAATCGGGCTAATGGTTCCCGAGCTAATAAGAATTTTTAAAGCCCGGACAAAACCGAGAGAGTTTTGATAAAATAAATTTTGCAGAGCCCCACTGGGCAATGTATCTACATATTAAAAATAAAAACCATAAAAACCGGGTTAGTGGAGTTTTGATAATTTTCCCCTTACAATTTTTCCAGTTTGAGTCCCCAGAACGGGAAAAAAGCGGTCGCTTATTATTTTCCTTTTTCCACTACATATACAGTGTCGGCCAAAACATAAGCACCCCCTTAGCATTTTTTTCTTTATCATAAATTTTTTTATGAAAATGAAGTTCTTAAAGTATACTCTGTATTTATTTAATTTCTTTATACTTTTAGTATTGTAAAACTAATGCTTAAAAAATACGGAGTTTCGCAAATTAAAAGTAAAAATTTTAAAAACAAAGAAAGCCGCATATTTAAACGGACAAAACTAAAGCACCCCTTAATTTTATGTTTAAAAATCTTACTTCAATGCTTTATACTAACGGTACCATTTAACGGAAATCTTCAGAAACTCATGTATGAAGCTACTGCAGAAGTAAGAAGAAGTTTTATTTACCAAAAAATGTCATTCCTTTAAAGTTTTCGGTGAGATAAGAACAATGGCAAGAACTAAATACTCAAGTGAATTTAAAATTAAAATTCTCAATGAGTGGAAAGATGGTTTGTTACGACATCAATTGAGTAAAAAATATTCAATTAATAGATCAGTTATTTCTAGACTGATTGCAAAGTTTCTGACCACAGGTCGCATATCTCCTACACATTCTGGAGGAAGACCGCGTAAAACTTCGCGTTATGAAGACTCCTTGATCAAAAGGACAGTTCAAAATGATCCTGCAGTCTCGTCTGCTCAAGTAAAAAACCGTTTGCGTTTACATAGACGTTAGTCAAAGAACGATCCGTAGAAGAGCTGTAGAAGCCGGATTATTCAGTCGACGACCAGCAAAAAAACCTTTCATATCACCAAAAAAAAAGGAAAGCCAGACTTAAATTTGCCAAGGTCCACCTTAACTGGAGTATCCAAAAATGGAAGACTGTGTTGTTTTCTGACGAATCCAAGTATAATATCAAACATTCAGATGGGATGAGGCGAGTACGCAGACCAGATGGACAAAGGTTAAAGGTTAAAGGTTGCTTCTCTGGTCAAGGAACCGAACCGATTCACAGGGTTAAAGGAATAATGGATCGTTACGTCTACCTTGACATACTTGAAGATGTGATGCTACCCTATGCTGAAGAAGAAATGCCACTTATATGGAGGTTCCAGCAGGACAACGATCCAAAGCACACCTCTAAAATTTGCAAAGCTTGGTTTAGCAACAATCGGATAGAAGTTCTTAGTTGGCCTGCCCAATCCCCAGATTTAAGCCCAATTAAGAACCTATGGGAGATCGTCAACGCAAAAATCAACATCGAAAACTGCAAAAATAAGCATTAAAAGTAGCCAGGGAAGGAATTTCGCAGGACATCATAGATAATTTAATATCCTCTTTGCCTAGGAGATGTGCAAGCGGCATCCAAAATAAAGGATTTTCAACCAAGTATTAATTTAAATAATTTTTATTTAATTTACTGTGAAGGGGTGATTTAGTTTTGTCCGTTAAATTTTCTGAACCAAAACTTTCTTTTAATATTAACTTTTTTTTTATAAAAGCCAGAATTTTTTATGTTTTTTTTATCATTAATAAACAAATAAATAGCTGAAATAAAATCATATCATAACTTAATAAAGTCGTTTTCATAGAATAATTTATGATAAAAAAAAGTATACTAGGGGGGTGCTTAGGTTTTGGCCGACACTGTAATTATCCACCATTGGAAATTTTTTACAATGCGTCCCCAAGCGTGCAAAATATTTTGATAAAAAAAAACTCACTTTTGGTTCACTGTGTGACTTGTTCCTCAATCCGTGGAATTTTTATTAACTCTCATTTGAAAATTTTTCGAAGTGGTTGAAGTTCCCAAGTGAAATTGAACTATTTTTGAGACTTTTTAAGCCGTTTTACTTTTCATACCAAAATTATCAACTTTATGAGACAGCTGTCAGTTAAAAATACACAAAAGTAAACAACAATTAGAGATATTTGCCGAGAGAGAGAGACTTTATTAAATTCTGTGAATTTTGTTGGGCTTATTGGACTTTTTGTGTGTAAGTGAAATTGGATACTACTCCTTCTAAAAAATTTTAACTAACTAACTAACTAACTAACTAGTTATATTTTACAACTCCACGAGTGCTGACCTCTAGAAACATGTTGCAGAAATATTTTACTGACAATTGTCCCAAATACTTATACATATGTATATGAAGGCTATCAAAGTATCCAATTTTATATAAACTTCACAGATTAAACAACAAAACACATGAGTACAAGTGTGCCATAGAACTCCTGCCAGGCTCTTCCTTGACTTATGAAGAGACTTGTTGTCGTCGTCATCATCATAGTCATCGTGTTAAAAAACTTGTACGCAATTAAATGATGTCCTGCGATGAGGACGCGTCCACATAGTCGTTGCTATCGTTAAACAACGTAAACTACAACAGCACCAACAACTACAACGGCTACGCTAAGGCTTGTTATTCCAAAAAAAGACACAAAAACTTCCTTTTTATTACCTTTTCATTCTGTTTCTTCACAAATTTTACAAGTGTCCGCTGCTTGCGTGGGGCAAATAAAAAGAACTGCAACAACAACAGCACCACATCAGCTGGCGTTAACAAAAAGGTTGCACGTAAATGACCCAAGTTATCATAAATATGTCAAAAAAAAAAGAAGAAGAAAATTAAGCGCACAGCAGAGGCCAAACAGAGTGATCCAAAGCGTTTCGTTTCCTAAAAGTGTGCTTTATTATTTGTGTATGTTGTGTATACCAAGTGTAACGAATATGTTCATTCGTTATTTTTCTTTTACACGTCCTTAAAACATCAGTATTGTACGCAAAACTGTTGTTGTTGTTGTTTTTGTTGCACTTGTTTGAAAATTGATTTAAAGCGCGTTGACCATGTTAACAGCCCAACTCCTCGGGTGGTAGCATCTTAACATGATTCATAAACTTACATGGGTACACACATATGTATTAGACTGATTCAAAAAAAAAAAAATTTCAAAATTTCAAAATTTCAAAATTTTTCGCAAAAATCTTAAAGAGGGTGTCAAAAAAGTGCCCTGAGATTTTTAATATTTTTTTGAAATTCCACCATTACGTCCAAAAATCTGAAAAAAGGGTGTCAACAAAATGAGTTCAGATTGTTTTTCATTTTTTCAAGATCATTTTGAGGTGGTGCAACATCGACTTATCTTATGTCGGCTTGATGCGGTTTTTATTCTATTACTATATCAAAAATGCACTGAGAAATTTCGAAATTTCACTCCACTGTGAAACAAGGAACCACTTTCTAGAACATATTAATCCATTATTTCCAGTTCTTTTTGACCCCTTCTTCAAAAAATGAGAAGTCGTACGACTCATAACGAGCATTTTTGAGATCGTAATAAATAAAAACAGCATCAAGCTGAAATTTTGCATAATCGTCGTTGCGCGACCTATAAATGATCTTGAAAAAATGAAAAATAATCTGAACTAATTTTTTTGACACCCTTTTCAGATTTTCAATTTTTTTTTTTTTTTTTGGATCAGTCTTATATGTATATAGATATGTTTGATGATTTGATGTGCGTCTGTAAACATTTTGGCGTTTTTAAGGAATTTTAATAATCTTTTTGTGCGGCCTCCACAAATTACTTGTTATGGCAAAGTTTTCTTAATCCGTTTCAGTGTCGTCGGTCCCATAAATATTTCAGTACACTCTGTCATTAACATTTACTTAACTCTGCTTTACTGGGCAAATACGTATTACTTAGTAATTTACATTTCACCTTTATTGCACTGTAATCAAACCAACACTGAATTGGAACACAAAGCAGCAACCTTTTGGTAAAATCTTGAAACTGCTTTAGCTCCTTGACTTTACTGACCGTTACTTTTAACTACATGACATGTCATCCTCAGCTATTCTCACTTGCTACTGTTTGGTTCATGTTCATACTTAGTTGCTGTAATTAGACTCTAATGTTTCTACTTTTAGAGCAGTGATAATTGTTCTCTCGTAATATTGTCACTACATTATTTCGCCATAATATCATAATTATATTGGGTTTCCGAAAGCCGATCTCTAGAACTAGTACAAAATGCTAGTAGTTAATTTTATTTTGCCATCCTTGTGGTCTTTTCAAATCCTTTACTTTTGAATGAGTTATTTAATTCCAGTTTTATACGCAAGCTGTGAAGTGAAACCTGCTAAAGTCAAAGTTTTATTATCCCTACTGCCATTTACTATCTCTTGCACCGCATCTTCATCGCCAGTTGTTGTTGCGTATATCATTTTCATTACCATTTTATTGTGTCATTTGTAATCAACGACACATTCGTCTGTCGTTTGCCTTGTGAGGGTTTCACTGTCATTTAAAGGGGATTAAGTTTTTACGAAGGCAGTCGACATGCGCTGGAAAAAGTTGGCAAGTTTTATGACTTCAGCTGCAATGGAAGTGAATGCATGGCAAATTAATTAATTTATAACGATTATAAAACTCTAACAACTTAACATCAGTGGAGTTTTTTTACTTTTTTATTTCAATGCTAAGTGAAATTAACGATTTTGTAAAAAATTTCAAACGGCGTTGTTTGGCAGTTTGAACAAACTTAATTTTCGGTTTAATCTGTCAACTTATATAATAACAAAAATATAGGTAAATGCTACAAATTAACTTAATTAAGTCGTAATAGGTCTTGCACCAAGATTTCTGAAATTGTTTAACCTCATTTGCTTATGGATAAAATATCTGAGAGATTTATGTCCCTCTCGCACGTACATTTGACGTAACAAAAATAAAAAGTTCCTCAAATTAAAATAGTGCAAATCGTCTGCATTCCATGTTAATTTCATTTCAACATTAAATAAAAATCATTTTGCATACACACGCAGCCAGAAGCTGAGCGAACAATACTTGGCAAATTTTCACGAAGCCAAGAATCCTTTTTTAGGAATTTGCCTTTTGTGTGCGCACTCAAGGTACGCGCGTCAGGTCAGACTGGAGTATAACTCATAGAGGCCACCTACCAACCATTGCTGAGGCCAAACCCATACCCACATACGCATACATACACATACAGTAAACTGTTAATTTACAGAACCATCAGCAACAACAGTAAGAGCAGCAGCTGCTTTTGCTGCGCCACACAATGAAAGGTTTTGCGGAAATTTTTAAATAAATCGAAGAACTTTTGAAAGAAGTATGCTAGAGATTTTTAGTTAGCGGTTTTGTTGAGCTTATTTATCAGCCTTCTATAAAAAAGAACTGAAAATAAGAAAATTATTTTGGCATGACCTCAAAAAAATGAGTCAAACTTGGGATTTTTAAAAAAAATCAACTAAATTAAGCGTTACGGCTAGACCAGTGTTTGTTATAAGCTTTAATTTGGAGGGCGTATTAACTGGAACATTCTGAAATGTTTGTGCCAAAAAAATAGGGTAATTTTGAAAGGTCTCAGATAACCATAAATCCCTTTTTTTTTTTTTTGTTTACATATTTCATTATAACTCAAAAAAGAGTGGCTAGTTTATTGTCGCACAAGCCTAAATGGATTCAAGATAAACAATAAACAAGCCCCTTTTTTTTGATTCATTATGAAATAAATAAAAAAAATGGGATCGAATCTCGCCACCTTTGAAGTTATCTTAGACCTTCCAAAATTACCAAATTTTTTTTTTTGTACGAATTACATTTTGAAATGTTTCAGTTAATATGCCATCCATATTTGAGCTTAAAAGAAGCACTGGTCTAGCCGTGGCGCATAATTTAGTTCATTTTTAAAAAAAAAATCCCATGTTTGAACCTTTTTTTGAGGTTATGCTTCACAAAGCCGTTTACTAAGTAGATATCTCTAGCATTCTTCTTTCAATAGTTCTACGATTTATTCACAAATTTTAGCTAAACCGTATACTGTGCGCAGCAGACTTGTAGCATAAGCCTGCTTATCACTAAAATCGCAAAGCAGTTTTAGCTTCATAATTTTTTATAAGCTGCCAACATGCGAAATGTCTTAAAAAAAAGTAAAAAATTTATATAAAAAAACAAAATGCAAAAAAACGTGAATGAACGTGTGAATGTGGTAAGCATGTTAACTACAAAATAAAAACAGCACGACAGAAATTCCAATGTAATAAGCCGCTGTAAATAATAATTTCGAATAAGCGACACTACGGAGAGAGAAAGACATATTCTTTCATAGGTATGATTTGATGGCGTTTTAACATTTTGACCTACAACAGCGCAGAAGTATGGCATTTGCACTGAACACAAAAATTGAGCAAAGGATCCACCCGTAGACATAAGTATTTTGACAAAAAAAAAAAAATATTTTGTATTCTTATTCGATATGGGTGATTCTTAGATAACTGTGCTTTTTCGAGTTGAAAAATTGGCAGATAATTTTTTTGGATTTTTGCAAGTTTCTTCATGCTATCTTGTGTAAACACACTCTTAAAACTCACCTTTTAAGTAGATCACCTAGAAGTGTGAATTTACGGCTTTGAAGTCGAAATTAAGAAATTTTGCTGCCACGTTTGTGACCAAATTGCCACGTTTGTGATATTTTAGCCACTGTATGGAAAAATGATGGTTTTGAAGCATTTGATGAGAGATCCCCAGTTTCCGAGTTATAAGCCTTAAAAAAAAGGATACCTTTCAATAGCACAAAAAGGATTTTATGGACCGAAAAATAAACAAAAATCGTAAGTTTTATTATTTTTATCAAAAATATATTTTATCACAAAAATTTTAAGCCCTTGCAGACTAAAATCGGATGAAAAAATAAGGCTCTATTGTAGATTTAGTGAATGAACAGATGAAATTTTGATTCTGTTAATTTGCAAAGCAATAGTTTAGTAGGGTCATTCACTAAATCTACGAGTAGCATAGAACTGAAATTTTTCATGCGATTATGGTTTGCAAGGTCTCGAAATTTTTTCTAATTATATATGTTATTGATAAAAATAATAAAACTTGATTTTTTGTAACTTTTCGGTCTCGAAAAATCCTTTGTATGTTATCGAAAGATATCCTTACTTTAAACGCTTATAACTCGGAAGCTGGGAATCCACTTGAAAATCGGTAAATTATGTCTTATGACAAAAATTAATTTTACTTGTTGTTGTTTTTGTTATATAGCTTTAAGAAGATGTCAAAACAGTGATTTTTTCACTTTTGAGCAAGGATGACCCAGGATTCTGATGGTGTAGAAAAATTTTTATATTAAAAACATAATTAATAGCCTTCAACTAAACATATGTATACTCAAACTTTATATCAAAATATGTTCTTTTGCAGATTGATAAAAATGCCATGTTTGTCACATTTTTGTAGTTTATCGCTCATTGTAAAGCACGCTTTTGAGTTCAAGATTTTCCCAAAAGAATTTGGGGTCATGCACGCAAGTCCTACAAAAAAATTGTTTCATGCATAAAATAAAATGTACAACCTGGGAGTGCCGAGTGCCACGTTTGTGACCATAATTTAAAAAAAAAAAACTGTTTTTGTTTATAAACTGCCCTATAAAACGCAAACGGATTTCTTTTTGGACGCGTCTGGACATGATGACCCTTGGGTGATGGATAGTGATCGGAATTAATGCATATGTATTGCAATCTATTGATTGAAACAGTAGTACCATGCAGTAGTAGCATAATGCTTTCAAGAATTTTTTTTTTTTCCAAAACTAGGGGACAGTTTTCAATTCGAAATTGTGCCCTCTAAATTTTATTTAAAACTGCAGATCAGCTCAGAATATTGTAGCCTTAAGTATTTTCTTAATATGTGTAGTAGCTTGTTTTCTGTTCTATTTCCGTTTTTATGTCGTTTTTCATCGTTTTGTGGAAAAAAAGTAGGGGTAGGACATGCCACGTTTGTGACATTTGGGGTGTATTTCCAAGCTTTCACAGTAGACCAATAATTATTTGCTGGTAAAATTTATCCGCTCTATTAGAAACACATAGTTTCTAACTTATAGCGTCATTTTTTGTGAAAAAAAAGCCTGCTGTATGGGTGAAATCGCCAGAGGACACAAAAAGTACAGTTATCTGAGAATCACCCATATATATTTCCATATCACGAAAAGTAGCATAATAAATAAGTTCCATAGATGATTTAATTTATAAATAACATACATTTTTAAATATTCTTTTTAATAATTAAAACTCACTTTCCATTCTAGCTTTCAAGCGGTTATATGCACATCTCCTAAGCATAATTGGAACCTTCTCTGTGGTTCTTGCTACGTCTACACAAACCTTTAGTGGAAACAAACCTCTATTTTGAAGCAACTACGTAGAATTCGACTTTTGCTTTACGAACGAACCATCTCGAAACATCATGAATAAGATGTTAAAATCGCAAATCCAATTTTGAAAAATTTCAGAAAATGGCTAAGACTTTTAATTTTCAAAAATGGAAGATTTTTTTGGTAGATACTTTTATAACAAACTTGTATCAACAAATGTTATTGATTTAATAGATCCATAGTTTATAAGTTCTTCCACTTTTCTAAGGAACATACGTCATAAATTGGAGCTGAGGAAAGTTGTTCATAATATAAAATAGCGAAATTTGAATCAGTAGAACAGATTTAAGAAATAAGTTACAAATATGAACAGACAAGTAGAAATATGTGATAATTTTTTGAAATTTTCCAAAATTTAAAAAAGCACTATGGATTTGACATGACGTGGACGATTCATCTGTATGTATGTATGCATGTGCTTATAGAATCCTTAATTATGTCTTCAAAATAAGAATAATATTCAATTCATTAATTAGTTTTTTCCTTTGAATTCTAAGGTGAACTGTTTGATTCAGCCATACAAAATTCT
Source organism: Calliopum simillimum (assembly GCA_951812925.1). NCBI lineage: Eukaryota > Metazoa > Arthropoda > Insecta > Diptera > Lauxaniidae > Calliopum > Calliopum simillimum. The sequence goes on from OX638369.1 coordinate 1,754,891, forward strand.
CGTACATATTTTGAGAATACCTACTTCTGAAAATGATTTTTGTATATTCGATTGTAAAAACAGAACTCTACTGGTAGTGGTACTTTAACAAGATTCCCTTCAATGCCAGGAACACTCATGTCTCAATTGCTCCTCATAAATTTCCGCAGTCTGTATCTATCAGCACCCTTCGCTGTTCATTAATTATGAGCACTCGAAAAGACTTTAACCCTTTTTTGCACCGCCTCATTGCCCACTAAACTAAACGACACGATCCAACAAGGCAAGAAGGTACTGGTGTACCTACACTATTTTTTTTTTTTTTTTCTTTTTTTGCGGCACAACTTACTGATCAATTTTCATGTTGCTCAACCGTTTGCAGCGCCCAAAGTTAAATGCGCCGCCCTGTAATTTAGGCCAATACTCCGCGCATAAAGTGAACCCTATAAATAAAATTTTTACAAATGAAATGAAATAAAAAAAATAAAAAATGCCAAAAAATGAATATAAAGCCAATGCCATTCTGGCCATACTCGTTAAAAGGGTTCTCACTCTGCACTCCGCATTATGGAGGATCATGTGTTGATGAAGCGTGCAAGTGCGTAACAAAAAGAAAAAAAGTGTTTCCAAAGCGTAGAACAATGTTGCTTTTATATGGCAAATGGAATTGTAATTTTCCTTCAAGGAAAGTTACTAGAATTCTTTACAACACTACAACACTGTTAGGCTGTATCGATGTTGGCAACATTTTTGACACATGTATACACATGTTGTCTGTCCAAGCTATTGCTGCTGCTGAAAACAAGCAACTGACAGACAGAACACTGCGTCTGCCTGTTTACCTGATTATTTTACTGGCATGTTGGAATGCGTGTTATAAATGAATAGTGAGGTGAGGGCTTTTGGCCAAGCAGTAGTCATTTGAGCGGAGTTTAAGTCTTCTTTTCATTATTTCTCAATTTAAGACGAATCGCTTGCGTTCTTATGACTCTACAATCCAGTCTCGTATTCTGCCTTGAGTGGAATTATATTTTGACTTTTCGCAAAAAGCTTTTAAATTGTTTTACAATAATGATGTTGCGATTATTGAACTGACTGACAATGAGTGAAATTTCACAAGACCAAATTTTATGAGCCTTTACAAAAATTGCTACTACATATGTAAATAGGACAAATTTAAAATATATGTCTGAGATGTGCGTTATTTTTTTGAAAGAAGCGGTTTGCGGTTTCTTAACTTAAGGGGACATTCGCTTTTGTAATTGGAAACAAAAAAACAATTTTTAAAAATTTTGTTATGAAAAAACTATTATAGCCCAGGAAAATAAGACGTAAAAAGAGCTTCTGTGCGAAAAAATTCCCAGAGGAAATTTTTCAACGGAATTGTCTTTATTTATGCATGATACACAAACTGTGAAAAGTCCATTGCAAAGTCGTGTGCGCATAAAAAGTTATTCGGGCTCAAAGGTCGTTAAAATCAGTTTTTTGCAAATATCTCGCTAATGCTAACTTTTACAGAAAAATGTTGGTCTTCAATTTTGTAGCACAGGAAATTTCCTACAAAAGTACGTTAAAAGTATTTGCGTACGACTTCTAGTTTAGGAGATCACCCAATTTAAAAAGTTGTTAACAGTTATGATATGAAATACTACCTATGAGTTCATATTAATATATCTTACTTTTTAAATTGCAATAACTCTTCAATGAGAAGTTGCACAAACAAAATTAAAACGCCGTTTGAAAGATAATTTATCTATATACCGTACAAATTTTTTTTTTCGAACGGCTCATGACCTTAAAAATATTCTTGAATAACCGTTAAGGCTTCGAAATTACTGGTTTTTTAAGGATATCTGCGAATTGGTAAGTACTACGATAAAAAGTAACAGCACCAAATTTGTAGAGAATTACAAGATCTATAAAAAATAAGCGATATGGGTGGACATAGAAGTAACCGTTTAGAAGTAAACAATAGACAATACTTCTATGTGTACACATATCGCTTATTTTTTGTAATCTTGTAATTCTCTACAAATTTGGTCCCATTACTTTTTATCGTAGTACTTACCAATTCGCAGATATCCTTAAAAAACCAGTAATTTCGAAGCCTTAACAATTCCGGTGAAAAATTTCCACTGGGAATTTTTACGCAGAAAATGTCTTATTTTCCTAGGCTATTATATTTATTGACAAAATTTCTTTTGGACATTAAATATTGTCTAAAAAATATGAAAAAGTTTTTATTTTTTTTTATTTTTAGTTTCCCTTGGCTGCTGTAGAGGGCGTCATCTAAAAGTTACTTTTCAAACTTGTAGGAAGTTTTTCTCCGAATCTTTTCGACCGATTTTACAGAGCATTCGATTACTCATACAAAATGTTAAACAATAAGCCTCTGAAAGTTTTAAAAAATACCACCCCCTTTTTCATACAAAAACTTCAAAATATAAAAAAGTATGAATTTTAGAGGCTCATTGTATAGTTTTGAGTTTCAACAATAAAATCCATTTTGAATTTTTGAAAAATCTGTTACAGGAGGTCTACAACATGTCCTACCGTTTAAAAAGTAACTTTTGGATGACGCCCTCTACAGCAGCCAAGGGAAACTAAAAATAAAAAAAAAATTTCATATTTTTTAGACAATATTTAACAATGTCCAAAAGAAATTTTGTCAATAAATGTAATAGTTTTTTCATAATAAAATTTTTAAAAGTGTTTTTTTTTTTTTTCAATTACAAAGCCGAATGTCCCCTTAAGCTCGCCTTATTTGGATCCTAAACATGACAGATTTTGTTTTTTCTTCGCGGATTCTCAAACATATTTCTAATAACAAAAATTATGATGGTTAGCAATTTGTTTTAAGCAATTATATTTTACACACATTTCGAAAAACGTTTTATCTTGTTCAATGACAAAAAGTTAAATAGGTAAAAAGTTATTGGAATCTTAAAATACAGACCCGCGCAAAAATAAAAATTTAATTACAATTTATTAGGGCCACCCTAAAATTTGTATCGCCTTTGCAAAACTGCTATTTAAAATAATTTTTGTATGTATTCTTAATAATAAAAAGACTACAGGGTGCAAAATCCATGTGAATCGATTTAGCGGTCTTTTAAAAAAAAGTATATGCGCAATTGTAATTTGGAACTCAGTTCAACAGGCATTTCCAAGGTCAAAAAAATATTCTAAAATTTTTATAAGTGACACGACTGGAAAGATAACCTCATGATTGACAGTCAAACTTAAAAATGATTTTTTCACAAGCAAAGTATGTTTTCACAATGCAAGTCACATAACATTTTTTCAAATTTAATTTTTCTAAATAATTTCCAATGGGTTTCTCAAACCCATGTTGTGTGTTCTGGGGCAAAATTTAAGTATGGCATTGAACAGGCCATACATGTCGATTTATCAGTAATTATTCATTATTTATTTTATTAATAAAATCTTTTCAAAATAAAACTTGTCGTTTCAATAATATAACTCGCCAACATGTGATTGATCATTAATCATATAATTTTGGCAATCAACAATGTGGTTCGAAAAATGTTTTCTTTCTTCGATTTGTTTTTTTTTACTACCATTGATTTTTTCACACTTCATGTATTGGACATTGAATTATAAAATGGGTACTCGTATAAGATAAACTCCAATAGCACTGAGGTGCAAAGAATGGCATATAATAAATGTTAAGTATTCTTTCATTGTTATCGTTTTCTTTAGATTAATCCGTAAAAGATCAACCAATTCTATTACAAGCGTCAATTCCAACGAATTATGACTTTTTCGACTATGATCGATTACAACGATCGTTGGCAAAGCTAATAATATATGAGTCATAGACAACCAACGAATAAAAGGTTACTTGAGTTGATTTGAAAATTGGGTTAGAAGGTTTTTGCTTTCCGTAGAAAGAATGCATTATTCACATTTCAACAAGCGTTTATAATACGACAATCAAATTTGTAGACATTTTACAGAAAGGGCTGGCACACACCGATGCTTCATTATTTATACATTAATTTATAAAGAAAAACTTAACAAGAATTTCAAACAAAATTACAAAAAAGCAACCCAGACTTTTTTCATCTTTCGCCTTTGAAATATCCCTACAACGTATTCGACCAGGTTGGCAACAATTTCAAAGTAAATAAAAAGTGCAATTTAATTTATATCTTATTAATAAAGGTAATTGTGTCACCATTAATTTATGTGAAAATTCCTATAAAGAATTTTTTTGGCAAACAATTCCGACTCAATTTTGGCACTCAAGCGTCATAAATTCGCATTTACAAAATACCAAAATTGCACTCAACCAAAAGCGTTGATGTGACAACACAAAGCGCTTTGATCCATCCACGCTACAACAAAAGCCATTTGTAATGGTAAATATAAGAAGATTTTCAAAAAACAAAAAAACAAAGATTTTTTCATCTTCATTGGCGGTGGGGTTTTTCTCTGGTCGCATGTGATATTTGCGTTTCGACCCGCGTAATTCTCTCGTCATTGCGCAAGACATTGCTGACACACATACGACTACAACCGGCAACAACAACAACAAGATGAGCAATAACAAAATGTCGCCGACGACATTTTATTTCGCCAGATTTTCATTGCTAATTTTTCAAGTTGGCAACGCAATCAAAGCGAAAGCATTCAAAGCCGTTGCTTGATGGCTGGCGGTGGTATCTAGTGAATGCTGTCTGACGCCTCTGTAAGATGACACTTGTGAGCATCTTCGTCATCAGCAAGCATCATCATCGTCTTTGAATAATTAATCACAAGCTCAGCGTAGACGTGGCAAAAATTGCGCCTGATTTTGTCTTAATTAACGCCAAACGCTTCAATAGCGATAAAATATGAGGCAGGAGCAAGGAAGGCGCAAAATATGCATCGTAAAGGGGAAAATCGATGGAGCAAAGCAACCCCAGCGAGGCATCGCTTCAGTTCATCAGTTTGGCAGGCAGCATATGCAGCAACATGCATGTGGAAAACGACGCTACAGCCAAATAAACCAAAAACAAAAAAACAGCACTTGTTCCAATTAATTGCTTTTGAATTTGATAAATAGAGATGACAAAATTCTAATTGGATTTTAGTCGAAAACCAACTTTGGAAAACTATTTGACTCAACTTAGATCTTAGACTAACGAAGGACAGACCTAGTGATGAGCGTTTCAGTTTTGCTCGTCACTAGACAGACCTTATAATTTTTGGTGAAAGTGCCAACATGAATTTCAACCAAAATTCTACGTATACGTAAAGTAAGAATATTTGAACCAACAAGACCTTTCTAGGACAAAACTGCAAGGTCGTTTTAAAATTACCATTTTCACCAAGATATATTTCAGTTTTCTTGAATCAATCGTTTAAGTTAAATCATTCCAGATAAGATATTTAGCATTGAACTCCAAAGTTCATTTGACAGATGAAAAATTTAAATGTGATTACTTATATCAGGTTTCACAAGTTGCATGTGCTTTTTTATTTTCCCATCTCTAACAATTCGCATGGTACATGAGTGTCGTTTATTCCACTTATTCTTTTGTTGCTTCTGTTGGCACTACTTTGAGAATTGTTGTCGTCGCATCATTCAACGCTTTCACCGAAACTACTGCTCATCGTGACAATTCCAATCTCATATCTAAAATTTTCATTTCCTTTCGAATTGACTTTTAGGGGTTCAGCTCACTTTGTGCTTTACGCATCATTCACACTTGGCCTGGCTGAGATTCGCATTTAATTGGACCACACACGCCACAACAGACGACACGCCATAAAGAAAGAAAGAAAAAAAGAGGATGGTAAAAAGGAGCTTCCTCAGTCTCGATGAATTGGTTTGTGCCTACTGGTTGCAACAAGCTTCTTAAGTTGCTGATGATGATGCTTTAGCTGCTGCCGTTGATGTTGCCAATGATCCCGAACCACCCAAAGCGTTGTTCGACAAACAGAAATGTCAGAGGTGTGAGTGCAATTTTAAAGTTAATTTTGTCTTTTGAAAAAAGTAAATTTTACATTTAATCAAATTGACTTAAATTATATGTACGTACATTGTGCATTGTATTTTAAATGTGGAAAAAAAAAATTAAAAATATTTTCATGATAGTACTTATTTTGTCTTTCAATATAGGAATACTCCATTTTGGCCAATAACAGCACTCATATTTCATAAATTGTATTGTTCTTTTTCATCCAATATGATGACTTTGATTTCTCTTCATGACAAACTCGATTCTTTTTTTTCTCTCCAACGGGATTTTTTAAATGACTTTTGGTCTGCCATCCTCTTATTTAGGTGTGAGTCGGCGTTTGAGATTTTTTATAAATACAAACTGGTAAGTAGCTCGTCCAAAGAATCAAGGAACTTTCATAAGTAATTTTAGGCTGGACTTAATAAAGTCGTATTAAGATTGTAATTTTTCTGTTATTTCTCCGATGATTGGTTTTTTGGTTTTGCAATCTTCCTGTGCTACATTTTCTTTTATTACTCGTATATGTATATATTGTATGTATAACTTTTTCCAAAGTGTTCTTTAAATTCAAATTGTATTTCACGCACTTACGTCATGCCAGTTTTCTTACCTTTTACACGCATTACGTAGTAATAACATACGTAAATTAACATCAAGTCACGTACTTACAAAGCGCATACCATTTGACGCCACCATTTATCATCAGCAAAACAAATGTTACAAATTTGCACCTGTATCTGGGAAACATGCAACAAAAACCACGCTGACTAGATGATATGGATGAATATGAAAGTGCAGTGTTTTCGCCTTATCTTGGAATTTATTATTTGTGGAGAGGAACATAAATTTTACAAGAAACTCGATGTAATGAAAGAAATTTTAATTAATCATTTTTACGATTATGTACCCCATTTGTACGATTTTTTTAATTAATTTTATTTTATTTTACTTAAAACTAAATTTCAACTTTTCTTTATGACACTTTGATTAGCTGCAAATTGTGGGACTATGTTTATGTTCATTACCTTTAACTCTGCACCTTTTTATCAGCGCATTGTTTTGTTTTTGTTGTACATTTTTGGTTTCTTAACTATTCCACAATGACATTTTTCAATTAGAGAGATACATCTCACAACTCGTAATTCATGGTTTCAATACAAGTTATTGTGACCACATTCCAGTTGATTTGCTAATTGCTGCAAATGTCTCCAGATAATCAGTATCTAAACTTTTGACATTTCTTAACTAGCACAGCCACACACATACACACAGATACAATCCATATGCTGTGATGTTACAATTAGGTTAAGTTACTGTGGCTGCCCTTAGGATGTTTTCTTGAAGATATTTCTTAACAACAGTCTTATTATTAGCAAACTGACCACTACATTATTATATGGTCTCTGCATTACATACATGTGCACAAGACTGATTCAAAAAAAAAAAAAAAACAATTTTAAATAATTCCACCAAAAATTCAAAAGAGTATGCTAAAAGAAATAGAGATGAGAATTTTTAAAAATTTTTGACGGTTATTTAGAAGTCGCTCATTGCCGTTTTATGCAAAATCTCGGCTTGATGCTGTTTTTATTTCATTGCGAATTAGAAAATGCTCGGAATTAATCGTGCACTTCATTCAGTTTTTTGTTTTGGATCAAGGTATGTTAGTTAAAAAAATAGATTCCCAAACTTTAAATAAATCAAATTAAAAAACGTGTTTGCGTAATTTCACTACTGTAAACCTCAAAAACTACATTTTGGATACAACTTATTGTCCCGAAGTCATCATGATATGACGCCAGGAATAATTTTCTAAACAATTTTAACTCGTTATATCCTATTTTTGTGGGTACTTTTGGCCACTATAATGGGTAAAAGATTTCAACAAGAACATTCAACGAAAAATTTCACTAGAAGTAACAAAAACAAACTTAAACTTCATATTTCTGTGTACTTAACTCAAAACATCAAAAATGTAGATATCAACATGGTTGATTTAAAGTACCAGAATTTTTTTTTTTAATAACTTGATCCAAGATGAAAAATTTTATAAATTGCCCGAACCATTCCAAGCCGAGATTATGCATAAAAAGGCAATGGGCGGCCTCTTAATGACTATTGATGAACAAAATTGAGCCTTGGTAATTTTTCGAGACCAAGACGCTGATATAGTTTCAATACCAAGACTGCTATGGTCTTGGTCCCGATGATCATCCAGACCATGACTGCTTTACGGTTTTGGTAGTTTATAATTAATAGGCGTGTCACGCTCTTTTAAGCATAAAATCATCTCTCCATTTGAAATTTGGCATCTTAAAAACCCAACTGCTTTGTTTGGAAATTTTGAATACTCAACAATCTTTAAAAAGTTTTTCAAAACCAATCCCAAGATCACGACTAAGGCTTACTACTTAAAGTCAAGACCATGACTAAGACTGAATATCAAAATCAAGACCAAGACCACTACCATGGTTTGCTCATAACTTTAAATGATATTCAAAAAATCTTAAAAAATTTTTTCCTCACTTTTTTGAAACTTCATTCAGTTTTTCAGGGAAATGGTCGAATTTCTAAAAATATATATTTTTTTCTGTATCAGTCTGCTGTGCACTCACATATAGAGCTGTAAATGTGTGTGCGTGCGTCTGTGTAACTGTTTGTCAACATGTCAAGTTTATGTTTAAACCCTTTTTGGTTTGACATTTGTTGTTATTTAATTTCTTCATGTTAATCATGGTTTCAGTGTGATGGCTAGTTGCCGGAGTAGATGGAAGTGTAGCATGTTGTTGGCACTTGGCTTCTTAATGTCATTGGTATATGTATAATCAATGATATGTCAAGTGAATGATACAAATGATCTTCCACTCTATAAAATAACTTTATATTCCTTGAGGTTCGGACCATTTTTGTGAGTTTTGTGAAAAAGTTTCAGTTAATTTGATGTTTTGAAAAGTTCAAAAATCATTACTTCCAAGCCACGAAACAAACCTTTTTTCCTCTATTTCGTACGAAAAGTAATATTTTTTTTGCATTCTTAAAATATATATTTTGGAAGGTCAAAAAAGTAGGCAGTGGAGCGTTTTCAGTATGCTAGTACTAAAGTAGTAGTAAATTTAGTACTTTTTGCCAAACTTCAATTTGTGCTTATAGCATGATTTAATATCTTTCCAAAAATGATCTGAACATAAAAATCGGTTTGGAAATGTCCAAGTAATTGACAATTATATGAGGAGCGTTTGTCACGATATACCAATTTTTCCACTCTTTGCACCCCTCCATCAGCCACAAGAAAATCGCAATTTTTTTTAGCAATTTCTGTCAGATTAGGCATGAAACGGAACCATATACCGAATCCAAGCTGAATCGGACGGGGTGTGGCAAATTTTGTTCTTAATTATTTCTTCAAACTTCAAATGAAGTTCAAAATTTGAATTCTTTATTTTTAACAAGTTGATCTTATCATAAACACAGATTTGTAAAAATTAAATTCGCGAGTAGAAATAATTTCGTAAGTATATGTAGAGGCTGCATATTAATACTTAATTTTGGTCATTGACCAAGAACGGTTTTGCCATGTTAACATGCCGCGTACAGCACAAAGCCCGTGTTAAGCTAACCAAGCGTTATCGGCCAACATGCAATTTACTCATCATCAGATCGAGAGGTGATATCAGACATGTTACTTTTTAATTGACTTGAAGATGAGTTGAAAAGAGTGAAATGAGTTAAAATGAGTAATTGCTGCAACTAATTTGTTGCAAATGCAATTGTTGCTGCTGCTGCGAGTGTCTTTCGCTATTGTTGTTATTGTTGCTAAAATGCAGTTTGACATGCGGCGCTCGCACGTTCTGTATTTTTATTTTTTGTTCTACTGCAAACTCCCCGTAAGAACGCTAAAAGACATAATGCGAAATAATGAACTGCAAAGTTTATTAATTACTTTGGAATGGCGTTAGAAGCGGTTTTTTTAAATCAATTTTTTGCTCTTGGGTTTCTTTTCTGTTTCCATTTCTGCGCTCATGCGATGCGATAAAATTGACGCTGAAACTGACGACGTCATTAAGAAAACGCAAACTTCATTGTTGTTCGGTATAGCATTTTCATAACCTACATTTTGACCGGCGGTATACGCTAGCTAGCTTACATTACAATGCGCTTTTTAAATATTTATCAAGTAAAAATGCTGAGAACTTTTTTGTATGGCTCACTATTTCAGAGATATTCGAGAAAACTATCGATTTTTAAATGTAATTTGTATAAAAAAATTCTGTTTTAAAATAAAAAATTTTCCAAATTTAAAATATTTTTGCATTTTTTTTAAAGCCTCACCTTAAACATTTTATAAAAATACTTTAGGTTGTGGCTACAAAAATTGCTCCCAGCCCTTCAAATTTCCAGCTTAAGGTTCCAAAATTGGACACAAGATAGAACCAAATTTGCTGATTTTGAAAAACGCTGTCCCGTAAAAAGTTGGTAACTTGAGTAATTAACTTATACGTTGGATATAATGATATTTAATATCACTGTGATAGCCTCGGTAGACAGACCCCAACTTTACATCGCATACCCATCTACTTCTAAGGCAGGCGACAAGCATTAATGCCATACGCTTGTGGACCGACCTCCAATTAAGTCTTATTAGGGTTGTCACAATGGGTTACATATGAAGTTTCCGAAGCCAAAGACAAATAAAATTTTAATTTTTTAAGAAATAATGACATGAAAATTTTCGGCATACACCGACTGTAATTTTCTTATTTGTTACCCATTACTATAGTTGGAAAAATATGTTTTTAATAAACACCACAATAAATAAAAACATTTTGTGTTAACTTTTTTACGATCGTGTTATTAATGGAATCATGTGTGATAAACGAAACTGGGAACCCTGCGCTCAGCACTCAACACCAAGCAGGGTTCTTTGCAACTTAATGCAATTCACCGTAACTTCGGGCTCATCTAATGAGTGTTTTGCGTGTTGGCATATGCACGTTTTTTACAAAAAAAAAAATGTATTATTGCAAAAAATATTTTGCAAAAGTTTTAGTTAAAAGTATAAATGACTAATAAGCAGTTTGATACAACTACTAGAAGAGAAACCGAGAAATGGAACAGCTGCTCCGAAAAACGATTAAGAATAGATGTAGCTGAATTTCCACTTTAAGGTTATTGTCTTTAGAAAACATTTTATTGGGAAAAACGGAGGTACATACCCAGCAATATTGCGCATTCCCTGTACTCACGCTAAAGAAGAGAATGTTATATTGCCCATTGTTTAAAATAAATCTGACATATGTTTACTGATGTTGTTGTGAACTCAAGTGCTCACGTGTCATTATGTCACATAAAAATTTAAATTTTAACACTTATTCTTGTTAACACATTTTAATTTCAAACAAAATCAAAATCAGTCAAGTGCATGAAATGTGTACCTAACTCTGCTGCAAAAAAAAATAAATAAACACAGGGAGAACACTTAAACAAGTGAAACAGAAAGTCCTTAAGGGACTGAGCTCATAAATCACCGTGTTTTTTTCTTCTTTTTTTTTAAGTGAATAAATTAAATTTATTGTATAACTTAGTTACTGATACATAAGATTTGTCGCTAAATTACAAAAATGACATTCGTTGCCCTGGCATCTTGTTTCTCTTCAAACAACAAAATGTAAGGGCACCTTTATAGAAAATGTATCTACACAAATCATAGAAAACATATTGACCAAATGTTATATATTATGATGTGATTTTCAACTTGAACGATTACTGCAGAATATTTCTCTTCTTTTCGATGTCCATTCCTAATCAACATTATTTTACACACGCTAATGAGACCATAGATAACAAAACAAACTGTCAACCCTGTCAAATGGGATACGGCACGACCGTTACATCAATTTCGAGATAAAATTACCGAAGCAAAGCATCACCCCTTTTCGACAAACAAACAGCCTTGGAAATGTGTTGCGTTGTGAAAGTGCGAAGTATCACAACTTGGCACTCAGGGTTGTTGTGCTCTCAAAGACTGTGCGTCGTATCCTTATCCGATTTAAAATTGAACAATTTAAAAAATTTGTTACACTCGATAAATTAGGATTTGCAGAAAATGATACGAAATTTAAATTAAATTAAGTACTTGAATAGGCAGAAACAAAAGAGCGGGTAGTAACGTGGAGAGTGAATTGACGGTTTTCATTTAATTCAACAAAGTTTTATTTTCAACTCAAAATTTTAGCTACTTATCAAAATAGTTCTAGCTTTTCTTTTCTATAAGTTGTTGGATCTAAATCAGGGATGTGCAAAGCTTATGCCCGCGGGCACTTTTGTGCTTAAAAGCTTCCCGCATACATATACGGAATATATCCACTGCAGATCTGCGTTACTTGCTTACAGCTTATGCAAAATATATAAGCTTTCAATGAGCTTTTATACAATGACAAAATACGCTAGTATTGAGTTTGGTCATCAGTGATCTTGATACATACAAAGCTTTTGCTGACCAATCTTTTATTGATTTCAAAGTATGTTGCTAAACATCCAAAATGATCCATCTTTTCACAACCAATACCGTTTTACAACAGTAACCCTGTTATTAATTCCATATGTGATTGTATGAATTGCGAAGCCTGAATCAAGTGAAATTATGTAAATGAGAAAGAATAATCAAATGTGTGTCCCATTTCATTAGCTGTCAAACAAAGGCATCCCTCTGATGTAACTACACATATACGTATCATGCAATGCCTACTGCGGATCGACATCATCTGGCACAGGCACTTGAAACGTTGCCCATTACTTCTTACTGCAAATCATTTTCCACATCGTTTGCTTTAAAACTCGTAAATAATCTGACTGACTGCAGAAGCTGAAGCAGCCGTCCGTCGGAGGGGCAACTAACATTATGCAGCAGCTTCTTAAATGATTTATCTGTCGTAAATGGCTAATTCAACCCTGCAAATCAGCAATACTGCAAGTGAGCAACGCTTGAGCATCGAATGAGCATTTGACGAGAAATGATCGCGATGAAGTTTGAAGTGTGACAAGTGCGTCTACATAGTAGAGTAGAGCACTACGGCGGGGTTGTCTAGTGATGAATTGCAAACGGAAGAAATTCAGAAATTGAAAGAAAGAAAAATGTTTTTATTACTTTACAGAGTAGATGATCTTGTGTTGCAAAAAGGGGGAAATTTTGACAAAAATTAAGATGACAGTTGAGTGTCGCAAAACTTCAAATGATGATCGAACGATTAGCCCGAAGATGACAGAAAATGAAAGTGTACGAGATACTTAATGATGCCTTTAAAAAATGGCCTAAAATAATTCGTTTTGAGTTTTACTGTCACTCTATGAACTACTTAAACTGTCGCCTTGAAGTATCGTCTGCATTATTTGAAGCTCCGCGATTTAAAAGTGAAGGGCTATTTTTTTTTTTTTTTTTTTTTTTTTTTTTGTTTCATGCCACATGCCAAAATATACAAACAATTCCATCCAAGTTGCTGTCTAAAAGAGATTATTAACATTTTCTTCGGCATTTCTTTGACTTGTTACACCATCGCTAATAATTCTCAGAAGAAATGTTCTTCACTGGCAACATTTAAAGCAACATAGGCAACACTGGCAACAATGTTAATAATTTTTGCAACTTAGCGATTTGACAATTAATTAAGCAAACGTGTGAACAATTTTAATTGGAGCGCGAAATCTTGTTCAATTTGCTATTTTTGTATAGCACACATAAAGCAGTATACAGATAAACATGATAACTTCTTCTGTGTATGAGTTATGAATGCAACAAAATATGTTGCAGACGGTTGGTTAATGATAAATATATTTTACTTTGTGATGACTTAATAATAGTTTTCCATTAGCGAAAAGAAGAAGAAGCATTTCCAAAGTTGTTTTTGTCTGAGTTGATGATACATAATTTTGACTGTCAACCGTACTTATTTGCCAGTTGATGAATTATTCGCTCGACGTAGCAAGATATAAAAAAAATTAAACGAAACGAATGATGAAATGTCATAAATTGTCTGGCTCCAAATGCGGTTATTAAAATCCTTACGAAACTGAAATGATAAATGATCGATTAGAAATGATACAATCAAGACTTTTTTTAAAGAACAAGTTCTTACAAAATTACTGAGGGGAGTAAGGTTATGCATTTTTTTCATAATGAACAAAACTTGTCACATGGTCTGACATAGACATGCTTTACTAAGACTAAGGTTGCGGTACTAGCGCAGAGCAAAAGTCTCACACAGATCGACTAGGTCCTTATTTAACTTGCCAAAGAAGTACAAACAAAAATATGACTTTCAGTCAAAAGTTCATGGTATTGGTTTTTACACCAAACGTTGTTTACATATCTCAAGATGAACTTCAATCTTGCTTAAAAAATACAATTAATACAATAACTTAGTGAATTTTTAACATTTTTGCGCAATTTGGATGTCTATTGCTGCAGAATATTGACCTTTATTCAAAAAGATAAAAAACTCAATATAGACCTCTGGAAATCTAAATAAAGTTTTTTCAGATCGCGTCGCTTTTAAAAAGTTTCCGATAAATTGCTATCTGTTCCAATCTTTAAGTTTTTGATGTCAAAATGTAGGCGTGACCATTACGCTGAAAAGTATGAAGTTTTGATTTTCACATGGGTTTTTTTTTTTGTTTTTTTCTGTTCATTGCAAATTGCTAATTTTTTCAATAAACCGGAATTTAAAAAAATTGGAATAGACCGACGAAAAATTATTTCAGATTTGAAATCACCGCTATTTTCTTCATTATTCGGCAGTTCTTTTAATTATGACGGTGAAAAATTTTTTCATATATTTTCACGCGAACTTCATAATTATCTTGCTCCCGAAAAATATTAAAACTATTTCAACGGACAGACAGATAGACATGATAAAGAATATATAAACTTGTTCACACCTGCCACACATCTTTCTCCGCATTACAAACGGAAGGACAAAGTGAATATACCCTGGGAATAAAAATATGATTTGGGAATTATAACATCATGTTCTGATTAATGTATTTTTATTAGAATTTTGATGCAAAAATGTCTATTAATGAATTTGACTTTAACTACCATATCGACAAAATGCCGATATTGCCACGGTTCCACCCACCACTTTTCTTACTCAACACTCCTATTTTCTAATGACATTTACGACTTCAAGTAGAATATCTCTGATTAATCCACACACATTTTATCTAAAGCATTTGGGTAGTTATATTTAAAAATTTTTCTCCTCTAACAAAACAGTGTTATAGCGAGCCATAAACGTCTCGACAACTTTGCACTCAACTCATTAAAATTTATCAGAAAACGAAACGAAAAACACAATGTCCTTTAGAATCCTTTCTTTACGCATCGTCAGGTCACGAAAAATGCAAATTTTCACACAAACTTTTTCTTTTTCGGTATGCTAGTGTGTGTGTGTGTGTGTCTCTGTGCAAATTAGCTGGGATTTATCTCACCCACAACCACCCACCATACATATCACCAAATATACATATACTCGTACACACACAAACACTTTAGGAGCTTAATACATAGCGTGAAGACATAAAACGAAAGCTACTGAATTTGTTGTTGTTGCTGTTAACTGGCAATTTGTAAAACAGCGAAAAGGAGCCGAAAACTTTGTGGCATGAAAATGAGCGCAAAAATTCAACGACTGCATTAAAAAACAAGAACCCTTTACTTCCTCCCTCTCTCGACAGAGGAAGGGAGATTGGCTTTATTTTCATTTCCCTGAAGGAGAATTGTGAAATACAGGCAAAAAGTGCTAGAATCAGAGCGAGATAGCAAAAAAAGCCCTAATGGTGTCAGTTAGTAAAATTTATGTTTTGACGACGCTATGAGTCGTTCAATTTTTTCTGCTTTTGAGTTTTTCTTTTTTTTTTTGTATTTTGTTTGACGAAAGTTTAAAATTCTCGAAAGTAAAGTTTTATTTAAATCCCTTAAGGGTGGTACACACATACACGTGTAGCCGAAAAAGAGAAAAAACGAAAATATTTGTGTAAAAAAGGATAAGGATAACAAAGAAGGATTTATGTATCAACGCTTAAATTGAGAGATAACGTGAATTTAATAAGGGCGCCAAATTGCTATAAAATTTGACAAAAGATTTTTGAATGAAGACGGGACCAAAATTTGTTATGGTGCAGGATTTTTTTTTTAATATTTCAAAAAATAATGCCGTCTAGCCTTTGATTCGTTGCGCATGGCGCTTAAATTTTTCGTTTCTTTAATTTCTTCTTATGCGTCAGTTTAATTGAAGTTGAAAATTTCAAACGATTTTCCGGACACAATCAAAAATCGATTTGCTTTGATTGGCAGCAAAAGGGAGGCGCGCAGCACCACTCAAAGTTTCGAAAATTTAAAGCCGCAGCTGCACGCCACTGTTAACGCCTTTTTAGTGGTTTTGTTATTTTAACATGGCCTTTTATTGCACTGATTAAATGTCCGTCAACATTTTGTGAGCGATCATTAATCATGTGATCGGTGAGTGAGATTTTGATTATGAGAAAAATGCATTTCTCTTGCTAATGATGGTGGTTTTTATATTAAAAATAAGACACGAAATACACACATCCATGGAAATTTCATATACAAAAATATGTTGTTTAGTTCACCAGTTTTGTTTAACTGTCTGGAGCATTCATTTCTGAAACTTAGGTCACTTTAGATCGAATTCTCCTCAAAGTTTCATGGAAAGCTTTACTTAATGATCTGTTTCCAAATATCGTGTCGCTAAAAATGGCCCCTCCTCCCCGTAACGTTAGCATGAAAGAAAAAAATTAAAAACGCGTGACGTTTACCAAGACTCCCTACACTCAGGGTGTTGCGAGGTTTGAAAAGAGAGGCGCAATAATATGCTGTCATACTTTCCGAAAAAAATTTAGTTTATACTTATATGGCCTTTTCGAAATTTATAATAAAGCTTTACAAATATATTCAGGCATGTTCTGAAATCCGATTCACTTCGGAAACGGAATGGCAGCAATCTTCAAGAGCTCCGCATTTCGATAATTAACACCAAATCGGATTTTTGTTTCTGTAAATCGACAAGAAACCATTATCATATTTTATTTGTTGACATAGAAATCCGATTCCATCTAATTTGTCGCAATGCAGAGCTCTTGAAGATTGCTTTCATTCCGTTTCCGAAGAGAATCGGACTTCAGAACATGCCTGATTATATTTTCCATTTAAGTTTATTTCTCCTTTGCTGCAGCACATAACTTCAAAGTAGTGTCTAAAGGTTTCCGATTATAATCGCATAAACAACAATACACCAAAATTATTTTATAATTATTATTTTTTTTTTTTTGTGAAAAATTGCATTCAACATTTTCGCTGTAAACAAGTGTTATATATTTCTTAATTTCCAGCATCAACGAATTTTATAAATTGCTGCATCGGTGCCTTCATGTCTGCGTTAAAACAATGAAATTTGTTTTTTCTGAACTAATTTTTAGTTCATCAAAATCATCAACCAACATTCTTAACCCTACGGCCAGCGACAGAGAAAAAAAAACCCACTTCGTTAAGAGAAAATCACTTTACAGATCATTGATCATCATCAAAATGAAAAACCGAAAACAAAAACATGCGATAGACGTAAAACCAAGTCAAAATCACTTTGATGAACTCTCTTCAAATCAAGATCGCCAAAAAAATGATTACCTGTATTACTCCCATCGCTTGTTGATCGCTGCAAAGCGTAAAAGGCTGCCGCCACCGCCACTGCATCTCTAAGCTTAAAGCGTTTGGAACATTTTGCCACCTTTGAATTTTTTTTTTCGATACGATGGGACAGAGTAGCGTTAATGCACTATTTAAGAGCCTGTAGAAATTTTTAAATTTATAATTTTCCACTCAAATTTTTTGGTACTTTTTAATTAGACATGCCCAAATTCATTAAAAAATTTTTAAATTTTCACTCATTCTGCGTAAATAGGGAGCCACACAGTACTAAGTGAAAGTTAGAGAGACGAAATTCCTTTCCCTTCTCTGTTTCCATGTTTAGAGGATCTGTAGAAAAGGAAGTGTCAAGCTTTCTTATAGGTCTGTTTTTGGAAGGCAGCAAAGATTTTAAGCAAGGCAAGAAAGAAGGTATTTTTATCAACAGGCATAAAATATTCTCGGACTGGGAGATATCAAACAAGAGATAAAAAATAAATACCACATAAGTGAACAATGCGCTGCAGGCAAACGGACTAGTTTCAGTACGAGTTCAACTCTTTTTACATATAAGCAACTGTTTTTTTGTGTTGATGTCCTTCGAAATTTCTATTGACCCCTTTTACATTACTTTTGCACCAGTCCGGGGCTAGTTGTGGTGTGATGTAGTCTTTTGGTCAACCTTTGGTAATATTTTTTTTTTTTCTTTTTTTAAATAAAGTTAAATTACATGCATAACAATATTAACATCAATTTCTTTTTTTTCACAATTCAAGTGACACAATACATAAATTATTTCAAAAACAAAAATTGTATTTTGTTTTCGTTACGATTCAAATTTATTTGCCTCCACAAGCTACAAACTGATATCAAAATGCTTCCCACTGCATCCCTTTTTCACTAGTTTCGGGCAAGTACTAACAGTGAACTAGTATTTTTTGTAGACTGTCTCATGTTTTTACTGCAGGGTGTGTATAAACATGAGCAATGTTATTTGCATCTCACTCTCTCTCTCTCCTCTCTCTCTCTCGTATACACACAGATTTATGAAAGGAAATCTGTCGCAACCTTGAAGCAACCAAATCAATAATTTGTTCAATGTTTATATCAACTATCCCACTGTTTGATGGCTAAAGCTGTGAGTTCAGCCCTAATTTTCTGCGTTCCATTTTTGTGACTTGAAAGACAAAACTGCTTGGCTGACTGCACTGCCGACACTCGAGAATATGCTGCTGCCGCCGCCATCACCACTGATGATGATGGTCATCAAGTGCAAGACAAAAATATTGAAGGAGTTTTTTGGGTGAAACTTTTCGTCAGCGCAATTATGTGAACACAAAAAATGAGATTTCATAATTATAGAGCGGTCAGGAATTTACGAAGTTAACACTTTCGTAGTTGGGAAAATGCCTGCGGTATATTGCTGCATGGTATTGATGGATGGTCCAGGCGATGGATTGATTATTGCGGGGATAATAATTTTTTTACAAAAAAACTTTTTGGATTCTGTTTTGAATTTCTTTTTTATTAAGAAATATATTTGGGATTTGCGTGTTCGGGTGTTCTTTCACGCAATATTTTTTGTTGATATGCAGTCAGTATCAACTGTAAGAGATTTTGATTAAATTGCCTTGATGGTGGCAGTGATTTTGACTACAGACAGCAATCCTTTAGGGCGACTCTAATTATGCGAGAGGCAATTTCAGAACTTTAAATTAACGTATGCTTAAAATCTAATTTAAAGGTGATTTCGAGAAAACACTAAATGTGTACATATATGGCAGTAGCGTTTGAGATCTCATTAAAATTAACAAATCAAAAGCAAAAAATTATTTCGGAAGTAATGAGTAAATTTCCGGATAGCTT
This sequence comes from Calliopum simillimum, assembly GCA_951812925.1. Taxonomy (NCBI): domain Eukaryota; kingdom Metazoa; phylum Arthropoda; class Insecta; order Diptera; family Lauxaniidae; genus Calliopum; species Calliopum simillimum. Next base: position 1,774,403 of record OX638369.1, read on the forward strand.
TGCTTAGACCAACTGTCTGAAATTCGTGTAGAAAAACTTCAAGGACAAGAGCCACATAAAGTCTTTCAAACAAGAAATGCGAACAATCTTAAACACAGAAGCACGAACTTTGCTATGATCACTAAGGATACACGAGAGTCAAATTCGTTTATTGCATTGAAATGATCTTCATTATCTCAGCACAAACGTTCACAACATACAAGCATCGGCACTTTTTCCTATGCATCATTTTGCAGTATCAAATACCGAAACTGTGCTGATGCTGTTCATATTCTTTGCAACCGCGTTTTCAAAGTCGTCGTCCACGTTCGCTTCCATCCGATGCAACCAACCTTCCTGCCATCCACAACTTCATGAATAGGCCTGACTTGATATTATGATTTTTTAATAGCCGGCAATTTTCTCACCTCGCAAAGTGTGAATATTATGGTGTAATTGCTTCAACGCATCAACTCCTACCAATTTTGGCGCTTGGGTTTGCAAACTGAATCTTATCCGCTTTTGAGTTCATGTCCACATCAGCATCAGCATCATCATTATAATCATCACCGTAGTCGTTGCCGTTGCCGTCTTCGAAGTCATTTTTATCATCGATAGCAAAGTGTTTTATATGGCAGCTTTTTTTTTTGCTCTTTTCGGAAACTGCGGTTTGTGGAACTTCTACATGAATTGTGTTGTTGTTCCTGGATGCTCGTTTAGATTTTGCACCAAATACAGGAAAATTATGGTAAAATGCATAATTATTTTGTGCTGCTGTCGTTTATTGCCTTTGTTTTTGTCTCTTTTTTTTTTTGCTTTGTCGTTTTTGCAGGCGAAAGAAGTTGAATTTAAATTTATATCGCTGGAAGCTAGACACTTTAACCCTTTAACAACTTTAGATTTTCAGCCATCATATTTTGTTCTTTGTTAATTTATTCCTTAACAAGCGTTGAATCGAATCTACCTTACATTTCGAGAAGAAAGAGTATTGCGGAAGAATCTATCGAAAAAGTTGAAGAGCTGGAAAGTGAAGTGTTTCATGCCTCATGAGCTGTGGTGCACAAGTCAATCGCTGTCGAGCACTTCCAATTCTACAATATACCAAACATCGGGCACTCAAGGTAGAGAGGAGCAAAAAATGGAACCACACATTAAAAGCATCCTAGTCGTCTAGAAAGTGTGGAAAGAACCTGAGTACTACGTAGGGTGCCAAATCCAAAAAGAGAATTACTGTCCCAGCTTAAACCCTCAGCAGACTCCACTGGGGATATCCAGCAGAAATACCCAGTGCCCGAGGAAAAAGAAAAATAGTCCTGGTTTGTATTCTTTAATATTCGCAGATTTGTGGCAGAAATCGATCCTCATGACCTTGCAATTGACGCCATTGCACTGAGAAGAATTCAACATTTTTTTGTTCACACACTAAAACTATTCGCTAGGCTCGTTCAGGAAAAAAGTAAACAAATGATCTTGAACATCTATATAAAATTGTTAATAGATCTATGCTCACTCACACTTCTTCAAGGTAAAAATTACTGCTTTTACATTGATTCTCGTAAGCAATGAAATAACTCTCTGAATGGGTTAATTCTGATGATTCTGTATACCGAAATTATTAACCTCCCCTGATGCTCCTGATGTGTTGTTGTTCTCAGCCCACTTGCATCTAAATTTGCAATGAACTTCATTTCTGTTTTGATGTTGAAATCCAACTTGATGGCATAATTTTAACAAGCCCTACGGGTTTTTTTAAAGTGTCTGTCTACTACTTGCTTCACAACAGCAAATTCTGAAAGAAAATAGTTTTATTGGCAAAATCAAAGGCAACCCTTTGCAATCATTGCGGCTTCACAAAGGAGAGCTTCCTTTTTTGGAATTCAAAAGGAGAAAACAACAACATACCGACCAAGATATCGTCGGCATGGCCGGCCACTGATGACAAGACATTGCCAAGTGCCGAGCAAGGAATCAATTTCGCGCTATTATGCGATGACCGTCTGTTGATGTAAAGAGGTTCAACTATTGATGTCTTTTAATTGTTTCGGTTGTGGCTACTTTTAAGCATTCGTTACGCTCAATGCAAAACCTTTGATTACAATGCCAAATTCAGTAGATGCGACATCCATCTTTCCAAGTTTGGGCTGCATTGCCAGGACCCGTGCGCTCGAGGGGAACTTTGGGGGTTCAAACCCCTAACACACAATTCTTAAAACAGAATAATGAAAACTAAAACTTTTTACAAATTTGCAAATGAGAATCATTGAGCCTTATTTGTGGTAGGAATTGGTTATTTTTCTTTTGAAAAAAAAACTCAAAACAATTTCCATTCAAAAAACTTAACTTCAAATGTCTCGCCTGTTTTTCACTTGAATGGAGACGATATATCACACTTCGATTTGTTAGCACTCGATAGTTTGTCTTTTTTGTTATAAAAACTCTCCCTCTCGAGACCAAGTCCTTCGCACGGCCCTGGTATTGCATTCGTTTGACTTGATGACTGCCAGAGGCGTTAAAAATTGGAAAATGCAAATTTTTTGTAACCTTAAGAGGCCTTAAATATTCTAAGCCACGAAGAACGCATAATTTATAAAGAAAAGCGCATCGGCTAGACGCTTTAAGCCTGACTTTAATAAAAAATCCACACCTCAACGCCGGTAGCTTAAAGGCGCATGCGCAAGCGCACAAAGCGTTTAAAAACGCACACGGTAGCTGACACAGTTGTCATTCAGTTCAAGCGGCGGCATATTTTGCAATTTGCACCACGGCTGCTGTGCACTTCCACGCTGGATGTGGAGTGGTTGCCATTTTGGTTGTTCTCTTAAGCGCGGGCACATAAGATTTATGGGTTGCCAACCATTAAAATAAAGTGTGAAGTTGGCTTAAAGAATGCATTTGGCGCGCTGTTTAAATAATAAACTTTTTGATGTTAAGGTTCACTCATTTTCCAGGCATTGTTCTTTTTGTGCTATTGCTGTTGTAATAATGAAAAATATTTTTACTACACTGAGCTGTCAATAAATATGACACGAGTTACATGTTTACGTTGTCATTGACCTCATTGGATAAGTCCTCAGGAATGTAAGCTGAACATTTGAGTTATTCTGATATCGCCACGGTCTAATGGATAGGCTCTGCTCTAAATCTTTTGAGATAATCCTTCATCGTCACATATTAGAGGCCACTTCGGTCAGCAAAGAAATTTTGGTTACTATACTTGTATTACATATTTGTATAATTTGTTCAATACAGTTTTTATAGGAAAATTTTCAACTTTTATTCCAAAAAAAATAGAAAAAAATGTTAAGTACAAAGTACAAAAAAACTCTTAAATAGAACATTTACAAATAAAAGTAAAAAACTTTTTGAAAAAACATAAATTTGATGATTTTTGGAGAGGGCTAGAGGTACCGCCAGGCTATCTAAATGACCGTTTTGGTCCTATTTTGTATAAAAAAATGTATAAGACCTAATGATGAGAAAAAGTCAATAATATATTTTAGCCTCCAGACCCTGGGTCCAAAAAACATTTTCGACTTTACACCATTTATTACTGGAATAATTTTTTGTACAATAATGGGCTCAAAGAGATCACTTAGAGGTCCTGGAGACACATCTGATCATATCCGAAATATATGTATTTTCGACGTTCTCATCGACTGGTGTACATGGTATTCATGTACGACGCCTACTATTCTGCAGTCAGAAGTAGAAGCAGAGTGCAAACTATTTTTGGGTACGGCATTCACTCATGTCGATTACTGAATGTACTTGGTTATGAACTGTACTGAAGTAGTGTGCAATTGTGTCATAAGAAACTGAATGTTGTCGATCTGGAAAATCTTCACCGCTAACTGAAGAGTTTTATTCTATATTTTTTTTTTCATCACTACTTTCTGTTTTACTTAAAATAGCCCAGTCAAACGAAATATGCTCGAAGTTATCGGCTCATTAAAACCTGGTTATCTAAGTAATAAATATCATTAGCATTGGTGGATCAGCTATTAATACACGACAGAAACACAAATACGAGGGTTGCCTTTTATATTTTGGGATTGGGCAACACTAATGTCAATAGCTAAAATCTGGCAACACCATAATAAAGTTTAACATTTTTTATGTACAAGTGCTATTTGTTTTGTTTACAGTGAGTTAAGAAAATCAATTTTTACATTGAATTGTTTTGACGGTCAAATGTTCATGCAATATTGAATGTAAGCTGGTCCCACTAATGCCTAAGGTTGTCTCAATCTCACGATAGGTCACATGACGATCTTGCAATGTCAGTTGGCGCACTGCATCAATGGTTTCCGGAACAACAACTGATTTTGGACGACCTTCACGAAATTCGTCTTGAAGTGAACTACGACCTCGGTTGAATTCACCATACCATCGATAATCACTGGTCCTTGATGGAGCTTCATCGCCAAAAATTGAATTTAGTTCATCGATGCACTGTTGTTGAGTTAATCCACGTCGAAAGTTGTAAAAAATAATCGCACGAAAATTTTCACGATTTAATTCCATTTTTTGGGCGAGATGAATCTTTTAAGTTAATGTAAACAATACAAATAGCGCTCGTATGTCAAAATGTTCTGAGTACGTATAACCTAAAAAATGTCAAACTTTACGATAGAGCTGGCAGTTGCCAGATTGCAACACTAGGGTTGCCCAATCACGAAATATAAAAGGCAACCTACGTAGAAAATCAATTGTTTGTCCAATATTTCGAAATGATCTCGTAAACACGTAAGTAAATATTAAGTTCCTCAGTTGAAATTAATGAAAAGTCAAGCCACTGCTTTGTGGAGAAAGTAATTTTTTTTTTAAAAGCCAACACATAGCGTCCCACCCCGGTTACCCAGATCATGTAAGACCGTTTCTAATTTCTAAATGCATCCAATGATTGCAATAAACAAAGATGGCGCCAGTGCAAAAGTTGGTCAGCACCAGCAAAGTAATGAGCGAGTACCTGCTGCCGCTGCTGGAGAAATCAGAAGAAACCGTATGCAAGTCAAGTCAGATGATGAAGTCATTGGCTGCGTGCATAAATCGTAAATTGAAGATTAATCGATTTGCTCATCAACAGTTGAGTTCGTCTCCGTCATCGTAAGTTTAGCTGCACTCAGCAACAATTTCACGTCTATTAACTGATAAGTTGGGCCAGCAAGAAAAAAACACACAACAACTACAACAAAAACAGCACTTTGTTTTTTATAATAAATGATTATCACAATTTATACGCCGTTTTTTTCATTTTACTATGGAATTTCTCTCGATTGAAAGGTAATCAGTATTGTAATCAAGACAAATGGGTGTATCGATTTTTATATCTATATTCAACTTTGAAATTATTATTTTTTTATTTTCTCATTAGATGGGAATTATAGTTCTAACTTAAGTGGTGCGTAAAATGATACAAAAAAATGCCCACAAAATAACTTAATGAAATATTTTGTGGCCCGACTTCGAGCAAATGATTGTAAATTTAATTTTAAGATACAACAGGGATGTGGTTTTTTTTTTTGTTTTTGTTCCATACGTACATATAGTCACCTCAAATGCAAAATAACGTAAACAACATTTTTTATATTTTTATAGGCGATGCCAAATGGTACTAAGCAATACTAGCCAAAACTGACTTTAAAATCTAAATTATTTTATTTACATATGTACAAATCTGAAAAAAAAAAAAAAATTTTGATTTGAACAACTTTCGTCTACAATATTTGAATGGGTTTATTTCAAAGTGAAATAAGTCGAATTTCGGAAAATTTATATTAATCGTAGTTATAGGTAGACCACGATTTCATCATAAATTACTCAACAGAATTTTGCATGAAAATCATTTTCACAAAAATGTGGATTTTTTCGACATTTTTGAATAACTTCAGGCTTCCAATATCATTGAAAATTTCACTAGAAGTCTGAAATTATTAAAATAAAATCCAAAAAGAGAGCAGAAATTATTAATAATCGAAAAGCGACCAAAAATTCGGCAAGAATTAGAAATTATATAATTGTATCTGAAAAAACTGAAAAATCCCCAAGGGCCTGATAATATCGAAAAGTTCTATCTGAATAAATTCAGCAATACACAAAAGTTTCAATTTCCTTTTGTCTTTATTTACAGAATATTTCATTAGTGAAAATGGAATAAGTCTCACTAAAGTATAACAAATTTTTCAAATTGTTACAATAACGCTAACCAATATTTTTAAATTGCGTCGTACGCTAACCCGTAAATATCTCGGTTTATGAAAAAATGGACTTTTGACATTTGTAAAAAAAAAACACAATCACTTATAAATTTATATTTCTGAAAATTAACAAGATCTCATCTCACCGAGTTAAACATTTTTAAACAGTTGGTGCGTATTTTTCAAACTAATTTTTGTGTCTAAAATGTCGTTTTTGGGCAGAACTACTAAGTCTAGGGTTTTCAAGCTTTATAAGAGCCCTATTGTGTCAAATATGTAGTAGTTTTGGGGCTCTTAATGCGTTCAAAAACCTTGGTATGTCTTAGGGACTATGCTTTGAGAGGCAGTGTTTATCTTGCTTTCGGCAAATTTTTATCATTTGTTTCTTTTCGGTTATTTGGTTTTGGTAACTTATGGGTATATTTGAGTCTTTGCAAGTCGTTTTTTAATATCTTAAGAATTATAGCTTATTATAAAAATAAGTGGTCTTAGTAATTTTTTTTTTATCTCTCTTTGTGAAGCAGCTTAAAATACTAAGAGCTATTTTTTCGGTGTCAGTGGAAACATCTCGATTAAAGTTTTGATTGTTGCTTAAACAGACATTGAGAAAACGTCTCTATGTCTTTGCATACGTAATGGTTTATTGTCTATTCGTTTTTTATAAACCAAATACAAGTTCTCAACTTAATCCGCTTGGCATTTTTATTGTTATTGCAAATATTTTTACAACTTTTTTATTAGAGTGTAAATTAAGTAATTGAAACGGCAATAAAAGAACTAAAAACCAAAACCTGCTGAGTTGCAACAATCTTTCTTTGCAAGAGTAGGAATTCAATGCTGTTGTTACCCAAGTGTCATTGCAGTTATCTTATTAAGAATGTGTTAAAACTATTAACAATTTAAGATTACCACATTTCAATATCGAATTTATGGCTATTATAACGATAAACACAAATATAGGCTATAACAGAGTAAGAACGTGGGAGATGGTCTGAAGAAATTAAAAACGGCGCAAATTATGCCTTACATAAGCGTTAGCAAATATTGGATCACTGTATTATCCGATAACTAGAAAATTTTAGAATTTTTACAGAGTGTCAGGTCATTTTTCGGATTTTTCCCTTGGATGACCAGAGTTACATATCTTTCCAAGCGAAGGAAGCAGTGTAGAAATAACTGATATATTTCTATATTACTTGCTTGTGGTATTCAGCATAAATAACTTTATAAAAAGTTTACTTAAGATTAAGAGCGCCAATTACAAAGGGATTATTTAAGTGATTTCAGTTAAATGTATAGATAGCAAAGGTGGTCAGAAATCAATTTTAAATTATCGAATAAGTTTGTCTCTCAGAAATTTATCTAACCATTTTATGTGTATTATTTACGTTTTTTATATAGAGACATTAAAATTTTGAGTAACGATATATATGCGCTTTAGAAAGTTCATCATAAACGTAAGAAATCGAAACTCACCAAAACATCACTCAGCATGAATGGCCACACCCTGTAAGCATAAAAAAAAAAATGATTACAAAAAAATGCAAACTACAAAATCATTATGCACACAATAAAAATGAAAAATATCCCACTGATATAGCAACAAAATTATTGAGATAATAACTCTAAAGTTTTACGAGCAATTAATTTATGCGTTGACAATTCTAATGATTTGATTTTTGAGCTGTGTGATATTTAAATGCCAACATAACAAAATGTTGATGATGGGCATTTTTTGTTTTCTGTTTTTTGCTGATTTTATGGTTGTAGTTGTTGTTGTTGTAGTTGATGCTATGCTATATCCCATATGCCAAACATGATATTAATAATAACAGCAACAACAGTTAAATATGGTATGGAAGATTTCAAAACTAAGATATGAGGTCAATCAAAGAATTTTTATTAGCGATTTTATATAGCGATTTTTGTATGATAAAAGTGCCATCAAAATTTAATACGATTTAATTTGAATGGCACGCAACACATGAACGTATGTGATATAAAATTAATTATTACTATTACGAATAAAGGTTGTTATACCCAAAAAAACATTTTATTTCTCCGTAAATTTTGTTTTTAAATTTAAGCATTTCTTGTTTATTTTATATGATTTGAAAATATTTGTTTTGCTTTAATCTTTTTTATACAAATTTTTAACTGGCTCTCCATAGTTTTGCTTTTGCTTTGATCTTTATTTTGTAATTTTTAATAAACCCGCACATATACATACATACGTTTGTACCAGTACCACCAATGTACATAATTTTCCTTTTTTTCTTTTAACCAAGTGATTTTTTCCGCGAAAAGTCATTTTGTGCAACATTTTACGGATGCTGCACAATGATTTTGAAAACACATCTTTATACTTAAACCACATGTCTCTTTCGGTAGCTTTAGTGTTGACTTTTTCATTTTGATCTTGTTCTGTGACAGCGCTCTTAAACTATTTAAAAACACATAATTCCTCGAAATATTACTGTTGTTGGTATTCTCGTCGCCACTGACACAGTTTTAAATCATTATATGCCAAATTTGAAGCAGATTCTAACTAAATAGCAACATTGTTTCCAACATCACACACACCATGCAGGAAACAACTTATTATTAGCCTATAATATAGAGATTTGATATGGTTATTGTAAGTACTAAGATCTGCCTTTAAAACCCATTTTGAATTACACTGTGGAACAAAATTTGGTCGCCAAAAGTTTACTCGGATCTGACGGTGCGGGGTGAAAATATAGGCCAAAATAAAAGACCATTTGGCTCAGTTTGTTCAAATTGACTCTAGTTTTCGAGAAAAGGCCGTTTGAATTTTGCACCTTGAAGTATGTGTTTTTTTATTATATCTCGTAAGTTAACTGAGTTTTATAGCATTTGTTGGTGGGGTTTTGTTCGTCTCGTTCATATCTACACTTTCACTACCAAATTAGTGCTTTTGGCAAATTAGAGCAGAAAATTTGCAAAAAAGTGATATTTTTCGCCTTTTATGACATTCGGCTGAATAGAAATCACCCGAGTGGTGGATTTATGCCTTTTAACCTATAGCCGAGATCCATACAAACACTTTGATATAATAAATGTTTCATATGGGCAAAAATTTCTCAAGTGAGCCATCTACGAAATTAAATGTAAAAAGGCTCTAACAAAATGATGTTTTATAACAACTACATAGTAAAGATTTTGTAAAAATGTTTTTTTTTATAGATATTTAGCATAGGTCGGGGAATAAAATGGTGTTTTTGATTTGTAAAAAAATGTTTCATTTATTATTGAAAATCCCTATTTCAAATAGGTTCATAAAAATAAAGCAACTTCTTCGCCTCTGAGAAAACTGTAAATAATTAGTAGGCACTCTACACTTGACAAGAAACTATATTTCAGAAAAAAATTTGGGGTAATCGATATTGGTTCAAAAGTTATTAACAATATAGTGATGTCGTGCAAGTATTTTTTCAGCATTAGAGAAAAACAAGGCATCCTACGAAAAAAGAGTATATGGTATAAAATGCTTAGAATTATCTAAGGAATATGTGTGAATTTTTTCAGAATTTTCTGAGACATTTTATAATTTTTCAAAAGGTCCGAAAAAAAAAATTTGATATGTTCCAAAAAAACTCACACGTATTCCTTAGATAATTCTAAGCATTTTATGCCATATACACTTTTTTCGTAGGATGCCTTGTTTTCCTCTAATGCTCAAAAAATACTTGCACGACATCACTATATTGTTAATAACTTTTGAATAAATACCTATCGATTACCCCAATTTTTTTTCTGGAATATAGTTTCTTGAAAAGTGAAGAGTGCTTACCTATTTTTTATAGTTTTCTCAGAGGCGAAGAAGTTGCTTTATTTTTATGTACCTTTTTGAAATAGGGATTTTCAATAATAAATGAAACATTTTTTTACAAATCAAAAACACCATTTTATTCCCCGACCTATGCTAAATATCTCTAAAAAAAACATTTTTACAAAATCTTTACTAGTTGTTATAAAACATAATTTTGTTAAAGCCTTTTTTACATTTAATTTCTTAGGTGGGTCACTTGAGAAATTTTTGCCCATATGAAACATTTATTATATCAAAGTGTTTATATGGATCTCGGCTATAGGTTAAAAGGCATAAATCCACCACTCGGGTGATTTCTATTCAGCCGAATGTCATAAAAGGCGAAAAACATCACGTTTTTTGCGAATTTTCTGCTCTAATTTGCCAAAAATGTATCCAAAAGCACTAATTTGGTAGTGAGAGTGTAGATATGAACGAGACGAACAAAACCCCACCACCAAATACTATAAAACTCAGTTAACATACGAGATATAATAAAAAAACCACATACTTCAATTTGCAAAATTCAAACGGCCTTTTCTCGAAAACTAGAGCCAATTTGAACAAACTGAGCCAAATGGTCTTTTATTTTGGCTTATATTTTCACCCCGCACCGTCAGATCCGAGTTAACTTTTGTCGACCAAATTGTGTTCCTCAGTGTTATATTGACTGTTGAAAAATAAAAATTTTCAAGCCTTATTTTTTTTTTTTTTAATTGAGAAATGATTTTATACTTGAAGGGGCGTGACACACCTATTAACTGTAAGCTACCAAGACTGAAAAGCAGTCTTGATGATCATCGGGACCAAGACCAAGGCCAAGACCATAGCAGTCTTAATCCTGGTCTTGAAATTATATTAAATTTTGTTCATCACTAGTTACTCCGAAATATCTTAAGTTGAATTAACCAACAACGGTGTTTATTGTACTTTTCCAACTTTTTAGGTTAGAATAATTTGGAGTAAAAAAGCTTATATTGGTATGATTCAAAAAGTGTTTTAAAGATACAGATTAGTACTTTCAACAACAATATAAAGGTCAAAAGTTACTCTGAGTTAAATATCTTCAAATATAGCATAAAAAACGGTGTTTTTTTGCACTTTTAGGTAAGAATATCTCAAGATCTATAAAGCAGTTTGAGAATTCGGTTTCACCATCGCCTAATATACCAAAAATGCCTTTTTTTGTTTCTATTGGTTTATTTTTATACCCTACACCCAGGGTATATTCACTTTGGCTTTCCGTGGAGGCGTGGCTGATAAATAAAAGTATACATATTCTTGATCAGCGTCACGTCTTGAGTCGATGGGCTGGGTATCTGTGCGTGAAAAATTAAGAGAAAAAACGTAAATTTATAAAGGCATGTCTTCCGAAAATGATCAGCCACGCTTTTGAAATTATAGTGTTTTCATCGTGAGAATCTGTAGAAAATTACCGCATACTCAGGAAATCTCTACATTTTTGGCTGATAATAAGTTGCTTCCTGCACGCTGTGCTCATGCAACACTTTGACGTGAAATGATCTTTGTTAGTTGGTGCTTTGTTCTACAAAACGACCAGGTCCTTATACGATAGAGTAATAAAAGTTTTAAAATTGTTATGAAACTTATTCTTGAATTTAGTGTTGCTACTCAATCAATAAAAAAATAAAAAGAACTTCGCAAATTAAATTACCTGACGTTGCGACAATGTTGTCCACTCGTAATTTGAACCAAAGTGACCAGTGACTAATGAAGATTTACTTTCCCAATTTTAACTACGATGCGAGCAATTTATTGCAAATTTTTCACATTGGGAAATGGCAATGGTAAAGCGATGCCAAAACTGCAAATAACAACAAACACATCGAAATTTTACTGCAACAATAGCAATTGGTAAGAGCAACAGCAGCTACAATAACAATTATACTAACAACAACAACTTGCACAATAACAACAATACTTCGATCTGCTGTTAGATTTATGTCCACAATTGCAAAGATAAATTCTAATTCGTTGTAATGCTCTCGTATCTATGCGCAAAACCCTACAAATGTTACTACCATTCGTATATGGGAATTTTTCTGCTGATTGTCATTGTTGTTGTTTTATCTGCTGTTTTACAGTGTTTTTTCAAATATTTTTCAATTTACACTAAAAACATGTTTTCAATTTGAAACTTTCACATTTTGTTTATATCCTCCAGTACTCGTATGTGCGCATGTGATCCATGGCTATTGAAACCATAAGATGACTCTAATTGCTTCACTGCGCAATTATTTCACCTCATCCCAACCAGCAATTCATCCATTCACCAAACACCCACTGCCATTTTACTGCATTGTAGCTGAAAACTCGTCGTGGTCATTTAGTGTCTTCGTCCATAAATCAGTTCGGTTGTCTTTTAATCCATTTTAATTGCTGAATTCCGAATATCCGTTGCGTTACGAAGCGAACTTACATATCATTCATATGTACCATACAGACATATATACATATGTACATAAATACATATGTGTATGCGTGGTCATGTTTGTATCTGCACAAGTGTAAGCATGAGTGTAAGTCTAAATTTAACTGACCATTATACACTTAGAGCCATTATAATTATTATAGTTGCAGCTTTTTTTTCTAGGATTATAAGAGTATGAACACGATTCCATTTTTCCAGTAGCCACCCAGTCAGAAAGTGCAGTTTTAGCAGAGGAAGACGCGCATACAAATAACTTTAGGTACATATTTATTGTTACGAAATTTTGCCCATATATTTTTGAAAGAGAAGAAATTACAAGCATACTATTGTATATTTAAACTTTAACATAGATTTGTTGAGAATCACAGCGAAAAGTAAAAAAGTTGTAACTCTTTTGCTTTTCCCTGATCGCTCTGTTGTTGTGACTCGTTGATATTACACTTTTCTTGTATAGCGCTTTTGTTTGCAAGCTTATTTGGAGAGACGAAACGAAGTGGCAAGCGCGATTCGAATGCTTATCAGCGTGGTGCTCTCTAAGATTTTGTAACTTTTTGTTTTATTTTGGAACAGGTAATGATTTGCCTTATTTGCTATCAACAAGCATGTATGTCGGCAAATTCGTCTGATGATGTGATTGTGGTGTTCATTGAAAAGTAACGAAAATCTGTCGTCCAATAAATTTTTTTGTTTTCCTTTATGCTTTTTGCCTTGTTTTTGTATTTTTGTTGGGTTTTTTACTGAACAATAAGCTCAAACCAACAATGTCATCTGATCCAAATTTGTTGTTAGGAAATAACATCAAAAGGTTTTGTTTTTTGCCAAGAACAATAGCCGACTTTGCAATAATTTATAGTTTAATGTATATTATTGTGAATATACTCGAAGCGCTTCTGGCATAAAAATAAAAAATCAAAGCTTCGTAGCTCATGATATGTAAGCTCAAAGAGGCCTAAGGGCAGAAGAGTATTTATGAGGGGTACTCAAGGGGCTCTGCTACCCTCCTGCCCCCAAATTTGTAATTAGCTTGCAAAAAAACATATGAGCAACGTTTATTTCGTAATTGTGGTATGTTCACAAGAACTCTAGAACTTTTCGGCCGCTCTGTTCTCCTCCAAAAAAATCCTATCTATCTCTGCTTGAAACATTTAGGGATTCTTTGGTACAGACATACTTTATCTCTTTTTTTTCTTTTTTCTTTGAATTAGAAATGACCACATGAACACTATCAAAATTACTCTAATTTAAATTCATTTGAACTATCCCGATTCAACTCTGGTTTGCTTGGTGTTTGGTCATTTTTTTATTGCTTTCGTTCCAAGCCAATAAAAGACAAATGGGAGCCAAAACTTTGGTTTATTGTTTTTCTCGTCCATAAAGAATTGTTGCAGCTAATCCCAGTGCGTCATTGAATGAATGTTGTTGCAAATTTTATTCGTGTTGTTGTAGGATCACAATTGCAACCACAAACCCAAAGCCCATTCGAGATTTTAAACTGTCCATTAATGGTTCCAGTAGCACGTTGTTAGTTGTTTTCTGCTGCAGTTTCGAATGCGTTTTTATTACTCTTCATGTCGATTAAGTAGAAGGACAAAAAACAAAATGAAAACTTCGTAATCCTTTGAGTCACATGTGTGGCCAATCGCTTTGTTTGCTACTGCAAATTTATCAATTTGAATAACTTGGTTCTACTATTGTATACTTGCGCACTCTTATAAACTTAGTTATTTTGATTCACTGTCTCACCTTATCCCACTCAGGACAAGTTAACGAACAAAACCTCTGTTTCGAGGTTGATATAATACAAATAACACTATGCAACAAATGAGTAAAAAATTTTTCCCCAGGGAATGCTATTATTCATTTTATATGTAAAATAGGCTACTGATTCCGAAAATCGCATTATTTTTTTTTTTATTTCGTGTCGTTTTTGAGATATCGGTCATTTTCGGTTTTCAGACCAAAAAAAAAAAGATAGTTCCATTTAAATACAAATATCTCAAGAACCAATATTTGTATTCAAACGTTTTATATGTCATATTAAAGGTAATTAAATTACCTACAAATAATAATCACTTCACTTTTTGGTTGGTTTGTTAGTTTCGGCGAAATAAATTGTTTTCTAAAAAAAACATTTTTTTTTTTCGAAAAAATTAACAAAAAATCAAAATCAACTGCAGATTTATACAAGAAGAAATAACTTTTTTAGAATTTTTTTTGTTTTTGCATCATAGACTTTATATTTGTGAAGAAAATAAGATACCACTTAAAAAAATCAATGGGAAAATGCAAAAGTTGTATACAATTCATTGATAAATTACTAAAATGCGTTTTTGGCTATTTTTTTCGGGTTTTTTTTAGTAAATTGTCGATAATTTGCAACTTTTTGTAAAACACATGAGAAAATCCAAAAAATTCTTAAAATTAGCGTTAAAACAAAATACCCGTGTCTCGTCGTTTTTCTCCAGCACTTCAGATTTTTTTTAATCGATTTTTGAAGTTTTTTAATCCACTGTACATGAAAAAAACAAAAATAACGCATTCTTGTGTTAAATCGATGCAAATAACTACTTATATGATTCTTACATTTGAGGTGTATCATGTGTTCAGTAAACTTATGCAGGATACTGCGAGGAATATTTTTGTAGAAAATTTTAACCCTCTAAGACCCTTACATGTGGGTCATTTTGACCCCCCCACATTTAGGTTAAAAGACTTACATGTGGGGGTTTTAGAGGGTTAAAATTGTCTACAAAAATCTTCTTTTTAATATCCTGCATAAGTTTACTGAACACATGACACACCTCAAATGTAAGGATCATACAGTTATTTGCATCGATTTAACACAAGAATGCGTTATTTTTGTTTTTTTCATGTACAGTGGATTAAAAAACTTCAAAAATCGATTAAAAAAAAAATCTGACGTGCTGGAGAAAAACGACGAGACACGGGTATTTTTTTTTAACGCTAACTTTAAGCATTTTTTGGATTTTCTCATGTGTTTTACAAAAAGTTTCAAATTATCGACAGTTTACTAAAAAAAAAACCGAAAAAAATTGCCAAAAACTCATTTTAGTAATTTATCAATGAATTGTATACAACTTTTGCATTTTCCCATCGATTTTTTTAAGTGGTATCTTATTTTCTTCACAAATATAATGTCTATGATGCAAAAACAAAAAAAATTTTAAAAAAGTTATTTCTTCTTGTATAAATCTGCAGTTGATTTTGATTTTTTGTTAATTTTTTCGAAAAAAAAAAATATTTTTTTTAGAAATCAATTTATTTCGCCGAAACTAACAAACCAACCAAAAAGTGAAGTGAATATTATTTGTAGGTAATTTAATTGCCTTTACTATGACATATAAAACGTTTGAATACAAATATTGGTTCTTGAGATATTTGTATTTAAATGGAACAATCTTTTTTTTTTTTGGTCCGAAAACCGAAAATGACCGATATCTCGAAAACGACACGAAAAAAAAAAATAATGCGATTTTCGGAATCAGCAGCCCATTTTACATATGAAATGGATAGTGGCATTCACTGGGAGATTTGGCTGTTGCATAGTGTAATTTAAGCATACAAAGAAAAAAGGTTTGTTCGCAGTAAGGAATTGTTTAGTTTTCATATTATCTCACTCTCGAAAAATTAAAAAACAAAACCTCATCAAAAAAATTTCATTTCCAAGAATTCAAGTTTGCAACAATATGAGCAATTTGCATCAAAAAAATGGACCTCGTTTTATTCGATAGAAGAAGCTATCGGGATTTTAGTTTTCATATTATCTGACTCACGAGTAGTTAATGAACAAAGCACCAAAAACTTCAGTGACCACACTTTGAAGTTGTCCCTATCTTCCTGGGTGATATGTACTGGGAGGGAAATTAGTAAACGTTAAAATATAATTTAGAAACATTAAATTGAAAGACTTTGAGCCCAAGGCATTAGGGTGTTTTTGGCCATGGCATCGGATAGCCCTAACCTTCTTTAATAAACTTAATCTTTCAACTTTTCTAATTTTATCTTTACTTTCCGAGTTATCATCCGCTGATGTAGAGGTATCTCAATCAACTCCATAAATTTATTAAATTATATTTGTATGGAATTGCAATAACTTCCCTACGTCCTAGTCCATCACCGTCTTTAAATAAATTCGGCTATCGTATGAAGGATGAAGCCATCTTATGTCATCGAAAAATTTAGCATAGCAACATCATCACCATGTGCAGCACGAATCGTTTTTAAAAAATTAATAGAGTATATCGCATAAGGTTACGAAGCTTCTGGGAGGTGATAGAGCAGGTTTTATAAAAAATTGCACCTGTGGGGGTATAAAATGTACGCCTGAGGAGTTATAAGGTTTAAACTGCTTTTCTAACAGTGTATTTAGTTTATATGGTTTAAAAATAACTTTTAAAATTATATTTTAATTTTTTTTGTTTTTTTGACTTTGGCGGCCATTTTATTACGAAAAAGGTAATTTTAACATATCTTTTTATAACTTTTTTTGGAATCCTCGTTAAATTTCCCTTAATCCAATAAAATTGTTTTTCTAAAACAAGTCAGAAAATAAGGTTCATTTTAGTCCCACCTTACGTGTAATTTTTTGTTAGTTTAGGCCTCTTCTATCACCTCCCAGAAGCTTCGTAACCTTATGCAATACACCCTGTATATTTCAATCGATTCGATCGTTCATTAGGAAATGAAACACCACCTACAGATTAAATTAGAACACTTTTAATAATTTAATCATTCAATCTGAAATTTTTGCTGTGTTTATGTTAATTAAGTATTTTGTTTTTTTTTTTCTTATTTTTCAACATCTACATCAACATCATGATCTTCATCAGAATTGCCAACATGCCACAGATTACCAACTGTCAGTCGAGTGTCATGCCGAGCGGACATGCGTCAACCAGAGTGTTGAACCAATTTAACAGCTGTTGAAAAAATGGCATAAAACGGGCAATTAAAATAGTTGCCTTGCTGCTTGGCTTGGCGCTGCAGAGGAATCGGACCCAGAATCTGAGACAGTGGCAATACATATCTACATACATATGTATATGTGTGTGTCTGTATGCATACAAGAGAAGTGCAAAAATATTGTTCAACAATTAGCTGCACATTAAAAACATAATTATCGAGCGACAGTCGGCAGACAGGCAGCACCAGCACACAAGAGAGAATGGAGCAGGGAGGGTGGCGCTGTCCTACTGTCAGTATCTTCAAGTGCTGAAATAATGTATGTTTATAAGAATGAAGGTTTATGCCTTCGTTCACGAACGATTTTTCATAAATATTTATGGTCGCACCATGCGATCGTTGTAATGTGAAATGCTTGAGCAAAATTGGAATTGTAAATGAAACGCCAACATTAGCGGAAGTTCCATTTGGTGTAGATGCAGGCTGAAATCTACAAAAGATTGTATAACAAATATCTTTTAGATAAAATACGAAATTGAAGCACAATGCGCGTTGATCATGCTACTGCGCCATAAATTATGCAACAAATAACTTACACTTAATTTTGATTTTTATCTCAAGTTGCTGCTTTTAAGCGTTTTTATCTACTCTTCATATGCTTTTATGAAGTGTGATGATGAGGATGGTGATTATTTGCATATTTTTTACCTTATTGGCCTGTTGGTTGGTGTCACTCTTTTTTGAATTTAATGTTGATGTCGATGTTGATGTTGTTGTTGTTGTTGTTGTTGTTGTTGTTGTTGTTGTAGCTTCAACTTCAACTTCATAGTTTCAGTTGTCGTGTTCAGTAAATCAAACATTTTATGAGCCATCATTCTGATTCCCCTTCTGCGCTTGGCTCAAATCTCTGACTAACATGATTTTCATGTGTTGATATCGAGTTTTAATCGTCATGTTGATACCGATGACTGCGTTATGAAGATCAACAACAACATTAACATTATCATATAATTTATTTACTGGACAATAAATAAGTGGATATGTGTCCGTCTGTATATATATAGTAAAAAGATTATTTAGTTCTCATTCAACAAGTTTATTGAATACACTTAGAACAAAATTTAAAATAATTTTTTTTTTATAGACTTTTTATTCCTTTTGATTTTACAGTTAAACTTTTTGCATAAAACATACTAATGCATGAAATCCTATAGTATTGAGCATTTGACCCTGAAGACCGTGACACTCATGCCAGGCATTTTTACCATTCAATTTTATTAAATCACTTGCTGAAATTATTCGTCAACAAGTGCTTGAGGCGCATACTAAAGGTTTTATGGCCTTGCACTATCTTAAATGCCGAACTACATCTAAAATGCAACCAGATGATTATAGCAAACGAGATCAAGCTACGCAAGTGATAATGAATAGTTCGCACTCTCCGAAAACCACACAGCAAAGTCTCACTCCAGGCCTATGAGTGGAATCAGCAAGGTAGCAGAGGACGTGGTAGACCGAGAAAAGATCGCTGGGTAAGGAAATTCAAGAATCGAGAAAGTCGTGGCAAAAGATTTTTTTTTTTAACATAAAAGTCATGGTGACATATGGAGACGTTTCCTGTTGGCACTATGCTCCTCCTAGGAGTTACAGGAGAATAAATACGTACATACCTACTGCTTTTTTTTTGCTTAGGTGTCAAAAAAAAAAAAATTTTAAATTTTTTGCCGATTCACATAGAATTGACTTTTAATAGATGTTTTCCAGCTGATTTCTGCAAAACTTATTTTTGCACGTAAGCTCCCTTTTCATAGACCAGGTCACATGTAGTGTAAAAGAATGGTTTATTTATTTTTCTTTTAACAGACAAATAATATTATTTTTATATATATCCGTGTAATAGGCAGATACATATCCTTAGCGCATATGATGAAGAGGTATACAATTTGTACATTAGGGCTGTTCAAAAAAAAAATTTTTTTCGAATTTCTTAGATATATTTTGGCATCACGTTCTACATCATGACAGAATATCCCATAAATTTTTTCAGATTTTTAAATGCATTTTTAAAGGTGGCTCAAAGCAAAAATATATTTTTAATATTTTTTTTTTAGCATAAATTATAAAATGTTGGCAAACAACTTGAAAAATTTGTTTTAGAGTAACATAAAAACATTCATTTTGTTTGTTTTTTAATGAACTTTAAAACCTACGTTGTAATTTTGAAAAAAAAAAATTTACATCTCTTTAAAAACGAAAAACTGCCTTAAAAAGACGAAATTTAACGGTTTTTCAAAGAAAAAAGTCATCGTGCTTTAAACGAAATGAACATTTTTTAATTTACAAGATCTCATTCGAAAAAGCTCTTAAAAACCTTCAAGACAAGACATGTTAAGACTCTTTTGGGCCAGCAGGCTCGATGATATAACGTTTGAAACATGGTAATGCAGCCCCGTGAAAGGCAAAATGCTTTTTTACTCAAGAGGGAGGCATCTTACAAAAAAGTGCACATGGCATAAAATGCTTAGAATCATCCAAGAAACAAGTGTGAATTGTTTTTTTTTTTTTTTTTTTGTTTTAGAAAAAAAATTTTTTTTAACGTCATTTTTAATAAATTTAAAAAAAAAACATTTCACACTTGTTCCTTGGATGATTCTAAGCATTTTATGCCATGTGCACTTTTTTGTAAGATGCCTCCCTCTTGAGTAAAAAAGCGTTTTGCCTTTCACAGGGCTGCATTACCATGTTTCAAGCGTTATATCATCGAGCCTGATGGCCCAAAAAAGTCTTAATATGTCTTGTCTTGAAGTTTTTTAAGAGTTCTTTCGAATGAGATCTTGTAAATTAAAAAATGTTCATTTCGTTTAAAGCACGATGACTTTTTTCTTTGAAAACCGTTAAATTTCGCCTTTTTAAGGCAGTTTTTCATTTTTTAAGAGGTGTAAATTTTTTTTTTTCAAAATTACAACGTAGGTTTTAAAGTTCATAAAAAAACAAACAAAATGAATGTTTTTATGTTACTCTAAAACAAATTTTTCAAGTTGTTTGCCAACATTTTATAATTAATGCTAAAAAAAAAAATATTAAAAATATATTTTTGCTTTGAGCCACCTTTAAAAATCCATTTAAAAATCTGAAAAAATTTGGGATATTCTGTCATGATGTAGAACGTGATGCCAAAGTATATCTAAGAAATTCGAAAAAAAATTTTTTTTTTAACAGCCCTATTGTACATAAAGCAAATGTCTGTTTAAAAATAGAAATTTTTACTAAAATTCATAAAAGTCAAAATGATTATATATTTTTATGACTCTCAAAATTAAAATAATTTTAACTAGAATTATAAATTCAAAATGGTCACACATTTTTTTTCTGAAAGTATAATTTACTCTATATATGGTCAAATATAGGCAATATGGAGTAAATATTACTTTATTATTTAACTACATTTTATTTATAAATATTACTTTATGTTTGAAGCTTAGTGTTGATTACTTTAATTTTTTGACTCCCCGAGTGGAGTAAAAAATATGATGTATATTTTTTCCGTGTATACTCAAATTTTTATGTTCTAAGAAAAATTACAGTGTATTCACCTGTAATAACATTTCAATATCAAAACGTATTTTCAACAAAACTCACACACATTTTCAAGAGTTTGAGGCGAAAAAATCTAAATTCATAATTCGTTTATTTATCTACATAGGGGAATGTCGTCAGGGTTGGGCCGCTGTCAGGGTTGGGCCACTGCTATTTCTCGTATATGACATGAGCTGCCATCTGTGTTATAGCGTCGAATTATTGTTCTCGATACCAGAAAACTTTTTTAAGCATTACTTGTCACCGGGATTGTCAGTAAAAATTTTTGTGCCTTCGTGTAGTTTTCGATAGTTCAAAAAATTTTGTAATAGCAGTGAAAATGACTCGAAACTTGGAAAAGAACAATGCCACCGAAAAAGTAAGTTTATATATTAGGCCGGGTCAATTTGTTCGGGAGGCAAAGAGTATAGCAACAAAATAATCTACGAAAAATCCCAAGAAACTTTGCCCAAGAAACCATGGGTCTAAAATCAATATCGAGCCGCCGTAAATTGCGTTGAAGTTTTATACGTAGTACTTTAAAATACAATAAGAAAATTTAAAAAATTCAAATTTTTCTTTTACTTGTTTCATATAAAATTATTCAAAGTATTTGAATTTTTTGTATTTTTTATTGAATTTTAAAGTACTACATACAAAACTTCAACGCAATTTACGGCGGCTCGATATTGATTTTAGACCAATGGTTTCTTGGGCAAAGTTTCTTGGAATTTTTCGTAGATTGTTTTGTTGCTATACTATTTGCCGCAAAAAAATTTGACCCGGCCTAATATATATCCATTAAGAGGTGAACCATTATCATGTTCCCAAAGGGAAAATTCGATTCCCTAACTTGTTCACATATTCAGTATTGAGCGGTCGAAAAACACAATTGTCGTCAGGGTTGGGCCACTCGTGTAGTCAGGGTTGGGCCATATCAATTTTTATTTAGAATCAGTAAAATAACATCACTGAATCGGTTTTTCAGAACACAGAACATTAACATTACAATTTTGGATACCTCCAGAGTTGACACGAACGGAAAATTAGCGAGTTCTATGGGCAAGCACGGGAAAGCAACGAGTGAAACGCACGAGGAACTATCGACTTCTTCGTCTCATGAGTCCACCCTTTCTACGATTTTGTCATTGGTCGGGCCTCTGCAACAGTGAAATCTAATAGGGGGCGCCGCCCGATGCAAAGCACGTTCTTAACCTCCCCAGAGAACCGCGAAGTGTTACGTAAATAGCAACAGATGCGCGATGCTTCGAAAACGCCTAAAAAAGTCTGAATCGAAATAATTCAATCGCATGCATTGAATGCAAGCGAGACGTGCACTTGAAGTGTCAATCTCACAAAAAGCTACTATATATGCCCAAATTGCGATTCCGATTAATGTTATTATGGAGATTTCTCATCGGAATTTTGTATAATCGAATAAAAAACAATAAAAAGATTCATACATATTCATTACACACTATTTTAGTACAAATTTCATCGATATTCGGTGGTGGCCCAACCCTGACTACTATGGCCCAACCATGACTACTTTTTCTTTTTTCCGAAATCGCAGGGAGTTGTCCCAAAGGTATGTTACAGATAAAGGTCCGCACTTTTAAATAAAACAAATAATTTGGTAGTATTTAAATATATAAAAAAGATACAGAGGAAAGTTAAAAAGTGGCCCAACCCTGAGGACATTCCCCTATATATGTATATATATATTTTTTTTTTTTCGTTTCTCTTTTTTTTTACACGCTGTTAAGACGATCATTTTAATCGTTGCGATCAATTTTGATCGTTTTGTTGAAATCATTAAACTAACATAGTTTATGTCCAACATGCCCCATTACTACCTGCACCATTTCCTTCAACGCTTCTTTTGAAAGAGACTTTTGTTGCTCGTGCTATGTCCATCTAACTGTCCAATTGATTTAATCCGTTCATTAAGTTCTTTGACATAAGTTGTTGAATTTTGAATGACAATGGAATGACAGCGTGACAGCCATGGTTTTGGGCATAATATTTTGACAGTTTCAGTTGTTGGAAATGTTGTGTTTCGATTGTTCGCTCCATTGTTGTTTAAATTAAATTCTAAGTTATTGCGCAGTGATTAGATTTCAAATTACAAAAGGTATATACTACTATACCTATGTTATGCATGGTTTCTCAATACAATATTTATTTTAGTGTTGTTTTTGCTCTTCTTCTTTTTTTATGAAAATAATCTTCGCTTTGTTCTGTTTGCATATGTAATAAAATCGTCTACAAATTAACACTTTATTTAAAATTTGTATTGGTCTTGACAGCACGTTTACGATATTAGGCAAAATAGGTTAATTTTAGTGAGCGCTTTGCCAGATGTTGACAAATTTGAGTAGTTTTTTCAATTCGTCTCATAATGATACAAAAAATGAGAAAATATAATGGTACACGAAAAGAAACAATACGTATAAATGTATATAAAAATTATCAAAAACGGGCTGTAAAAAACATGCAGATTTGGGTATTTTTTTGAGCCAGGTCAGGTCAATAGGCAGCAGCTTATCGGTTTTTATAATAAATGATTTAACTTCTAAAAGAAATCATATCAAAAATTCAATCATAGGCAAAATTCCGACTCAATAAATTTATATGTGTCCTACAGGAAATATTTACAGCTGTTTTAGTTACAAACCACATTTGTTCTATAATACTTTATTGAACAGTATGCCAAATTTTGATAATTTGGTAGAAGGTAATTCTACGACAAATAGAGTTTCAGTCAACTTAATTATAATGATGGCAGTGGTGGAGATGCCTAAAGAGCGCGTCTTAAGACGTTGATGATTTGAATCTGCTTATTACTCTATAGGGACTTACCACACTTTCAAAATTAACGAGTTATTTGATTTTAAAGTGCACATCGCAGAGGTTTAAAAGTAATGTCATACACATTTTGTACAATAGTAATCGGTTATTGGACCGATATCATTTTTTCAATTTAATGTCATCAATTTCACACATTTAAATAAGCTTTTCATAGAAACAGAGAGCCCAATTTTGTTCATTTCTAATAAAATGCCAGCCAAAATACCGGAAAAAACTAAATCGTAAAAATTCATTGAAAATTCTCAATACTTTTTACTGATTTTTTCAGTAACTCTGCGCCCGTAAAGAAAAACCTTAATTTTACTGATTACACACAGTAAATTTCTTACAAATATGTAGAAAAATAAAAAAAAAAATCTTATGTTGATGGTATCGAACTTCAGACCTTTGTGTTTGTATGCGACGCTCTAACCACTGAGCTACTGTGGAACTTTCGTTTCCAAAGCTTTTAATTTTGTTTAAATTATATTTCAATAAAATTTTCTCAGTAATAATTGAGCCACTTACTGCACAAAGTGATTAACTCCACTTTTCCAAAAATTTTAAATTTACAGGTCAAAGCACTTGGTTTAGCCACAGCTTATCATATACCATATTTAATAAATTTCCAAAATGATAGCGATTACCATCATTAATTGACAATATTTGTTTGGCCATTGGCTAATAAAAAGGTTATTTCAGAAATCATTTAGGTTTAATTCGTGCTAAAATAAATATATATAGTTGAGAACAAATCAAAATGACGAGACCTCACACACAGCTGAACAAGAAGACTTTATTTAAAAAACGAAGTATATTGTTTTATCGTTTTTCTATACTTTCTGATTTATGGAGTTAGTTGGTTTGTGCAGTGAACGGCTCAATTGATAATAATTCTAGGCAAATATTGCAGAGCTAACTGGTGTTTTCTATGTGCGCACCTTTTACTTTTCCATTCAACATTTTTTGCAGTTTGTCTCTGTACTTTTTGAAGTTTAAGCCACATATTTTACTTTCGTACCATTACTTTTTCATAATTCAGTAAAATAATTGAATTACTGGAACAAACCATAATTTTTTATGAGATTATTATGAGTTTGTGCTGTTTGAAAATCAATTTTTGCAGATAATTTTTTTTTAACATTATACAAAATACCTTGGCTGTGCTTCTCTGCAAATTAAATGCTATCAATAATGACGTATTAGATCGCATCCCAAATTTTGAATTGATTGTGGGAGGGGGAAAATGCAAAATTGGGGGAATTTGACCATTTTCAACTGTTTTCTGTAATTCTCTCGAAAACTGTAAAAGATGTATATCATCTTCCAAGAAAATAATTACTGGAGTATGCTGAAGTTTTGCTTAGAAGAAATAACGAGTGATTTTTCAAAAAGGCGTATTTTCACTCCGACCTCGAACAAACCTTAGAATGGCATCGCCATTATCATGCTAAAATGCATCCTCTAGTGCAAAATCTATTACATTATATTTTTCCAAGAGAAAATTGTGATCAAAAATCGCATTTTGGGCTTACATCCATATAATTTCATAGACATTTTTAGAGGTTGATACAAAAAGACGCATTTCGAATAGCCGCCGAAGAAACCTTTATATTTTTATATGCCCCAGGCTATTCAAGTGCTTACATACCATGCATAAAGACACCAGTTTAAGTTTCCAAATGGGGAAATAAGAGTGAAATATAAGTGATTTATAAAAATTTCCAAACAAAAGGTCTTATTTCCAAATGTTTCAGGACAAAAGGGCTTATTTTCAAAGGTTTTCTCCTTTTTGCAATTACACAGAGAAAACAACATTGTCAAAAGTGGCAGAAACGTAGTTATTTTGACCACGTGGCGACCCAAATTTTGAGCATGGCTCGTTTGTGGCTAAATGGGTTTTAACTACGATTGTGAGTAATTTAACCACGCGCTTTGCTAAATAATTTTGAATTAATTTTTAATTTTTTTCTGTCAACGGCAATGAAAACTGACATTATTTTCTTTTTTTATTTTCAATTTTATGCTTGAAATAAAATTTTTTCTATTGATTTGAACCTTGAACCAGTCGTGTGAAAGATGCGGACGTTAGCAACTCAGCTAAGGGCAGGCATCATTATTGTGCAGTTGAGTGAAAGTCTATTTGTTTTGAAATGATGTGATTTGGATTTTACTACGTTTACGTTTTGTTGCTGATTTGGATTTAACAACGCTTGGCAACCAGCGTTGTTGAATAAGTTTCAACTTTGTTTGTGAGTGATTTAGCAGCGCACCATACAATTATGAGCTTTGAGCGTTGTTAAATCCAAATCAGCAACGAAACGTGGTTAAAACACTCACGAACGTGGTTTTTTTCGCTCTGTGTACGACAAATATGTTGGAATTAAAATATTAAGGGGATAGAATCTTTCGCCAACTCACTATAACACTGGAGACATTAAAACAAATAAGTTACTGTAACCAGCCCCTAAAAGTTTTTTCTCATTACTGAAAATTTGTTTAACATGGAAATACGCCCTTTAAAAAAAAAAAACTCCTTAAATGAAAATTTGAATGTTTATCCCAAAAATACGGTTTTTCTATAATATTCGATTATTCGATTTTTGAACGTCTATAACGTCTATTTTTACGTCGTAAACATTACTTATCAATGGCAATCTAAAGTTCTATAGAAGAACACGTTCCAAATTTTGTGTTGAAGCATGTTATGTTAATATCAAATATTTTTTTTTTTTCAAATTTAACTTTGAAAAACTTACTAAATTGATAAAAACATTGTATACGAGTAGGTACAACAATGATTTTTTTCTTCAAATCAATAACAACGTAAGAAGCTATTCATTTATGAGACGATATGTCGAGGCAGAGGCAATTCAAAGAAACCCACAGCAATAAAATAACAAAATGTTGGTGATAAAGTAAAAGTCAAACAAAAATTAATAATAAGCCAAGCAGAATGCATAAAAAAATACAGAAAAAACATAAAAAATCAAGCCGAAAATAAGGGAGACAGAATAAAAAATACCAATAACCGATTAATAAACTCGCCGCGGGAGGGCAACCAAGTCCATCAACACTTAAACGTTCAATACAGCATAACTGAGCGCTGCGGAGCGATGCGCAGGCGTAAATATAAAAACGTTAAGAAAAACTATCAGTGTGTTCGTTTACTCCAAGTTATTGCAAGTTTTTACCCAAAAATCTCATGTTAACGCATAAAACGTACATAAACAAGAGCTTTTCGGGTAAAAACTTGCAATAACTTGGAGTAAACGAACAGCCTGTATAAAAAACACTTTCAAACTGCGCAAAGACAGAGCGGTTGTTAACAACGCCACCACAAAACAAAAATTACAATAAAAAGTTTAAACTAAAGAATCAAGAAAGGCTTAAATTTGCAAAATACTGCCACACAAATAAACAACAACAACAACAAGGGAAGAAATGTCAATTGGTTGATGCAAAAATATGAGCGATCATTAGACAGGCGAACGTGCAGCGAGATCAGCATTAAAAATAACAAGTTGAACTTAGCATCTTGCAAATTAAAAAAAAAAAAGTGAAAATAAAAACATTTTATGTATTTTCAGAGATACCTACATATAAAGGGTGTATCGCATAAGGTGAAAGAGGAGCCTTACTAACAAGACCTAAGTGGGGGGATCGAAAATGTAATCCTGAGGGTTGAAACTGATTTTCTGAATTATTTTAGAAAAAAAAAAGAATATGATAATTTTATATTGAACTAATTAAACAGTCTTCGTGACCTATAGCATAATCGCTTAAGCACCGCGTTCTCTTTCATTAGAAAACCGGAGTCACGGGTTCGAGTACGGTTTCTGGCAAGATTTAACTAAAACTGATCTGATGAGGCTATATACATGTTTATATACGAAAAATATATAAATATGTATGTGGAAGTAGCCGAAACATATGTAATCAATTTCCATGTTAACACTTGCTTTCGTCTGTTGTTGAAAAATTGCAAAAAAGACTGTTTAATTTGTTCAATATAAAATTATCATACTTCAATTTAGAAAAAGCGCGTTGGTACTTTCATTAGTACTATACAAGCAATAAAAAAAAAGAATAATTTTTTGGGCCACTCCAGCGTTTTAGAGAAAATTTTTTATATAGGAAAAATTGTATGAGCTTTCTAAGAGTGGATCTTTAATATTGATATTTAATTTTTTTTCCTTTTATGACCGTCAACATTTTAGTACGAAAAAAGTTCTGATAACAAACCATTTTATAATTTTTTTGAAATCCTCGTTAAGTTTCCTTTAATTCAGAAGTACATTTGTCATAACAATTTTTTTAATAGAGTTTAGAAAAAATACTTTTGAAGAACAATCAGTTTGAAGGCTCCAGTATATAAAGGGCAACGCGACTACCGCGCACAAGTAATCCGTGTTTTACATAAAAAAGTAGATTTTTCCGACCTTAAATTAAAAAATTGGTATAATAAAAAAAATTATAATAAGCTATTTCAATAGAACCTTTTTCATATTAAAATGGGCGCCAAAGTCAAAAATTAAGAAAAAAATTTAACATATCAACTTGAAAGGTTCAGAACTTTGCGAAATTCGTTTAAGCTCTATAAACCAAATACACTTTAAATAATAAAATCACAAAATCAATTCTAACCGAATAGCTCCACAGGGGTACATTTTAGGTCCCCCTCATGAGAAAATTTTTATTAGTCTAAGGCTCCTCTATCACCTCCCAGAAGCTTCGTAACCTTATACGATACACCCTGTATATTTATATTTGTACTTTTTTTGTTCTTCTTTTCTTTCAATGCTATACAACTGGTCACTTTGCCACTTACAAATGGATGTGTTGACAGCGTATTAATGTTGAGCCATATTTTAACATGGGTTCTGAACATTATTTTCGAAAACAACAACACCAGCAACAAACAAGATCTGTTAGTGTTGCATGAGGTCAGAGACTGTATGACGTCTTGTTGGCTGTTGCTCTGAGGGATTGTGGAGGCAGCAGATCTTTTGTTGCATTTGAAGAACCCAGCTTAAGAGTCATAAATATTGATTTAAATTTTAGGTGTTCCCTTGAACTGTTTTATTTGCATTGTGGATTTTTCGTACTTTAAATTGAAGCTTTACAAATTGATTCTGTCTTGTAAGGATATTTTGCTTCGCAGTGATGCCCATACTAAATGGTAAGTGATTTATCGAAAATTTTATTTTCATTGTTAAAAGTAAAATATATTGAAATTAAAAAAAGATGTACCTAAATGAATTAAGGGGGGCTTCTCATGTAACACGTCAAAAAGTAGTTGTTTTTCGGGATTTTTTTTCACTCGGAAAATAAAAACACACACAAATAATTTTTTGCATATATTTAAGAACATGTTTGAACTATAAAAAAAGCATTTTTTCAAAAACTAAAATGACAAAATGGCGGACTTATTAAATGTCGTGTGTGGCGTGACGCGGCTGACGGATTTATCACGGTACATTGTGGAGCCCAAAGTTTTTATCTGAAACATAAAACAAAATTTTTTTATTACTCAGCAGGGTTACCCTGAGTGCATGAATGTCTGCAACTCCAAAAAATTCG
Organism: Calliopum simillimum; assembly: GCA_951812925.1. Taxonomy (NCBI): domain Eukaryota; kingdom Metazoa; phylum Arthropoda; class Insecta; order Diptera; family Lauxaniidae; genus Calliopum; species Calliopum simillimum. The sequence continues at coordinate 1,803,795 of OX638369.1, forward strand.
ATTCTACAAAATTGAAATCACGTCTTGAAAAAAAAAGTGCTATTTTTTCTTCATTTTTTGTCGCTAAATGGGGCTAAAAAGTGTATAAAATAACTTTTTAGAAATCAAAAATCGGTTAAGTAGTTATTTCGCAATCGTGTACCGCGATTTTAAAACCATAGTTTTGAGAAAAAACAATTTAAAGTTTGAGTTCGCACACAAAGCGCGCCCGAGCGCGCTGGTTCAATCAATCATATTTTCCATAATATTTAGAGTTGAGTCATGACACTTTGGGAATACACCCAAGACGTTATTCTATCAACCTATGAAAAAAAAAATCGATTTTTTGAAAATTTTTCATGAGAAGCCCCCCTTAAAATGTGTGGACGAATGCTACACATTATTTGGTTATGAGAAACGGCTCAAACTTCTGGGAGTACAAAGCAATTCCATGAAAGTAACGCAAAATCTGCATATTTTCGATTTTTTTTATTATAAAAAATATTTCGGTGTTTTAGAGTTACAATTAAGACCATAACTTATGACATAGGCTGAGGGGTTATGGTTCTTTACCGAAGTAAAGTTATCTTCGAAAAGGTGTGTTTTCCGATAAAAAATCTCTGAAAAGCTCTTACTCAATCAATAATTTCCTAACAAAAATATCGAGCCTTAACCGCAAAAAAGACTTAACCGACCAAACACTGATTTTAAGGTAGAAGCTTATTTTAATTTTCTTTGTATACATTGTAGTACGAACTTCGAAATGGTACTTTTTACAGTTATGAAATTTGAAGGGAAGATGCGCATGGACGCGAATTATCGATTTTTAACAAAAAACGAAAATCTGAAATCGTATCAGTTATGTCTTTTTGGCGATTAGGGTTCGATATGTTTTTTATTCAGCACATGTCGTTTGAGTAATCGTACAATAATAAAATTCTTTGTAAAAAAGTTTTAAAAGGAATCATCAATATTTTAAGTGAAATTTTGGCGAAAAGTTATTCGTACGAGTAGTAAAGTTGAAATTTTTAATTTTAAAAAATATTTATCCATTTAAAAGGAATATCAACAAACAACAGGAATTCCATAAAAGAATGCTGGTTTATTATTAATAACTCAGTTGAAATTTTCTGTACAAACAAATAAAGCAACACAAAAGCTTAGTTTATGATACGCCTAACAACGGGAGATGACAACCAGCACGCAACACCTCATGCCGTCTCCAAGAAGTTATGGTTAATAAGTCAAAATTTCAACAAACAAACAAACAAATAAAAAACTCATAAGGACTAACGAGAATCACCAAAAAGCTGCAGTCAATTCAAAAAAAGGACCACAAATATTTGTGCATTTTAGCAAAAACGCATAAATAAAATTCGCACGGAATGTGTCTCCACTTAACTTTGCTTCAGTTATGTCCGGAGGCGCCTGCGTGCATGTGGTTACGCGTGTCGTGGGCGCCCTTGTCTTTTTTTTAAAATGAATTCACTCAGCTTTAAATGGTACCACAGTTAAATTTGAAATATGCGCGATGTGCTCATAAAAATGTCAAAAAGTCTCGGTGGAGGAGGAAGAGGTGAAGTATGTTTGTTGCACATGCGCAGATTTTTGTTATTACAACCGAAACAGATGAAAATTAAGTTGTTCATAAGTGTTGCCACATTTTCTGAAACAGCGGTATTATAATGAAAGTTGTTCGAACCCAAAACTTAGTGAAAAAAACTTTTAATCAAAAATAAAAAGAAAGCTTTTCAACCTGACCAATTTTGACCCCCCATTAATCCATTGAAAATTTGGAGTTCGAATTTGGAGTTCCCTGCGAGATGGGTCAAGATTTATATCATTGAAAAGCTCTCTTAAAAATATTAGGCAGAATCTAAATTCGAAGACCTCTTAAACTAATAATAGTTGTCAAAACCCATCTGAATTTTGAGAGTTTTACGAGTTACGAGGTTTTCGAGGCATTCACACGTTTTTAAAAAAAAAAAAGTTTATAAAAGTTTTAAGATTAATTTGAGTAATGAAATAATGTGGCAGCACTGCTTGGCATCAGCTGCACATACTCCTACGTTCTCATTGGAAAAAATATAATATTGTTGTTGTTGTTTTTTCGTTGTTGGTGGCAGCGATAGTGGGCAATTGAAGCTATGGAGAAAATACCATCTCTTTACTGTAGGTCTGTTTGTTTTACAATATGCTGGCACCGCTGCACCCAAAGGTGTCACACTAGACAGGATAACGATATGAACTCGTAGTGTGCGCATGCGTGCCTAAGGCAAATTTTACGCAAATCAAAATCTCATAAATTTAAGACTTAAAAAACCATTCATCCTTTAAAATCTTTGGTTTGAATTGTAATGAAAATGAAGCATTGAATTGCGGATTAAGCGCACTGCTGAGTGACAAGTGTTAAATAAGGGCGTGCCATTAGCAGCTTGACAAAGCGTTGATGTTGAGCATATTAAAGCAATGAAAATATGCAGGCGGATCTTTAAGCGTTTTTTTTTTTTTTGGAACTTTATAAATACCAATTTAAAAACAAAAAATCAAATTGTGGGTATTTTCTTTTTATTTTATGAAGGAAGAAAGTATTTTCCTTTAATGAAACATTAAGAGCCAAGATTCATTTCAGCAAATATGGCAACAATATGGTAATGATAAGTTTTTAGGATAATCTTATATAAATACCTCATAGGAATATAATTAAGTAAGTCCCTCAACGGATGTACTATATTTCTTATTTTTGTGCTCACAAGCAATACTCTCAATCGTAGGATATGTACACACAATACATTTATTTTTCGAATTTCTCAAAGGATCTGAAAGCAATCATTTTTAGAATCAGTTTCATTTGTTTTCTCAGAGAAAACATTCTTTCTATAACTTCGCAAAGCCTTGATAATATTTGACTCTCTTTAATAGGCATATTATATACATATAAGTGTTTCTTTGCGTAATCGATTAAGATTTGGGTTGACATCTCCGATTTTTATGGAAATAGGTGAAAAGTAAGTATTTGATATACGTATAACTGTGGTAAAATGATTTTCGAAATTCCAAAAAAATCCAACATGGCGGCCATATGAAGTCCGATCCAACTTTTATATACTCACATGCTTGAAAATTCATTGCTCCTCGGATTTTGATCCGATTTTAATGAAATTTTCAGGTTAAGTGCAAATGAATATGAACTTTTGAAAAAAAAAAAAAAATTACACTGAAAAAAAAAATTTATTTTGAGTGGAAAAAAGCTTTTTTTCTTTTTTAAAGTCAATTTGGTGCTTGGTGCACAATTTTTATTATAATTATTTACCAACCTTTAAAATTGTAGTATCTTTTACGGTTATCAAGTTATGAGTTTTTGAAGTTGTTTAATATTGTGTTTACCATGAGTCGTTGGTGCACGTGCGCTACCATATAGGGTTGCCACTTCCGGACGGTATTTTTTTTAAAATATTTTTGGAGAATATTTTAACCCATTATAACCAAGTTTTTGGAAAAAGAGTCTAAAAGACCCTTAAAAACGGGAATTATTGGGTTAAGATGTTCTAAAAAATTGTTTCATGCTTGATTTCACGTTAAGTTATGTGAACATTTTAGCCCATTATATCACGTTTTTAAGAGTATTTTTGACTCCTTTTTCCAAAAACTTGGTTATAATGGCTTAAAAAACTCCCGAAAAAAAATTTACTATGGGCTACCGAAAAAAAAAATACCAATCGGACGGTGGCAACCCTATATAGTAGCACACGTGCACCAACGACTCATGATGAACACAACATTAAACAACTTCAAAAACTCATAACTTGATAACCGTAAGATACCACAATTTTGAAGGTTGGTAAATAATTATAATAAAAATACCTTTTCAATAAAAATGCCCTTTAAATAAAAATAGTTTAAGAATTTTTAAGTGTGTTACTTAATGACATTTTATATATAGAAAATTGATTTTTTAATTGAACTTTTAGTCATACTTTTAGTTCGACTCCCGCCCAGACCAAAAAACACAAAAAGTTTTCAAACTTGCAATTTTTCAATTATAATTAATTTAGTAAAATAAATATATAATAATAATAATAATAGAGTTTAGCTACTACAGCTATTAGCCTTCTTGGCTATTTAGCTTCAAGCTTTAAATCGAGTAAAGCTTATTAAATATTTTGTAAATGAAAAAATTATGCGTTTTAATATGTTATTTTTTTAATAATTTTTTCTTAGCTTTTTCGCACTTTCTCAACATACCCACTCAGATCACGTTTATACATAACTACAAGTGCATAAATGCAGTTGTATGTATGTAATAACATGATCCAAGGAATGAATGTTAGAAAAAATTAACCCTGCATGCTGTGGGGCTCGGACAACACAAACATTAAATAAAAAACAACCAATAACCAACAAATTTAATTATAATAATTTTTCAATCTAAGTTTGAGTTGACCTTTTGACAAGCTAATACTATATATTTCGCAATGATTTATAAGCGTTGTCATGCGATTAAAGGGGGCTGAAGCCATATAATTAGTTCTACTAACCGGTTGATAAAATAATTGATTAGAGTTACGATTACTTCTTCGGTTAGTATTAAAATAAATATATTTAAGAAGCTCTGGTGCGGCAAGAGACCCTGTAATAAGCTGATGCAGATAAAGTATATCCGCTATATTTCTACGCGTTCTCAAAGACTGCATACGTAACAACTTCAAACGATCCTCATAAGGAGGAAGGTTTGAAGAATCCGTCCAATTAAAGCCTTTAAGAGCAAAACGAACAAAATGTTTTTGAATTCTTTCAATTCTATCAATATGTATATTATAAAAAGGTGACCAAACTTGGCTAGCGTACTCTAAGTGAGGACGCACAATTGTGTTATATAAAGTCACCGTTACTAAAGGGCTATTAAATTCTTTTGCCCATCGTTTAATAAAGCCAAGCAGTGATGAAGATTTTTTACAAATTTGATTAATATGTTCATTGAACGTTAGTTTAGCATCAAAATGTATGCCAAGGTCTTTGACTGAATCGACACGACTGATTTGTTTATCATTAAATTTATAATTGCACTCTATAATATTATTCTTTCTAGAAAAAGTCATTGTTTGGCATTTATCAGAATTAAGATGTAAGCTATTTTTAGAACACCAAATTTCAAAAGATTTCAAGTCAGACTGAAGTGGGAAAATGTCTTCATCACCCTTCACGATCCTGTATATTTTCATGTCATCTGCATATATTAACAGATGAGAGTTTTTAATAATGTGAGTAACATCATTTATTGCTAAAATAAACAGGAGAGGTCCCAAGTGGCTTCCTTGCGGAATACCTGAAGACGCAGTAAATGGTGAGGACAACACTTTCCGAAATCTTATTTGATATGAACGATCAGACAAATAAGATTCGATCCAACTGACAAAATTTAAAGGAAATCCAAGCTTTTTTAATTTAAACAAAATTAAGTTATGTGGTAGTTTGTCAAATGCTTTACTGAAATCTGTGTAGATACAGTCAACTTGCCCACCAGAGTCCAAAGAGTTTAATGTAAAAGAAGTGAAATCAAGAAGGTTGGATACTGTAGATCTGCCATTAACAAAACCATGCTGACGTGATGTAATGACTTCACCACAGCACACCTTGACTTGATCATATATAATTTTTTCAAAAAGCTTCGGTATTGATGATAGCTTGGCTATAGGCCTGTAATTTGAAACATCATTTTTACATCCTTTCTTAAAGATTGGACCTATGAATGATTCCTTCCAAAATTGAGGAAAATAATTATCGTTAATAGATTTATTAAATAAAAAGCTGAGTGGATGACTCAAGTTAGAACTACAATTAATTAATAATGTTGCTGGAATGCCATCAGGCCCACTTCCCAGGTCGTCATCAATAGATGCAATATATTTTTCCACGAGTTCAGGGGAGAAAGATATTGCATTGAACGAAACTTTCGGGTCATTTTCCATGTATTCAAAATAGGGAACATCAGGGCTGAATAAATTATAATTACAACAAAAATAGTCTGATGAGTCTTTGTGGCGAAAGACGAAACATATGTCACTATAGCCGTTCCTTGATTTGTCATAATTATGTGTTAGAAAAATGCATTGATAGATTTATATGTAAATCGATCTTTGCAAATATATGACTAAAAGTTCAATTAAAAAATCAATTTTCCAAAAATAGTTTAAAAAAATAAAAAGGTGCACCAAGCCCCAAATTGGCTTTAAAAAAGGAAAAAAGCTTTTTTCTACTCAAAATAATTTTTTTTTTTTTTTCAAAAGTTCATATTCATTTGCACTAATCCTGAAAATTTCATTAAAATCGGATCAAAGTTGGATCGGACTTCATATGGCCGCCATCTTGGATACTAACTTTTCACCAATTTTCATAAAAATCGGAGATGTCAACCCAAATCTTAATCGATTACGCAAAGAAACACTCACATGTTATAAATTCAAAAAGTCGTTTAAGTCGTTTTTATATCGTTTAAGTGGTTTAACCATATTGCCACAGACAAATTTCTTTATGTACAAAGACTCCAAACAATGTTAATTTGCATATAAATGTAATAATTGTCAGTGAATTCTGTCAAACTGTCTGAATGTTCTTGCGCTCCTTACCTCACCCTTCAACTCTAGCCATCCAACTGTCGTTACCGTTACTGGTTTGCTGTGACAGATGTTACCAATTTCGAGAGGAATATTTCTGAGGAAGCAAAGTTTTTGTTTCGATTTGAAGAACAAAAACAAAGTCTTCAATTTTGTGGTTTTGTAAAACAGTTCAGTTCAGTGCTACTGTTTTAATGTGCGGTCGATTTTAATATTTAAGTGGAAGAAGGTTAATTCAATGTTTTTCCTTAAACAACCCCTAATTGTGGGGTCGTCTCGTACCACACGCACACTTAACAGTAAACTTGTAAAAACAATAAAGATTATTAAAATGTAATTACGAATTATACTCTTTTTTATTAAGTAAGCACTCACTCACTCAGTCTCATTTAGATCGAGTTCAGTAGGAATTTTTTTTTTTTTTTTTGCTAATGAGCTTCCTCAGATGCTGCAAGTCAATCAATTATGTATGTGCGAAGCTGTGGTTGCGACTTTTGACATTATTTATAGGGTTGTATTAATAACGTTTTAGTTATGAATTTTTTTTAAGCCAAAGTTTTTAAGAATTATTTACTAAAAAACATAAATTAATTTTTGTGTGTGACATAGTCATGTACGTAAATACTTATGGTTAGTTTAGTTCTTTGTATGGATAAATTAAATAAACCGATTGCAAAATTCATGTGGTGAAAAATTCTCAACTGAGCCATTTTTTTGAATTTGGAACAACAAAGAGGTATCGATATGTTTCGAAATGAATTTTGAAGAAAAAGATTAATACTTTCAACTATCATTTTAGGTTTTATGGATATAAATCACCATGTCTTGTTATAAAGCTTCAAAAAGAGCAAAAATCAGCATTTTTTCAACGTTTAGATTAAGATATGTCGAAAACCAAAAGCGATAGTGCAATTCTACAGCCGGATTCAGATTCAGCATTGCAAAATACGACTATTTTTGTGTTTGCTTATTGCTTTTCTTATGTATAAATAAATCTATGAGATTAGTAAAAACTCTATAGAAACCGTATTTACCACTTTTCTCGAAAGGTGCCCTATAGAAGATTTTAAAAATTTTATTGGTTGCTACAAATACTATTTTTTTTAAAAAAGCTTTCGATTTTTAAATCATTCATTTGAGAAATTTTAGGCCATTTGCCAAAATTAAGAAGCAGATTACAGCTAACAGCTGATATTAGGAATAAGAGTTTTACCATATCTGAAAGCGTGAGACTTACTTTTTTTTCAAGTTTTGGAAATATATTTTTTTCAAAGAAAAAATTCTGTTCCAAAATGTTAAATTTCAAAGAAAATATTCCTTTAAATTGTAACTTTAGCTCACGGTGCTCTCAATCTCTGGGGTAAAATTACAACATAAGGCTGATGCCACCCCATGTGTGATAATTTGCACACAAACAATGATTGCTAATACAAAAGTATGTACACATATAGTGGTGAGATGTGATATCAATAAAAAATTAATTGAAAACTAATTCATAATCAGGGAGGGTGCAAATATGCGCAATATTCGATGGATACATTGATGATATTTCCATCTACCCCGACCACAGTGAGTTTTCAGTTGGCAATGGTTAAGTCAACAGCGGTCGATATAGGCGTACGTATGAGCATAAAATCATTATTTTTACGAATTTATGTGGGAATTGTTGCTCTCAGGAAAGTGCAAAGTTAAATTTCATGTGCCGACAGGTTGCTATCCACTTGATGGCAATGCAGGGAAATTAATCGTAGCAAATTTTGCTGGTGAGAAAATATTTATTACAAAATATTCACACGGTGATTTTGTTGCTACCGTTGATGCCAATAAGAGCAAAATATACGTATACGAGTTCTCAATAATCAATATCCAATGTAGCAAGAGAAAAGTACCAGAATGTGGCGCTCATATTTTGAACATGATCATGATTTTGTTTAAAGAAAGTGAAACATCCTGTCCCTATTATGAAAAAAAAAAAAGTATTCCTTGTCTAAGTGAATAAGACCGTGACCATTGTTTATATGACTTTTATGAACTAACACTTTATAACCACACTTGACACATCCAATTCTCATAAGAGATGAAAAGCACTACAACACATTGAAGGAAAGACAAAGATTTTGAAAAAATTGAAAAACAATATTTTGTTTTTATTAAACACTTCTAATTCTTTAAGACTACATAAGGACCCATTTTATCAGTAAATGTTAAAAAAACAACAACAACAGCTGATGCTAAAACCACACAAATAACAAAAAAAAATATTTTTTTTTTTTTTGAAACGTTTAAAATTGATTGCCTTCATCAATGTCAAACTTTTTTAACAGTTAAAAAACAAAACATTGTTGAAGAATTCGATATTTTATTAAAGATTTCCACACTTTTTTATTTCCCATTATTGTAGTGTGGTTTATCAACCAAGAAGGTCTCTTTTTATGACTTCTTTTGTTGAGAAAAGGATTTCCAACTGTTTTATTTTAAGAGCGTCATCAATTTTTTATATTCATATTAAATTTTTCTAATTTAAATATTTTTTAATTAAAAACTCGCCATCATCATAGCCAACAACAACAACAGCAACAAAATACAATATGAATAACCCAAAAGAAACGAACGCTTTTGTCATTTTCCAGTTGTTAATGTTGTCCTCACTTTTATGACATCGGGAGTTATAGCTAAACAATATGGCGCATAAAAAAGAGTTTTGTTTTTTTATGAATTTTCTTAAATAATTTTTGATTGTTTTTTATGGTTGAAGCATCGCGTGGTTTATCGAATGTCAAAAATATTGCAGCAGAATAAATTTTAGTAATGAAAAATATTGTAAATGTAAATATAAATGAGGCTGTCAGTTAAATTTGTGACAGCACAACTGTCAAAAATATGTCAAAGTCTAGTTGTCACTTTATGGTGTTTTCCTTAACAAACATTAAGAAAGTTGGTTAGTTTTGCATTACTTAATTCATATAAAAATAACATGGTTCTTTAAATCTGAAAGTTGTAATCGAAAAGAACACTTAAAGTAAGCTACTAAATTTCTATCAGTATGTACGCTGCCACATGTAGCTCACAAGAGAGTTTATAGTGATATCTCCAATGTCTGTAATTGAATAAGATTTAGTGCATAAATTCTGATCCTTTTGTTATGATATTAATCCAAATTGACGCTTGCTGTTAGAGTAAGTGAATCTTTTCATGTCATTTAGATGAATTACACAGGTTTACAAAAAAAAAAATGTCATGGCGTTTTGACCAGACTATGTGTTTCCTATGGACTTTAGCGTTATGAATCTAAATTCGGGGTCCGTTTTTTTCCAGAACGTCTGAGAAAAATGATTTCATGGTCATATGGAGGTCAAAATGGGGTTCATGTGTCGTTTAGTGATAAATTCGCTAAAATTCTGAAACTTATTTTATATCATTGAATTCTTAGTCCTTAAAAAGAATATGTGATCAAAAAGGGTATCTCGGACTTAGTTTCGGAGATGTAGCCATCGGAAGATCCGGATTTATGTTCTATGAAAACCGTTAAAAATATATGCTATGTGCATATATTCAATTGGATTCATAGTTTTGGAGATATGACTTTTTTTGAAATTTTTCAATTACAACAACAAATACATAAACAACACCAATAACAACAAATACCTTTCATATGACACCAATATTTTCTAAATCCATCCAGTGGTTCCCAACTTATAACGGTTTTCATAGAACATATATCCGGATCTTCCGATGGTTATATCTTCGAAATTAGGTCTGAGAGACCCTTTTTGATCACATATTCTTTTTAAGGACTAAGAATTCAATGATATAAAATAAGTTTTAGAATTTTAGCGAATTTATCACTAAACGACACATGACCATTTTGACCTCCATATTACCTTGAAATCTTTTTTCTCAGACGTTCTGGAAAAAAACGGACCCCGAATTTAGATTCAGTACGCTAAAGTTCATAGGAAACACATAGTCTGGTCAAAACGCCATGACATTTTTTTTTTTTTTTTTTTGTAAACCTGTGTTATTAGACAATTCGAAATGCCAAAATTTTACTTAGTTATCGTAAAAAAATAAACTAAAGTTTGTTGATATCGAAGTTCAAATTTTGTTAATTTTTTTCTCTAAAGGGGCATGCTTTTATTGATATTTGTAATTTGATAATCTCAAATCAATTGTAAAATGTTCAGAGCATGTCTAAGCACTAAATTCCACCTTAAACTGAACCACTAAAATTTACCACATCTATTATTTTTAGCAGCACTGCCTAATTTTGTCAGTGAAGATAAGGTCTTATTTATTGCGTTAACGCACATCAGATCAGAATCTTTCTAACCCGTCAGGATTTTGAGATATACTAGCCTAAAAGTGCAAAAAGCATGGTTTTTCGTAGTTTTTAAATAATGTTCTAGTACGTTACGATTTGTTCTGGTTTTTTTCTAAAGAGTGGGCGGGAATCAGTATAAACCAGAAAATGTAAGATTCCTGGGTCTATTCTGAACAACTTTTCTTATTCATGTTTCGAAAATCGCAAACCATCGGAGTTTTTGGAGTAAATCCATTAAAGGACAAAATTAATGTCATAATACGAATTTGCTGATATTTTGTTACAAATGAATAAAATTGGGGTTTGTTTTCACGAAAAGTTTAATTTATAGCATTAAGTGTCAAAAATGATATCGGTCAAATAACCGACTATTATGGCAAAAAATGTGTATGACATTACTTTTGTGCACTTTAAAGTCCCAGGAATCTTACATTTTCCAGTGTTGTAGGATATCTCGCAATCCTGACGTGATAGAAGGAATCTGCGCTTAGATTGGAATTAAGCACACTGAAATCTACAGGAATCGCTTTTCTTAACTAAGTAAAGTATACGTTCCAGGCCAGTATGATGTGCGTTTGTTAATGTGGGTGCAAAAACAGTCAAAAAAAATTCCCACCACTAAATTCACATTGTTGATTCAATACCACAAAATTAATATTAAAATTCATATGGCCTTTCGTGGAAGTTTTCATGTTTCGTGTTCTGTAAGACCAAAATTGTGCAATTTCGATTGCTTATTTATTTAACTTTGATTTTCGTGACGTGTCATTCAAACTTTTGGTACATAAATAAAGACAGAAAAAAGAATTGTCATTCACTGACGCGTCATGACGTTACCAATATTAATTCAGGAACTGTATTAAGAAAAGACACAGGCTTCCCATGGACTTACTTATGTTAAGGAGTCGTTTCAAAACCAGTCAGGCAGTTCAGCAAAAAAGCTTTTTTCTTATGTAGAAACAGACATCTCACGGTCTCTGGTCCCATGGAACACTTTGAGAAACACGGCTTTGACTTGCATCAGCAACACCAAAACTTGATAGTTAATCAATAAATTGTCAACCAAATTAAATCATTTCAAGATTTCAAATTCTTACACATTTGCTTTAAAGAAAGAAATCGATTATTGCTTCATTGTACCGTTCCTCTTTGTGTTTTAAGGTTTCTATGTTTTCCCACATGTAGACTTTTCTTTCTATATCGCCATTTTATCTTATGCTTTCAAACTTATTTCTCACTTCCCCCTTCATAAGCCAAATAAAAGAATACCCACAAAATACAAGTGCTCATATACATATTTATTTATTTGAAATTCCAATGGAATATTTTTTCTTTTGTGTTGGTCCTTTGAAACAATTCCACGAAAAATTATGGTGTAGACTCAAATGATGTTTTTTTGATATAAGCTCACAAAATAGAAGGATCAGTCACAAAACAACTTTGAATTATATATTTTGGTTGCATTATTTGGAACAATTCTGTTGATATTGAGCTTAAAATCGTTTTTTGAATGGGTGCTTCGCTTTTCCGCAAAAATTATTTCTACGGTGAGATAGACGGAGATCGCCTGAGGTGACGCAATCAAGAATGTACTTATGTGACCGTCCAGAGGAAACGTTTTTTTGCATTTCCTAAAAATACATACAATTTTGAATAAAATGACACTCAAGTTTGTAAATGAAAAACTCAAGTTTGTAAGTGTCGAAGTTCAAAGTTTGTCAATTATCAATTTTTAGAGGGTAGAGGTTCGGTACCCACATTTACCTATATGCTTTTCTATACCTGACACGCCTTTTACGCCTCTGTGTTACAAACGGATGGACATAATAAATATACCCTAGGTCTTTGAACCAAATACGCAATCTAATTAAATCAAATATTTCTTTTGACCTCCTATCAGGTAAAATTTAAAATCAAGTACTGAGTGAACTGTTGAAGTGCTTTGAATGAAATTTTAAAGTATTTGTAAGACCTTTCATATTGGCCCTATGCTCCTCCTAGGTGTTAAAGTAGAATACATACATACACTCTGAGCAACCCAATGGCAAAAAACCGATACGTATTTTTTATTTTTATTTTTTTAAATTTATTTTCTTCCCCTTTTTATGTAGAAATATTGTTAACTTACAATTTTTGACCGACCTAAATTTCTGTTCGAATAATATGGAGTAAGATATTATTAAAAAATAACTTTTTCTCTGGATCTTTGACCTTAAATATGTATGTGTTTCGAAATGCAGGCGTTAAATTTTGCCGAACTGTAATTTTCTTTAAATGATATCAAATGTATTTACGATTATGTTAATCAGTAACTAGTCCTTAATCGGGAATGCTAGGCTTAGATATTCAGTGCTCGAGTTGAAATTTCCTATCTCAAATGTAAAAGCTTAATAGTTCCTACCTATACTCCAAGTTAAATTTAATTTTGACGAACAAAACAAAAATTCGAGCAAAAAGAAGTACCCTTTTGGGGTGATGACCCTCTTAGGCTTCTCCTCAGGTGTGATCGCTGAATAAATTTTTTAAGAAAGCAAAATGATTTCCATGGTACCAATATTTTGTTAACTTTGTGTAGTTGAAGGAAATCCTCCGCTACTTGCTGGCGAAAACAACTACACCAGCAGATATATATTTTAAGGATACTCTCATTTTCTTACATAAGTAGTACAGCATTCCATAATACAACTCATTTTCAACCAGCGTTGCCATCAACTCAAAAGGGAGAGTGTCACAGCGATTCAAAAAAGGTGTCATATAACACCCTCTGATTGTACAAATTGGTGTCATATAACACCCTTCATTTTTATATATTATATTTAATCCTATAGGAGTTTTAACTTTTGTTTGTAAGTAGTCTTAGTTTTTATCGTCGTATCGTCTCCAAATTAAGGTTCTGGAAATACAAGTATTAAAACGACAAGGATTGTTTAACAATTTTAATTTATTTAATGAAAAAATAAACAAACTTCAAAAACAAATACATAAATTAGTATGTAAAGAAATTTATAAAAACATATATAAAAATGGTTTGTACTTATGGCTTTTTTTCAGACCTAGAAACTTTTATTCAAAAAGATTTGCAAATAATTTGCTGAAAATTTGTTTTGCATAAAATTCAGATCTTTAAATTACATACCTTGCACTCGAAGTTGATGCCGTTTCATCATTCCTTTCATCATTTGCCTGCCCATTTGTTGAATTAATCAGCCATCTGCATTATTACCAACGTATGAACATATTTTAAATAAATACAATATTTAATTTCAGATAACTTACTTCTGCATTATTGAAGATCTCTGTTTTCTTTTCATTTTTTTTTTTTTTAAGCAACTGCAATGGCAAAAACGGCAACGGTTGACAAAATTTAATCGTAATCTGATTTTAACATTTCATGAGTGCTCACGATGTTGCCACCCATATTTTTTTAGATGTACTTAATTCAATGCGCGAAAGTACTTTTTGGAGATCGAAAGTACTTTTTTAATCAGCAACACTTACTAAAAAAAATAAAATAGCCCAATAGTCCGTGACACCTTGTGGAAAATCGTGGTGTCACAAAAATCTGATATTTTTTCGGTGTCACAGACAAAAACTAAGTGTCACATGTGACACCGAAAGTGTCACAATGGCAACGCTGTTTTCAACCCATTTCAAAAGGGGAAATTTTAACGCTCCCCAGAGAATTGAGAATGTAGAAAGAATAACTTTTACTGAAGCAAAATGAAAAAAACCTTCGCTATACTTTTTTGGAAAAGTACATACATATGTATATTAGGGTGGTCCATTTTCGTAAGTTTTGAATTTTATTCTTTAAAAAGGTGCCTTTTTTCCAACAACGATAATTTATATCTGACCTAAAATTGAGTATCATATTTAGAGGTCGCTAACCAGCCTTAAAGGTGAAAATTTAATTTTTTTATCATATCTTTTATTTTTAAAACATCATATGTGACTTGTTTTGTGAAAACATACCTAACGCAGTGACTCGACAAGCAATAAATCATGCAATGGTTCAGGTCATCACAGCAAAATATCTACACCTTTTTTAATTTAATTTCAGAAGATTTCATTTATATTTGAGAAATTTTCATTTTATTTTAAGAAATGTTCATTTTAACTTGAGAAAAAAATAAAAAAAAAAAAATAAAATAAAAAAACAGTATAGTAAGCGGAAAGTGAAAATCACCAAATCAGATTTTTAATTTCAAAGAAATTCATGAGATAATAATTTAACAATGAAACAATTACAATGAAAACTGAATAGCACGTGTTAGTTATTGATGCATATACAATTAACTCTCCAACCGGCATATTTTTGAGCTTCAAAGCAGCTGCTGTAAATGACGATGTATGTTAAACAGCCCTAGCACAATCACTGCAAGCAATTGCTGGAATTCCTCCGTCTATTTGCTGCTCTAAATAAACACGCCGTTGCTCTCCAACACCTACTCCGTGAACAATTGGAACCTGAATGTGTGACCTGACATAAGTCTTTAGCTTAGACCAAATGATTTTAATTGGGTTGAGCCTGAGCGAGTAGGGTCCTAACTTACTATAATGTCAATGGGCAATATTGATTCATGCCCTTTTGTTAACTCTACGCACCATCTTTCTTAAAAAATTAAAATAAGCAGATTGTTTTTGTCATACAAACCTTATTAAACTGAAATAAAATTTTTTTCTCAAATATAAATGAAAATTTCTGAAATTAAAATGAAAATTTCTGATGTATAAATGAAAATTTCTCAAATATAAATGAATGTTTCTGAAATATAAATAAAAATTTCTGAAATTAAAATGAAAACTTCTGAAATTAAATTAAAAAAGGTGTTTTGGAGATACAAAATGTACATATTTATTTATGTACAAAATGTAAAAAAATTTCATAACATCAAATCACATGAAATTTTGACATAAAATAAAAATTATAACATAACATTTTGAATTTTACACTAGTTTTTCATTTGGGACTAATTTCAACGGGCATTTTCAAGGTCAAAAAATGTTTTTTAATTTTTGTAGGTGACTCTGGAAAGATCACGTCATAATTGACTTAAAACTGTGAAAATATCAAAGTCAAATTTTCCACACGTTAGGTATGTTTTCACAAAACAGGTTTCATAGGGGAGATGTGGGTACCTTGGTCCGAGTGTACCTCGGTCCGAGTGTCGGTTGCCACTCAACAGTTGCACGTGTACGATAATGTTCTTCTATGATATTTTTCACTCATATAGGTGACTCATATAAGTAGACTTCAGACCGTCAAGCTGTATGCGTGTATAAAAAGTGACGCAAAAAGTGTTTTTTGTGTGTAAAAATTTGTTTTAGGAGTAAACTACAAAACGTTTTGTGAGAAACTTACTTGAAATATTTCAGTTTTACAACATCAGGAAGGAAGCTAAGGTATTGTTTTAACCTTTTAGTGTGTTTTAGATGTATTTTCATTAATATATATTATGGGTGTTGACAATTTTTAACACATGCTGTCTGTGTGTACCTTAGACCTATGCTTATTGACCAGCGAGCCTTTTTCGGCGGGCAATAAGGAAACGTGATTAATGTTTTTTTTTTGCAACCATTTTTGTTTAATTAATTGTTTTTAACTAAATGCACTTTTTTGTGCTCATTTTTTTTTTTTTTTTTTTTTTGATTAATTTTTTTTTGTTATTGAAAAAAATGTTACTTTTGATTACGTAATAAATGGTTCTTTTATAATTTATTACCTATATACAATGTATTCTCTTTTATTTTTAATAGTCCAAGGTACACTTGCATGGTGTACACTTGCATTGTGTACCTTGGACCGTTTGAGAGTAATATTTCTACTCAATGGTAAGACACAGAAATATTATAGTCACGTCATTTGATGCTGCAAGCATTGTAGAAATATAAATTAATCAAAAAACTAAAGAAACTTTTTTGGAAAATCCAGCACATTAAAAAAACTGAAAAGCGGACCGAGGTACACACATCTCCCCTATTAGTTTAAACCGCTCTAAAATAGCTTACTCAATGCATTTGCAACAAAAGGAAAAGCGACGAGGGGAAGCAACAGCTTTTGTGCTGTCTCGCTTGACAGGAAATTTGCCATCTTCTTCCATTGATCCTTCTTTTGTGAGAAGCTGCCTGACATTCCACTGGCAGATCCTCATTTCTTCAGAAGTGGTCCGATAGATGTATTAATCGGTAGCGATTTATACCCCGCAATTATCCTAGAAGGAATCCGACGAAACGTTCTTGGCTCTCTCTTAGCTCAAGAAACTGTTTTTGGTTGGATATTTTCGGGGCCTATGCCTCAGCAGGAAATCTCAACATTCACCACATGCTTGTCACATTTTTCTGAAGTTGATGTAGATCAACAGATAGCACGCTTTTGGGAGTTGGAAGAGCTTCCAAAAAAGCAATTTTTAACCCCTATTGACAAGGCATGTGAGGAAAGTTATCGACAGACTACTAAACGTGATGAAAGGGGTCGATATATGGTCACTTTACCTTTCAAAAGTGGCTACCCCAGTGAAATAAATCTAGGTTTTTCACGAGGTATCGCACTAAAACAATTTATTACAGGCGAAGCTCGATTGCTCAAAAATCCTGGTCTCAAAGTTGAATATGATGAAGTAGTAAATGACTACTTAAAATTGGGTCATATGAAAAAGGTTTCTCCCCCCAAATATGAAACTTCGCCATCTCACTATTATTTACCGCATCACGCGGTGATTAAGCGAGACAGAGCTACTACAAAAGTTCGAGTAGTATTTAACGCATCAAGTCCTACGTCCAATGGGATGAGCTTGAATGATGTCCTGTACGCAGGTCCTACTCTTCAAGCGGACTTAACATTGTTGGTCTTAAAGTGGCGTTTTTTCAAATACGTTTTTAACGGGGATATCCAACAAATGTATCGCCAAATATTAGTGGATCCCAAACATACTGGGTATCAGCGGATTCTTTTTCGAAACTCGCCTGAAGATGAAATTCAGGATTACGAGCTTAAAACCGTCACTTTCGGCGTGAATTGCGCGCCATATCTAGCCATACGAACTATTCTGCAGTTGGCAGATGATGTTCAGGAGCAATATCCTCTTGCTTCGGAAATTTTACGGCATTTTACGTACGTCGATGATGCTTTAGCAGGAGCACACGATGTGGAAAGTGCACTGAAGGCTAGAGACGAGTTAATTTTGGCTCTTAATTCAGCGGGGTTCACTATGCGCAAGTGGACATCTAATTCAGCCAGCATTTTAGCGGGGCTTCCCGTAGAGCATCTCTTAGCGGAAAACTTTCTGCAATTCGAAGATGCAAGTTGTGTCAAGGCACTGGGTGTTCGCTGGAATGCGACTTCAGACCTATTCTATTTTACCACAAAACGTTTAGAGGTAAAAGCTGCTTATACCAAAAGAGAAGTTCTGTCTGTTATCGCTCAACTTTTTGACCCTGCAGGTTGGTTGTCACCTATAGTGGTGACTGCTAAAATCCTTATGCAGCGGCTTTGGTTGGACGAAATAAGTTGGGATGAATGTATTCCTTCACACAGTTTTCAATCTTGGCAATCTTTTTTGAAAGATTATGAGAAAATTAACGACATAAGGATTCCTCGTTATGTCAATTTCTCGCCAAACTCTGATGTCGAAGTTCACGCATTCTGTGATTCTTCTGAAAAGGCTTATGCTGCAGCTGTTTATCTTCGTGTCAGGCAAAATGATTGCATTGTCACGCATTTGCTTTATGCCAAAAACAAGGTTGCTCCTGTCAAGACGGTTTCTTTGCCTCGACTTGAGCTTTGTGGTGCAGCTCTACTAGCTGATATGGTTGACACTTTAGTGTCAAATTTGCAAATCAAGAGTCATCGTCTTTATTGTTGGACTGACTCTACAATTGTGCTGGCTTGGCTGTCCAAGCCTCCCTGCTCGTGGGCTACTTTCGTTGCCAATAGGGTTTCTAAGGTGCTAGAGAAAGTTGGGAAGCAAAATTGGTTTCATGTGGAATCACATGACAATCCTGCTGATTTAGCAACCCGCGGGGTAATACCCCAAGAACTAGTTGACAACACTTTATGGTGGCATGGGCCATCGTGGCTTTCGTTGGAAAGCTCTTTTTGGAATTGTCAACCTCAACCGTCAGTTTTAGAAACTTCTCTCGAACGAAAAGCGGTTAAGGTACATTTTTCTTATTTTTCCGCATATGATGATATGTTGGAACGGTTTTCTTCATTACCACGAGGACTACGTGTCTTGGCGTATGTCTTCCGTTTTCTCAATCGCACTCATCCGCAACGTCGTACTTCTTTCTCTCGTCAAACGACGTTTATAGACAGTGACGAAATCAAGATTGTTCAAACTCGTTTGATACTTTTATGTCAGAAAATTGGTTTCCCGAATGAATATCATCGGTTAGAAACTAAACAAATCATTGACCAGAAAAGTCAAGTTTTAGCTCTTAACCCATTTCTTCACCATGATGGGCTATTGCGTGTTGGTGGGCGGCTGGCTTCTGCACCTATGCTCACTTATGACGAAAGGCATCCAATCCTGTTACCTTACAACAGTCATTTTACACGGCTTTTGGTCAAAGATTTCCATGAAATTTCTCTTCATGGGGGAAACCAGCTTGTGCTTCGGCTTCTGCGAACACAGTTCTGGATTCCGCGGGCAAAAAACTTAGTAAAGACAACTTTGCACAACTGTAAAGTCTGTGTTATCAACATGAAAAAACAAAGATCTCAAATTATGGCTGCTCTTCCACCTGAACGCACCACTTTGTCGAGACCTTTTTCAGCTACTGGCATTGACTTCGCTGGTCCGTTTGACATAAAAAGTTATTCTGGCAGAGCTTGTCGAATTACTAAGGGTTATGTTTGCTTGTTTGTTTGCTTTTCTACAAAAGCTATTCATCTCGAAGCCACAAGTGATTTATCGACCGCTACATTCTTGGCAGCATTTACTCGTTTCGTTTCGAGACGGGGGTGCCCTGCTAAGGTATATTCTGACAACGGTACCAACTTTGTTGGTGCATCTAGAGCGTTTAAAAAGGATTTTGTGGAATATCTTAGCAATGCACATGATGCCGTTGTAACACAATTTGCGCATCAGGGGTTCACTTGGCATTTTATTCCTGCTGGGGCTCCTCATATGGGAGGACTCTGGGAGGCTGGTGTGAAATCATTTAAAACCCATTTTAAGAAAATTGCTGGGAGCTTAAAATACACCTTCGAAGAATTTACCACTTTACTTAACCGAATCGAATCATGCTTAAACTCACGTCCGCTAAGTGCCATGACTGAAAACTCTTCAGACTTTCAGCCTTTAACTCCAGGCCACTTCTTAGTCGGTGGCCCGCTACTTTCCCCCGTTGAACCTGAAATAGCTGAACAGCCATTATCAATCGTTAACCGCTGGCGAAAGCTAAAAGCAATGCAGCAACATCTTTGCTGCCGGTGGAAAAACGAATATTTGAAGGAGTTGCACAAACGCGTCAAGTGGAAAACTCCACAGAAAGATTTCGCTGTTAACGATTTGGTAGTGATACGGGATGAAAATTTACCGGCTAACGAATGGCGATTGGGTCGTATACTAAAGGTTTATCTTGGCAGTGATAACCGCGTCAGGGTTGCGGATGTAAAAACCGAAAGAGGCTGCATTACGCGGCCTATTGTCAAACTTGTGGCACTTCCAGTGTCACAATAATACTACACACTAATGTATAAAAAAAAACCTCTTATTTTTTGTTGTACTCTTTTCTTCCCATAACCATAAACCTTACCATTCCATTACAGAATGTCGTCGAACAGCAGTGTCTCCGATATGGCAGATGATCTCGCTATGTACACTAGCGATGCTTTGTCTAGCGCCGTCATCGCAATAACTCCGCTGCAACCAAGCGTCTGTTCTGACGCTAAGGTGGCATCGACATCCAGAGCACAGCCTCGCCATTGTCGATTGTGCTTCAAAGGACACGCCCTTCAGCGGTGCCGCCAATTTCTGTCGAAGGACTTGGCCGGACGATTACGAGCAGTTTTCCGTAACGGGATCTGCTCTAATTGTTTGGCTGATGGTCACTCGCGCAGCAATGGTGGAAGCCGCCATCGGTGCAAGCACTGCGGTGACGATCACCATTCTCTGCTCCATGACGCAGATAATCAAGGTGGTACAAAGCCTGGATACCGGCTCGGTGGGCGTAATGCTCAACGAATGCGTCAACAAAAGGTAAGGCCTCGCCGTCAGTCCTCTTTCCAACCTGACTCTGGTCTCTCTTCACAGAGTCATCAGCAGCAAAGGGAGTCTCGGCCAGTCGTTTTGAGGCGGTCGTCCCCCTCACCTCCCTCTGCAACGTCACTGCAAAACACGGTGACACTCTTACCTACGGCCGTAGTGCGCGTGTTGGCACAGGGCCAACTTCGAAAGGAGCGGGCGGTTTTAGATGGGTGTTCACCGAGCACGTACATCTCGGAAGAACTCGTCAAGCGATGGCGCTTGGGCACATCTCGGATGAATGGGGAGGAGGTGTGCACGTTAAAGATTCGGCCATGCACTGGGTCTGGCGAATCTATTGAGGTGATGGCCAGGGTTCGGCAGCGATACACGATTGTGACACCCTCACGATCGTTGAGCGAACGCCTTAGGGAACCATACTTCAATATGACACTGGCAGATCCGGAGTTTTACAAATCATCGCCGGTCCATCTACGCCTGGGTGTTGAGGTTTTCCAGCGTGTGTTGCGAGCGGGTGTATTCCCAACCGGGATTGGTCAACCGATCGCTCAAAGTACCATCTTCGGATGGATCTTGTCCGGCTCTGGGGCCTGGTAACCCCCCAACTACCTAACCTGCTTCTTCTTTTTTTTATTTTTCACTTAAATTTAGTTTTTTTTGTTTTTTTTCTCATAACTTAAATTTTTCTTCTTTATTTATCATACTTGAAGTTTTTTTTATTTGAATTTTAAATTTTTTGTTTCTATCGGTGCGTAGACATTGATTGCATTCCTGCAAGGCGGGCGGCAATGTTTACGCCAAACATTGCGAACACCCTGTATTTTGCTGTCGATACAGTGGTGTTCGTTCAGTTTGTCCTAATTCTTTATTTTGCTTTGTTTTCTTATTTTCGGGTTGCGCCTCTCGCTCCCAACTTATAATGTTCAAATCAAAATAACTTGTACTTGTACAACCGCAGCTTAATAAACACCGTCGTATTTTGAAATCCGTGCGTTCTTTTTTATTCGAAATTCAATTCTTTTAAACTTTAGTAAAAAGTAGTTTTTTCAAGTTTAAAAAGTGTTTTCTTTCGGTCGCGAAAGAATTAGACGAAATAAAATAATTTCTGCCCCGATTTTTGTATGAAGAAAATTATGGCATTTTCTGTTTCACTCAGTTTTGGCCAAAAATATTTTTTTCTTTTTTTGGATTTTGGATGGAGTAAGCTTTTCTTAATATTGTGACGTCATGTAGCAGTTCCGGATTCGTATTCTAAAATTGTAGGATCAAACATAAAAGTCGAAATCATAGCTAAATATTGTTCGATTCAGCTAATTTTCTTTATACATGCATTTTTTGGTTAAAAGAGAAAGAAAGAACAAAACAATTTCCATACAACTGTGAACCACACTAATGGTATAAAAGAATTTCCCCTTTTTTATCGTCATCTTCATCTCACGTTGTACACTTCATCCCTCGTGATTTTGGTTTTAACCAATTTTATATGACGTTTGTTGTTGCACAGCCGCAAGCATATGTTACCCGATAATTTGGCGAAAGTTTTAATGAAAGACATGGGAGCCATTTTATTTTCTTTTACTTCGCCTGCTTCATCTATTTTTGTTCTATTGCTTCTACGAGTTTTGCGCCATTTTCTTTTTTTTTCATCTATTTTACATACATAAGGGCTTATGTACCTACTGTTATAAATGGATGTGCAATTTTGTATCGAAGTGTCGAAAGTTGCGACAAGAGTGTGAGAGTTGGGAAATGAAGAAAGCTCTTTTAGAATGGAATTATTATGATGCACGGTGGTTTTTAAAAAAATTCAACTTTTTGAAATACCACCCGCGATTTTTTTCGGGGATAGTGTTGGGGGACCCTTCTAGTATCAGAATCCGGGAACCGCGAAATCGAACGTCCAGCCGTTTTTTTTTTTTCGACATTTTAGTTTTTTTAACGATTTTTGAGAATGTCTCGGATTTATATACATATTATGTACACATATATATGTATATACGTACATATATATAATTGTATATATATACATGTGTAATATATATATATGTATGTATATATACATACATACATACATATAAAAGGTATCGTTTCCGCACCATTTATTTTTAAAAAAAATCGGTTTTTTCGTATATAACAAAACACAAACAAAAACCGGATACAGCAATAGTCATTCCAGATGTGATTTTTGATGCTTAATCCGAATCCGGTCTTAGAATTGCTCTATTACTTCTGCACTTTGAGATATCCTTACATAAATGTTTAAAGGTCACCATTTTTTCCCTATTTTTGAAGTTATATAACAAGATAAGGTAATATTATGTTGTAAAATCTGGAATGACAGTTAATAGCCCTAGTTTTTTTCTTGAAAACTCAATCAAACCGATAACGATATCTTTTTTTTTGTCGGAGATATCTTTACCTAAAAAGTTAAAAAAGTGCAAAAACGCGATTTTTGGCTATATTGGATGTTATATGCAGGACACACGAAATTTTTTTGTGAATTTCTATTACCAGAAACATTTGGTACTTTCTTTTGGCTTTAAATTGAGCTATCAAATGTTTATCTGCAATATTTCTCTGCAAAGTTATGTTAACTTTAAAATCACACCATAAAACTTAAAGCGAAAAACTCGGTTTTCGGCTATATTTGAGGTTGTATACAGTACGGACGAAATTTCTCTGCTCTTTTTTACCAACCGAAGCATTTAAAACCATTCTGTATCTTCAAAATGAGCTAACAAGTGGTCTCTTGTAATAGTTTTCTTAAAAGTTATGACTATTTTAAGACGACATGTCGCAGCAATACGTATGTAAGAAATAATCGTACACTATATTTTAGTGGCACCCCTGTGAGTTTGCACTTCATAATGTCATAAATAAATGGTCATAACTTTGTAGAGGAATATTGCAGATGAACATTTAATAGCTCAATTGAAAGCGAAAAGAAAGTACCAAATGCTTCTGGTAATAGAAATTCACAAAAAAATTTCGTGTGTCCTGCATATAACATCCAATATAGCCAAAAATCGCGTTTTTGCACTTTTTTAACTTTTTAGGTAAAGATATCTCCGACAAAAAAAAAGATATCGTTATCGGTTTGATTGAGTTTTCAAGAAAAAAACTAGGGCTATTAAATGTCATTCCAGATTTTACGGCATAATATTATCTTATCTTGTTATATAACTTCAAATATAGGGAAAAAAATGGTGTCCTTTAAACATTTATGTAAGGATATCTCAAAGTCCAGAAGTAATAGAGCAATTCTAAGACCGGATTCGGATTAAGCATCAAAAATCACATCTGAAGTGACTATTGCTGTATCCGGTTTTTGTTTGTGTTTTGATATATACGAAAAAACCGATTTTTTTTAAAAATAAATGGTGCGGAAACGATACCTTTTATATGTATGTATGTATGTATGTATATATATATACATATATATATATTACACATGTATACATATACAAGTATATATATGTACGTATATACATATATATGTGTACATAATATGTATATAAATCCGAGACATTCCCAAAAATTGTTAAAAAAACTAAAATGTCGAAAAAAAAAAACGGCTGGACGTTCGATTTCGCGGTTCCCGTATTCTGATACTAGAAGGATCACCCAACACTATCCCCGAAAAAAATCGCGGGTGGTATTTCAAAAAGTTGAAATTTTTTAAAAACCACCGTGGATGATGAAAAATATTTGCTTCTTTGCTATTAATATTACACAAACAATGTGTCAATGATAAATGTAATCAAATAAAATTAAGTACGTACTATGGTAGGTTAATCATGGAACATACGTTTAGGCAAATGTGAGCTGCTGTTCTTATTTTGGAGAGGCTTATATGTGAATGCCAAGTTAGTATATACCAAGCCACCCGAAGAAGAGCAGACTTTTATTTGAGAGGCATATTGAAAATTATTTTTTAGAAATTTAAATTTTTAAAAACAGAAAATGTAAAAAATAAAAGGTTCGCTGATAACACTAGTTTACAAATGATTAAAATTTTTTTTCCCAGCGAATGCCGTTACTCATTTTATATGGAAAATGGGCTGCTGATTCCGAAAATTGCATTTTTTTTTTTTATTTCGTGTCGTTTTCGAGATATCGGTCATTTTCGGTTTTTGGACCAAAAAAAAAAGATAGTTCCACTTAAATACAAATATCTCAAGAACCAATGTTTGTATTCAAACAAGTAATATGTCATATTAAAGGTAATTAAATTACCTACAAATGATACTCACGTCACTTTTTGACTGGTTTGTTAGTTTCGATGAAATAAATTGATTTCTGAAAAAAAGAGTATATTTTTCCGAAAAAATTACAAAAATGTCTAAATCAACTGCAGATTTTTACAAGAAAAAAAAATTTTAAAAATCATTTTGTATTTTTATATCATAGTCTATAAATTTGTTAGGCAAATAAAATACTATTTAAGAAAATCGATGGAAAAATGCAAAAGTTGTATACAATTCATTGATAAGTTACCAAAATGCGTTTTTCCCTATTTTTCCGTTTTTTTGCAATAAACTGTTCGAAAATTTGAAACTTTTTGTAAAAGAAATTAGAAAATCCAAAAAATTCTTAAAGAAGGCATTAAAAGGAAATACCCGTGCCTCGCCGTTTTTCTCTAGCACGTCAGATTTTTTTTTAATCGATTTTTGAAGTTTTTTAATCCACTGTACATGAAAAAACAGAAATAACGCATTCTTGTGTTAAATCGATGAATTTAACTATATGATCCTTACATCTGAGGTGTATCATGTCTTCAGCAAACTTATGCAGGATACTACGCGGAATATTTTTGTAGACAATTTTAACCCTCTCAAACCCCCACATGTAGGTCAAAATTACCTTCATGTGGGGGTCAAAATGACCCACATGTGAGGGTTTTAGAGGGTTAAAATTTT
The DNA here is from genome assembly GCA_951812925.1 of Calliopum simillimum. Taxonomy (NCBI): domain Eukaryota; kingdom Metazoa; phylum Arthropoda; class Insecta; order Diptera; family Lauxaniidae; genus Calliopum; species Calliopum simillimum. The sequence continues at coordinate 1,829,836 of OX638369.1, forward strand.
CTACAAAAATATTCCTCGCAGTATCCTGCATAAGTTTACTGAACACATGATACACCTCAGATGTAAGGATCATATAGTTAAATTCATCGATTTAACACAAGAATGCGTTATTTCTGTTTTTTCATGTACAGTGGATTAAAAAACTTCAAAAATCGATTAAAAAAAAATCTGACGTGCTAGAGAAAAACGGCGAGGCACGGGTATTTCCTTTTAATGCCTTCTTTAAGAATTTTTTGGATTTTCTAATTTCTTTTACAAAAAGTTTCAAATTTTCGAACAGTTTATTGCAAAAAAACGGAAAAATAGGGAAAAACGCATTTTGGTAACTTATCAATGAATTGTATACAACTTTTGCATTTTTCCATCGATTTTCTTAAATGATATCTTATTTTCTTCACAAATATATAGTCTATGATACAAAAAAAAAATATTATAAAAAAATTAAGTCTTCTTGTATAAATTTGAAGTTGAATTTGATTTTTTCTTAATTTTTTCGAAAAAAAAAAAATTTTTTTTTTAGAAATCAGTTTATTTCATCGAAACTAACGAACCAACCAAAAAGTAATGTGGATATCAATTGTAGGTAATTTAATTACCTTCAATATGACATATTATTTGTTTAAATACAAACATTGGTTCTTGAGAAATTTGTATTTTAATGGAACTATCTTTTTTTTTGGTCCAAAAACCGAAAATGACCGATATCTCGAAAACGACACGAAATAAAAAAAAAAAATTCGATTTTCGGAATCAGCAGCCCATTTTCCATATAAAATGAGTAACGGCATTCGCTGGGAATTTTGGCTGTAAACTAGTGTAATATTTAAGCAAAAACTACAAATAAATTGGCCAAAATGTAACTTGCTCCCAGAAGCAACAGAATAAAATGTACAAAATAGAGAAGTGTAAGCTGGAGTATCTCCACGAGGAGCACACGCGATTTGGTTTGACATTTGCTTATCTCATTGTTTTTTGTTTTTTATTCGGTAGCGTTAGTGAAATTTTTGTTCGCTATACAGGTAGCACCTGTGTATTGTCATTTATTTTGTGGCTGGTCTCGCTGGTGGCTGGCTGTCAAAAAGTTAAACGACATAAAAATGTGAATAATTTTTAGTTAAAATTTTTTCTTTTTTCGTTTTTTTATATATATACCCACTATAAAGCTGTCATTTTACCGCGAAAATTACAAATTTTCGATTTGGTAAACAAAACATACTTTTATTTAATCTATTCGTTTGGAATCAATTAAAACAAAGTTATTTTTGTTTTATGTAATTTTCAAAAACCACCAAAAAAAACCTTGATACAACGCAAGATTCCCTACGTTCTTGCCGTTTAATCACTATCACTCGAGCTATGCCTCTGAGTAGATGCACTAGTTACAAGCAATATGTGAATTTTTGATATTTCTTTCATAAGATCTGTTTGCTTTTTCCTTCAAGAGATATTTTGAAATCCAAGACATGATATTTCTTATGCAGCACTTTTTCTTTGAAAAATTTTATTTTGTGATTATTTTACGGCATGTAATTGATAATTCACCAATTCTTTATTTTCATAAGGATTGACTTTTCCATACCCCTCTTCCTTCTTTTGAAAAGCTTGAATTTGCCCTTTAGAAACCGCTATTGATAATGTATTGATTGCAGTAGCGTAAATCATTGTCAGAAAGGTACGTTAAGTCGGAAATGCTTTTTAATTCCTCATGTTAATGTGCTAAAAGCAGAGCGTAAATTGATAAAGAGAAACGACGTAAAATCTTCGGCTCAATTTGCACTCTAAATGCGGGCACAAAATTAAGACGGTTTTGGCTTTCGTCAACATGTCCATTCATAAATAAAGGCCACCCAGTAATTAAGTTAAAAGTAAAACCCCATGGAAGAAGGAAGTGAAGATAATTATTTGAAATAAAAAAAGTCACAAGCAAAATTTTTCTCCTTACGTGAAAGATAAGTTATATAAAACGGATGGTGTTTAAATGAATAGTGTTCCATAAAACCATTTAGTTTCTGCATCTCCGATTTTCTTGGAACCAATTAGGGAGCCCCCTTGAATACAAAATTTACAGGTGCAAAAGGGAGTTAGTATGTTTGAGAGAAATGCTATGGATGGAAAAAAATTCTGGTAGTCAGTCGTTTCCAGCAATAAGAATTTTTTTTGGCCTGTAAAAAATAAGAATTAATTTTTGAAACTTGAAACCTTTATAAAAAAAAGTATTTTGAAAATATTTTTCCATATTTTTAAGAAAAAGACATAGAGATAAGCATTTCAAAAAAGGATGGAATGCCCCATATGTGAATGGGTTTTTTTGAAAGTGGAATAAGTCCACAACGAGTCCAAAAGTAATGTCATAATATGAAATTCCTGTCATTATGTCAAAAACGAATAAAACTCGGCTGGATTTTCACGGAAAGTTTATTCAATAGTTTAAAATTGTTGGCATTAAAATAAAAAACGATATCGGTCAAATAACCGATTTTTATGGCAAATAATATGCATGATATTATTTTTGCCTCGTTATGGACTTATTCCACTTTCAAAAAAATCCATTCATGTATACATATATTTAGCTTAGATTCAGTGGTGTGCTAATGTAACTATTATAATATTGGTCACTTGCTCAAAGGTACTACTGTATCCCAAATGGGGAGGAATATTCAAAACTGTTCTCATACATACAAAAGACTTCAAAAGACATTTTGAATGAACAATTAAAGCAATCGTTAAGCAAATACTTTGAGAAGTTTGTTTGTTTTAAGTAAGATTAAATTGCAATACTGTATACAGCACTATCAATTTGCAAAATATATTAAACATTGTGCTTTATGAACTAAATACACTAGTTTACAAATTAATTATTTTTTTCTGTGACCTGAGTGCCACTATCATATTCTTATGTAAAATAACTCCCTGATTCCGAAAATAGTTTTATTTTTTTTTTTTTTTTTTTTCTAGGGAGACGTTTTCGAGAAATCCCCCTTTTCCTGTTTTTGAAGAGGAGGCAATATGATCTCATATAATCAAAAATATCTCGTAAACCAGTAGAGCCAACTTAACATGTAAGACAACAAAAGAAAGGTTCTAAAATTTTACATAAGCGTTTCTGCGTTATCAATAAACATTACGAAAAATCAATAAACATTCAAAAAAAAAAAATATTTCAATTGGGATTTTTTCTTGAAAAAAATTCGGTAAAAATGAAAAAACTTCATTGAGCAAAAGTTCAAAAAACTTAAACAGAAAAAAGGTACTAACCACGGTGCTCTTAAACAGTCGATAGGTTTTTTGGCTATGTGGAGAAAATCTGTGATTGGGGTTTCATTTGTATTAGTTTAGTGGTCTGAAAAATGCAAACCCCGAAATCGGAGCTGATCATCCTCGCGAAATATCGCAAAAATACATATCCCATATAAAATAAAAAAAATTCAGAAAAAAAAAACGCAACAAACTTATATAAAAATAATTATATTAAATGTATTTTGCAATGCTGAATCCGAATCCGGCCTTAAAATTGCTATATCTTATACGGTTTTTGAGATATCTGAGCCTAAACAAGGAATAAATACCGTTTATGCTATGTTTTATTGCTATGTTTTGGAGCTATATAACAGGATGTATATCCGTAAATTCTGATGCAGAAATGGAAAGCTCTAATCAATTTTTTAAACCTAATTCATATAATGTCGATATCTTTATTTTTCTCGGAGATATCCTAACCTAAAAAGTTAAAAAAGTGCAAAAAACGTGTTTTGTCATTATTTTAGACTACGATATTTCGGAGACAAATTAAGCTATTGACATAATTTAAATGCGGTTTTAAAGAAAAAGTTTGGAGCTTTTAGATAGGTTATCGAATTTTGCGTATGAATGTTCTATATTCTAGTTATATAGCTTCAAAATACAGCAAAAACGGTATTTTTTCCTTGTTTAGGCTAAGATATCTCAAAAACCGTATGATATATAGCAATTTTAAGGCAGGATTCAGATTTAGCATTGCAAAACACATTAAATATAACTATTTTTATATTGGTTTGTTGCGTTTTTTTTCGGATTTTTTTTTTTTTTTTTTGTATGGGATATGTATTTTTGCGATATTTCGCGGGGATGATCAGCTGCGATTTCGGGGTTTGCATTTTTCAGACCACTAAACTAATACAAATGAAACCCCATTCACAGATTTTCTCCACATAGCCAAAAAACCTATCGACTGTTCAAGAGCACCGTGTAACCGAGAAAATCAATGGATAAATAACAGAGTTATATCCAATTAAGTGAAAATACCAAAAGTCAAATTTTACTCTATTTTTGTAATTTTCCTTGCATACGGGTACAATTTTGAAAAATTTTTTCGATTCGACCGATTCATATTTATTTTGATTAGGTGAACCATCATTAGTAAAAAAAAATTATTTTTATTTTTTTCGCTCATGTAGTGTTGTCGTATTCGAAAAAAAAAAAAAACAATTATTCGAGGTGTCACTTAACTTCAACTGTTCTGTAAAGAGAATGTCTTACTTTATTCCTCATCTGAAAATTTCACTAGAAAGGCAAATAAATTGCCTTTTTATCAGTGGATCAGTTGTTTAGATCGGATAAAAAATAGCCAATCTATAGTCAACCAAATTTCAATTTCATGCAAATTTCGATGATTTTCAAAATCATTCATTAACCCCGTTAACATTTTCTTGTTCGAAAAAATAGAAAAAGTGAAGTTTTATTATTTTTGTCATTAATATATTTTATTACAAAAAATTTTGAGCCAATGCGGACCAAAATCGGATGAAAAATGACAGCTCTATTCTGGATTTAGTGAGTGAACCTACTTAATTACTGTCTATTTAATTGTATGTATGTATGTATTCTCCTTTAACTCCTAGGAGGAGCATAGGGCCAATATGAAATCTCTCCATTTGTCACGATCCCTTGCGATGACTTTGATCTCTTGCCACGATTTTCCCGATTCTTGGATTTCCTTTTCCAACGACCTTTTCCAGTTGGTTTTGGGTCTACCACGTCCTCTACTGCCTTGTGGATTCCACTCAAGGGCCTGACGACAAACTTCGCTGTGTGGTTTCCGGAGAGTGTGACCAATCCATCCCCATTTGCGCAGCTTGATCTCGTTTGCTATAGCCTTCTGTTTGCATTTTTGATGTAGCTCGGCATTTGATATAGTGCGAGGCCACCAAACCTTTAGTATTCGCCTTAAGCATTTGTTGACGAATACTTGCAGCTTGTTCGTTAGTTGTTCAGTAACAAGCCACGTTTCGCACCCATATAACAAAACCGATTTCACATTCGAATCAAAAATGCGCACTCTCGTTTTGGTGGATATAACGGATGAAGACCATATTTTGTTCAGTTGAGCAAACGCGCCTTTTGCTTTTGCTATTCTTGAGTTGATATCCTCTTTTGCTCCACCATCCATGGAGATAATGCTGCCTAAATACGTGAAGCTATCGACGTTTCCGATGTCATCACTGCCAGCTTTAAACGTGATGTCATTGCTTGCGTTTAGCTTCATGCTTTTAGTCTTGGATACGTTGATTTTCAGGCCGGCCTTTTGTGATTCCAAGACAAGGTCTTCAATTTTGTTTTGCATATCTGAATGTTTGGATGATAAGAGGCAGATATCGTCAGCATAGTCGAGGTCTTCTAGATGTTCAGTAAAGTTCCATTGGATACCCCTTTTGGCGTTATTAAGAGCTTTATCTAGAATATCGTCAAGAACGATAAGGAAGAGAGATGGTGATAGTAAACACCCCTGCCGTACGCCTGAATTAGTGGTGAATGTCGGTGACAACAACCTGTTGTGTAACACACTGCATTTAAAGCCTTCATATTGTGCACGTACTAAGTTTATGGCCTTTGCGGCAATACCTCTTCGTTGCAGTGCTATAGTCAACGAAGACAAGTTGAAGTGCAGCACGCCACTCGCATGATTGTTCGACAATTATTCTGAGCGTGTTGATTTGATCCACGCATGATCTGTTTCGCCGGAATCCTGCTTGCTGCTTTCGAATGGCTGAATCAAGTTTTTCGCTTATCCTGCTCAGAAGCACTTTCGTCAGTACTTTTGATGGTACTGAGAGCAAGGTGATGCCTCTATAGTTTCGGCACTCGCTTAGGTCACCTTTTTTCGGCAATTTGACTAACATGCCATGTAGTCAATCTTCTGGCAAACGCTCTTCACTCCAGATTTTGGTGAGCAGAGGATGGAGAATTTTAGCTGATGTTATGGGGCATGCCTTTAGCAGTTCAGCTGTTATTTGATCTATACCGGCGGCCTTGTTGTTTTTCATGCTTTGGATAGCTTTCACTATTTCATCAATTGTAGGAGGCGGTGTTTGTATTCGACTACTACTGCGAGTCACTGCGGCAGTTGTAGTTGGTGATTCTGGTTGCAGGGATGTGGTAGACATGGGATTTAGTATATCACAAAAATACTCTTTCCATCTGTTTAGTTGGTCGTCCGCAGATGTTAAGAGATTTCCGTTTTTGTCTTTGATAGGGCGGCTCTGTTGGAGTTTTCTGCCTGATAATCTGCGGGTGATATCGTAAAGCTGCCTGAGATTTTGGGCATTTGCAGCGCTTTCGGCTTCGCTCGCGAGGTCGTTATACATTCTTCTTTTGTCTTGTCTGCACGATCGCCTGACTTCTTTATTGAGAGAGTTAAAGACCTTTTCGGCGACGTTCTTTTGCGCTCTAGTTTTAGCGTCGTCTCTCAATTTTTTTGCGCTTCTTCTTTTTTCGACAAGACCCCACGTTTCCTCGCTCATCCAGTGCTTCTTGTTCGAGGGTCGAAACCCAAGTATTTT